>JAQQZY010000006.1:29292408-29303222 GCA_030068375.1 Ostorhinchus rueppellii | reverse complement strand
CTCTCTCTCTCTCTCTCTCTCTCTCTCTCTCTCTCTCTCTCTCTCTCTCTCTCTCTCTCTCTCTCTCTCTCTCAGTTTCTCTCACTTACACCCACCACATCATACTTACTCACATATTCTTCTCACATGCACATTCAATGCACTTATACAACATATAAGTGTAACATAAGGACTACAGCCTACTTAAAGTGGGCTGCATCCATCTTTACCGTAGTGTCTTCAGCTGGCTAGTAACCCTAACCTCTAAATCCAGTCCAATTCAAAGTCCTCGTACCATTTTTTTATTAGAATATCATTGTGCTGTGGTTCATCCCAGAAATTGATAGCTGCACCAAGAGCTCAATGACAGAGGAAATGTTTACAATGAAATACACTTTGGGCTTTGATGATGTCCTACATTTCCACGAAAATTACAGGACAAGTTCTCTCTAATAGTTTATGATTGTATGCTCTTACCTAATAATAGAATAAATGAAAATGCTATATTCACAAACTTCCATTCCACTTCACTGTAGCTTTGAACTAGGTGAGCATTATGGACATAAAAACAGAGTGTTTTTGTGGCTTTAAGTGGTCTGGGCTGCTCAGTTTCTATTGTGAAAGAATATATTTGGTAGGGCTTGATTTATTTTATTGAAATGCTGCATTAAAAAGAGCTTTAAGAAATAATGTATCTGTCTTTTCTGTCACCTGAACCTTATCCCCCCTTTTTTTTAAAAATACGAACATTGTAATGCATAGGTTGCCATTATAGAAAGAACTCTTTGGACAAATTCATGGGAATAGAAATACTGTGATCTCCCCAGGAGTCTACAGAGAAATAAGGACAACTGTGGTTTAAGTGCAGCAGGCTTATTGTTAGGAGCATAATTATATGAGGGCCCTGGATGTTGCTAAGCAAAGAGAAGCAGCGCAACAGTGGCTCTGTTCAAGGTTATTTTGCTCTGTCATTCAGGTAGTTGCAATCTACATCTGTTTCACATGAATACCCACATGCATGTATCCTAATATACAGGTTTTCTCCAAATAGAATACAGAGGAAAAAACGCCCACAGTCTATTGCAGGCTGCTCTAAAAGCTGACCAATTAGTGGGTTTAATTGCATGGCCTGTCTCAGTGGGGCTATTGAGACTGTGCAGTAATGAGTAGGGGTACAGACCTGAGCCCCCTCACATTAACAGCTGGAATCTTCTCAGCCTGACCCCTAGAGGGGGGTTATGCAAGACTGTTCTTCCTGAGCCTGTGTTTTCAGGCACCTACATACCATTGTGTAGTCATGGTTTGTGAACTCTGCCTCTTCATGGACGCTGGTGAATCCCCAACACCAGGCCCCGGGTTAATTGGAAGGGCTTGCATTTTCTGTACACAGCATGCTCCAGTCGTTAGGGTCACGTACCCTCAGCCCCAGCTTCAGGACCTCTGCCTCGTATCACTATGGTCCTGCGTAAAACAGCTACAGAGAAGAATTGATTTAGAGTGAGACACACAGCAGATTGGCACTTGTATGGAAGTGTTTTAGTCAAACTGCACATTACATAGTGTTCAGATGGAGATTGTTCTTCCTGTATTTTTATTCCCTCTAACTTGTCTTTGAATTGTGTTTGTGTTTTCTCTAGATATCTGGGAGATGGAAGATTTCACCTGGAGTCGATCATGATTGCAAACCCAGAAATACCTGCATACAGGTACAGTATAGGAAACTATTTAATGTGTCATAAAAATAGTTTTATAATTCCCTAACCTCTTGAGACCCAGCAATGCAAGAGTTTAACAGCTTTATTTAAAAAAAAAAAAAAATGTGTCTGAAAAAGTGTTGCATTATGCTGTTTCCAATCAAGACAATTGTTTAAATGCTATGTAAAAAAAAAAAAAACTTTCACTTTCTTGCATATCAGGAGGTTAATGAAATAGTTTGTAGAAGGCTTATTGTCGAGCAGGTTCATTATGGTTCTAACATTATTTCAGTTTGGAAACAGCTGAAAACTTTTTGTCCCTTTTAAATTGTAATGCTATTTAAATCCAAGCCGAAGTCACAGTCATGATCACTCTCCTTGTTTCAGTGTCATGATAACATTTTGAGGATGCGGTATTGTTTTGATGAGCACTTGTTTGTATTCAATGAAATTGTGTTGTTAGAGACATATGCTCTGCCGCGCAAATCACAGGTCTCTCTCATAAACAAGATTCTAATCTCAAGTGAACCCCTTGTACCAAAGAAAAGGAGATTAGATGCTTAGAAATACCTGCATTTTTCCCTAAGATACACTAACTCCTGTCATACTTGATGGCTTTTCATGATTGGATTTTTTCATCTTTTCTTGCTTTTCTTTTTCTCCAGTATCTCTAGGCACCTGAACAATAAACAGTAATAAGGATAATGCGTTGATACTGTTGGTATTCATGCACAACTTTCATCTATGCATGTATGTGCCACTCTTTTTCTGTTTGTGTGTTCATAGATATGACCCTTACAGTAAGGTCTTCTCCAGAGAATACTATGACCATGATGCCATGCGAGCACTAAGACTCCAGGCTATTGACAAAGCTCGTTCAGCACAGAGATGGGGCCTGATCTTGGGCACGCTGGGCCGTCAGGGCAGCCCCAAAGTCCTAGAGGTGAGATTCTGTGTCCTCATTTCTACAGTCTACATGTCCTGAGGCCACTTGTGCAATGGTTTGTAATACTTTCAGTGTGAGATTCTCTGACAAGTAGTTTGGTGACATGAACCACTAATAAGACAAGCAGTCTTCACACTGGGAGCTTGTTATTTCACATTTAGCACGATCCAGTCAAACCATAGAGAGGCTTACCCTTGATTCAGTGTTGGCCTCGAGATTGGATGTGGGGAGATGCATCACCTCTGCCTAACACAGCTTCCAATCCTCAAACTTCTACAAATGAATATTGTACTGAGAAGCAGATTTGGGTTGAATTAGATTGATTCATCCTCTAATACGACTTATTGATTCCCTATTTATATTTTTTTTTAATTGTGAGAAATGAGGTCAAATGTACATTACAAAAATCTTTTTTTTTTTTTGTTTTAATTGGCCTTTCAATATGTTAATAGTATTTGCATTTTAATACTTAGTAGTGTTTGTTACATGCGTATATCTATGAAGCTGGGTTCATTTTGATACCTGGCAGTTTGTCAGCTTTTTAGACCCAATAATAAAAACAAAATTCTGACATCTTTCCCACCAGGATGTACCTAATGATGGCCTCAGATAAATGCAAAAAAAATTATACTCTTGCTCTGAGCCATCCCAAAATTAATGAATTTTTAATACAACAGTGGGGCCAAAAATATGACCAAAACTGGGAGAGGAAAAGCTACCGAGGTGTCAGTGCATTTGATCTGGAAAACATGGTTTAGAATGGTCTTATATCATGCTATCCATAAAGACACTGTGTTTAAATTTGATGATCCTAGTGTTTTTTCTAATCCAGACATGCAGGTTTTTCATGAATCGGCAGTCTCATTCCAGGTTTCGTGTCTAACCCATTGTTTCCACTCACATTACATGCAGAACCTTCCCATTTAACCCTTCTGTGGCCTTCCACATTCCATAGACAAAGCCAGCAGAATGGAGTCAAACTGACTCCAAGGAATATACACGGGTTAAAGACAAATAAATCATGAGTGATTTTGCAACAGCGGTCATTTTTGTGAAGCACTCAGTATGTACCTGTGAGAGACTAAAAAGATATTTTTTAAAAATAGTAGTGCGTCATTTTCGTGTCCTTCTTACTGTGTTACATGCAGATTTTTGTATAGAAAATAATATAAAAAAATATAAAACAGTTTAATCTGAAAAATAGTTTCTCTTTTATCTCAGTAAATACAGTATTTATCTTTAAAACAGACCCAAAATGCTTCCAAACTTCCTTCATATCATTAGTCTGCATCTGATTTGAATGTTTAGCCTCCATGTCCACTTATAAGGGACCAGTTTCATAAAAGCACCCATATGCATACACCAAAAAAATGTGGATCAAAAATCTTATATTGAAGCTCAAACTCCAGCAGCTGAATTTATTGTTAGTTGGTTTCAAGAGACTATAGTAGAGTTCTGCTGGCAAACATGTCTGTCTAAAGATTTTCTGTTATTCTTTTCTGACATTTTCTTTTGTATAGTATAGTCACATTTTTTGCCAATTCTTTCCATCTTACACACTGTGAAGACATGATGCTACTTTGTATCTGAACAAATGGACAAATGTGTTGACGTGAAACCCACATCGATAGGGTTTGGCACATATCTATCTATATCTATATCTTGCAGATACGTAGCCTTTGTTTGCAATGAGAAAGAGTTCATTACATTTAGGGAACAATACAAAAGTCAATAGTTTTGGTAAGCTGCATTTTCGATTTGTTCTTATTTGGAGCTGAATTTCAGTTTCCAGCCTTTCTTTTAATTAGATTTTTTTGATTTGATTTTTAATTTCTTTTACTCTGTTTAACCTCTTCCCAATTGCATCAAAATTCAGCAAAGTCAATCCTCTGAAAATACTCATTCAGGGACAACTCTTGACCTGTGATTGTACATTATCATGCGCACACTCACACACACAGGCTGGTTCATTAGGTCCAGACTCATAACTCAGAATCTCTAAGTCTTTGCAGGTATGAGCTATTATGCATTAGCACGCACCCCGGTCTGTCGTGGGGGTACGCATCGATCAACCATGAAGCCCTCTCTGGTCACTCCTAACCTACAGCTGCTCCTCCTGCTGCTTTCCCCTCTGCTGCCCATTCCTTATTGTTCTTTTTATCTTTTTTGTGTTTGATATGCCTCCTCTTTGCTTTATTTACACGGTGGTGTGTTGACTTTTAAGTGCCTTTACTCCAAATGTCTGTAATTAATATGCAAGGCAGTATGTTCCTCCATTTTTTAATTCAAGACACACAAGTTTTAAGCCCCATATCTACATTTCATCCTCAACTCAAATATACTCATCCCCTTTCAGTGGATATTTCTTCTGTTTAGAAATATCTGAACTTGAGAGATTAAGGTGGCATTGATGTAAAAATGTCAACTAGAAAGGGAGAAGTTTCATTTTAGAGTGGCGGCAGAGGACGGATTAAATAAGTAGGATTTGAATAAAGTGGCCTACCTGCTCTCCCATGGTGATCTGTCGAGATTAGGACCTGCAGTGTCAGATAGCTTCTCAAATACGCGGATAGAACTATCTCTATAGTGTGTTATGATACTTCCAAGGACGGTGCGTATCAGCAGCATACACCTTTATCTCACCAAAGGAACATTTGTGGGGTTTCTTCACTTGCCGTGGGTGCCCAGTGCAACCCTGAATATCATCTCCGTCCTAACACCACTGCCCAAAACATCAAAAGGAGAGCCAGCGAGGGTGCAGGGATCCTTGAACTGGCTAAACAGTTTCATTTATTGACTTGTTACATGAGGCCTGCTGCCTGGGCTCTGTACCCATGGGGCCCAATCAGCTCAGCATGAGGATGTAAAGTGGAGCCAGGGCCATGTGAGTCCTTTACCGTCTAATTCAGGACCTTGTTTTGATTAACCGTGGCTCTGAAACTGGCTCTTGGGATGCCTAATGCTTCTTCTCACACGTAGAAATTGTACTGGGGTGTCTCCTAAATGAAGCTGGCTCTACCTATGCATATCATCACACTAGTTGCCTAAAACACCTGTCCAATTCCTACAAACCATCCATTTTTTAGCAGAACTAATGTTAAAGCTGTGTCTGTATTCCCTGCTGCGAGAAAAATGCATTTTCAGTGGCTGTTAGACTCTGCCAAGGTTATGCTTCATCCTTTGTCACTGCTTCTTTGATTTTCATAACAGAATCTCAAGGTACGACTGAATTTTGGAGGAAAAGCATTTCATTGACCTCAAGGTCATATTTCTACTACTTACTTTCAGCTGATGAAGAAACTCTGTTGACTTAGCCAGATACAGACCTTCAAATCAATTTCACTGAATGGGAGGAGGAAGTCAACACTTCCTCATTTGGGGTCAGGATACTCTGTTGGAAGTAAAACATGGAATTATTCATTTTTTTCTTGCTGCCCATAATAAAATATTTATTCAGGGTATCTTTAGGTTCATGCAAGAGGTGACTTGAAGATGAAGTTGGAGATGGTAATGGATCGACGACAGTTGACAGCAGCATTTGTCTATAGCCAGATTGCCAGCTCTGTTTTTCTCACATTTTCATCCCCTACCACCAAAAATCATTTCTCTTTGTACATCTGTAAATGTTAAAAGGAGATGGAAGACAAGGAAATGCTGACTACTTTCCTTAGCTGACTGCGATTGCAATTTGTAACTTAACTTTTGATTTAGTGGAGTTTCACATCCTGAAACAGGTTTGTGATTGATATTTGGACACTTATACTTTCAATCCACGCTTTTTACTATTCTTCTTTACTCTTCCCAGAACCTGGAGTCAAAGCTTCAATCACTGGGCAGGACTTTCAGCCGAGTGCTCCTGTCTGAGATTTTCCCTAGCAAGTTGGATCTGATGTCAGATGTAGATGCGTAAGTACCGAGATAGACACATACATGCTGTATCGCTCTTCCAGATTGGCTCGCACATGGTATTCAGTCGACCAGCACTATTTGACTTTTATCAGAATATAGCTGATCTCAGGACCTGAGTCAGAGAAATCAGCAAAAAAAAAAATACAGCCTATACATGAAGTTTGAGCAGACTGTTTTGGTTTAAACCACCATATTTATTTTGTCACCCATGCTGATCAAATTCTTGCAATTTGTCTCTCCCCTGATGACACCCTTCAGGTTGTTATTGAAAGGCTTGCCTTGTTTGGTTCCTGTGAAATAGCTTATTCATTGGGGAAAAAAAAATCCCCACTAACATCTGGCCTTTGTCATATTTGTGAAAGATTACAATCAGCATTTAGTCCTGGGTCAAATAACTCTGCAGTAGTCCAGGCTCCAGCTCCGTTCAACTGTATAATGGAAGCACAACACCTGGATGTATTTGTTATTTTTCACCTCTTTTCCAGTATAATTGTATGATGCATGGTGCGTTAATAGCCACCAAAGAAACATTATTTATTTTTATTTTTTTACAGTCGGGAGCAATGCAAGGCAAAGCAGAACTGCAATTTGTTGTTTTCCGGTGCATTTGTGACATTAAAGATCACACTCCAGACGAGCAATCTCATCCACTGGCAGTGTGAAATGAGTCACTTGTCTATTTTAATGGAATTACTCAGATTTTAAAACCTGGACACACGCTGTTATAGATGTAAAAAAAATATTAGTAGTGTATCTGAGTTTCGGACTTGTTCACATGCCATAGCCTCTTAAGTTCTATTCCATTACCTCCCACACATCACACATGTTTGGTTTGTTTCATTTTGTAAATTCTTAAAAATTGCTTTGTCCAGTTGTTGTAAAAAATATATCTTTTCACATCATCATGGGAGACTATTATGATCAAAAACAAGTTAGTTCAATCAAAGGAAGAACATTTGAAATGTATGCTGTAAGCATCACCGCACACATAATTGGGGAGTCAGCATATTTTGCAAGTGTACTTCATAACAAGGAGCTGACAAACAGAAGTTTATGTAAAGCATTGTAAAAAATATGTCTTTGCATGGCATTCACGTCTCATGGAGATTTTATACTTTTGCCATCACAGCACAAACTAATAGCCAAGCCTAATGAACTGGGTTGTGATTAGTTTTGACACACAACATTGAAATACAGTCTAATTTTCAGATATTTTATTTATCGCTCCTCTAGTAAGGTCAGGGGATAATAATACATAGAAAATAGACCAACCTTGTCCGTATTATTTTTACCTTCAGGCTTCAAATCATGTTTAATTTTTTGTTCTAAAAAGGTGTTTGTTATGAAATTGCTCACCCATTACACATAAGCACGTCATATTATTCCTTAAAAGAGACCATTTTTATGGGAATGCAATGTTATATTCATACAGGTCTCAGTCTTATGAATAGAATGCATGTTACTGAAAATCACAAAGGTAGGGGTTGAAATATTCTCCATCACTGAATCCTGTTATCGAGTCTACCTTTGTTTACGTTAATGAACGCGAAAAAAAACCCCAACTCTTTAAGTTTCTTAAAAGAAATATCAATTTCAATCTATTGTTGCAAACTGCAGTTTCTCCACTTTCTCTGATTTGCAACCAAAAGGACGGTGAAGATGGACAAGGGGTTAGTGAGATTCTGATGTGCAACAGCTCCAGTCGCACTCGCGCGCACACACATTCCTCACACTCCCTCAGATTGGCCTCTCACCGAGGAGTAATGAGAGGTGTGATGTGTGAGGGAGGAGTGGGTGAGAGCAGGACACAAGGTCTGAGGGAGAGTGAGAGTTGGAGAGAGAGAAAGAAGGAGATGCAGAGGTAGTTGAGGGGGCTGTTTTGGAAAGGCAAGCGATCGCAGTAAAAGCTTTTTTTTTTCCCTTTGTTTTTTGGCTCTTCTCTCCAGACCGATGTATGAGTGCAACTCTGAAATTATGTAAGTCAGGCACGATTCAACCCAACCAAAACAAACCCTCATTACAGACAAAAAGCTTCTCAACAAGGTCTATTTCTGTAGTGTTGATGGTATTGATGTCAAGAAAAACAAAAGATTTGAATAGATACCACGTTCCCCTCATTTTATAAATGTGCATCATACACATCAGATAATTGCAGTGCCGCATAATTCTGTCAAAATAAAATGTAATCAAAATGACTAGAGTTGATTTTAACAAAAGCAGACAAAATTCTTGGATTATACAGAAGCATAAGATGTCACGTAATTATTCTAAGAAAAGTATGAAATAAATCTATAGCCCCAGACATGTCAACACAGTACAACTGGAACCCAGGAGAACATGGTACTTGAAGTGGAGCTTTTACAGCGCCTCTGACAGTGTCACCAGTTATCTGTGTACTTTGTGTTCTTGTTACCTTTTCAGTATTTTTTGTGAAAACAGGCTGCCTACATGCTCTATAATACCATTACAAAACACTAAATGGTTCAAGCCATGTTCAGTCCAGCTGTGATGAAGGAGGCATAGAAGGAAAGGGAACGAGGGAGTATGGGAGCGATTGAGCGATAGACAGTGGGGTGGTGGAGGACATATTAGCGCTCAGCACCAGCCGACACAGCACACTGTACAGAGCCCACCGCAGGCTTTTTCCGTCATTAGACACACTCATACTCACTCATATAAAGAGAGAGACACCATTAGCATATTCTCTTAAGTGTGTAATTAGGCTGTCCCTAAGCAGGTTTTAAACTATTGTACAGATATCTGCACACCACACACACTTATCTGGAGTAGACCACAAATGCCACCCAGTGCATTCCAGCCTTTTATCTTACAGTTTCAATTTGAATATTTGACACTGTTTGGAATGGAATTGTTTGTTTTTAATTAAATTAGGTTTCTTCAAAGGTGAACTCTTTTCATTTCTCTGCAGCGTTTAAAGGTTAATTGTTCTTGCTTTTGGCGGGTCAAGACTGAGTGTAATTGAAGTGAAGCCATGCAGGTGAAGGTCCGGCTAACAATGTCAGGGTGTAATGGGCCACAGCAGGTAGGGCCAGAGCTCCAGCTCACATTGCATAGCAGCACTAAATGTCATGCAGTCTTAATGTTCTATATCACAGCGTAGCCCCCTGTAGACCTGTAACCTGCACGTCTGCTCTTTTATTTGTCTGTTCACAGGTTCTGCTTTTTACCAAACTATTTGCAGAGATATTTGTTGATTATTTCTTTGTATGAACTTAGGAAACAGAGCTCAAAATTGAAGAGAACAAACCCACCCGTCTGTTGTTTTTATTCTTTCCACTTGCTGTTGCTTTGTTTACTCCATCATGTGTTATGGGATTTGTTCTGTGCTTGCTGCATAGATAGAAGGCCATATACTCTCTGGAAGTGCCATTTGGGCAGCATTCTACAGGCAGTACCTGGGATGGCATTGAAGCACTTTACCAAACGGCATCATTCAGTCAGTCAGTCAGTCTCTGTGCTAATATTAGAATAGTCCCTTCTGGCACCATGTGCCAATCAGCTATCTGCTTCTCAGGAGGGATTCTCTCTGCTCTCCCTTTCACGCTTCCTGTCTTCTTTTTCTCCCAGTGCCTACTCTCAATGCTAGCCCCAAGGATAGAGTAGTGGAGTTGGCTTGCTTATTAATCACCACTCATCTTTTACCAATCCCAGAAGTCCCTTCAGCTACCTTCACTTCATGCAGATGTGCAAATATGGACGAGGTTGATGCAGTGTCACTCAGGTTATATGCTTTCATTTTTTTTTTCCACAAAAAAACATTTTACTACACTATATCCCCTTTTTGTTTCTTGACTTGTTCCTTTATTTTGATGTAAAATGTCAGAATCATAAAGTGAAGCATTTCAATCCATCCAATCCAATCCAACTTCATTTATAAAGCACTTAAAAGCAACCACAGTGGACCAAAGTGCTGTACAGAACACTAGAAACACAATACAATTTAATAAAAGATCAGAGAAATTAAAATCAAATAAATAAAACAACTTCAAATATAAAACAGAACAAAATATCAACATTGCACGAGTTAAAAGGCCAAGGAGGACAGGTGGGTTTTAAGAAGAGATTTAAAAACAGGCGTAAAAACAAGAGTTCAGAAAATAAATGAATAAGTAATACAGTAGTAAACACAATTATTAATATTACTGTGTATTTATTTTCAGAGAAGGTTCTGGGTTTGATTCCCGCACCGGTCACTGGTGGGACCTTTCTGTGTGGAGTTTGCATGTTCTCCCCGTGTCTGCGTGGGTTTTCTCCGGGTACTCCGG
>JAQQZY010000006.1:29269559-29292308 GCA_030068375.1 Ostorhinchus rueppellii | reverse complement strand
CCCAATTAAATGTATTAAAATACTTAACATTTAGCACATTTAATCTCTGAAGCAGATAATTTCTAAAAAAAAAAAAAATTGTAGACCAGTGTTACCAGAAGCTTCCAGGTGAAGACACAATGAACTATTTTGTATATATACATTGACACTGTGAGGATGTGCTAAAATATTCTACCTACTGATTAATGAATAATGTAACTAAAATGGTGATAAATTGTACATATCTCCCATATATTCACACACAGGTATTGGTACTTATAACGCACATTCATGTACTAAACAGACACTCCCTGTTGTAGACCAGTTTTCATACATATGCAGCTGTTGGACTCATCATAGCGATGGAAAGGTCATATTTCTGACTCCACCCCTCTGTCAAGTCTGCAAACTTAGGATGGGGGATATTTGTGCTGTACACAAACATCTCTGAGTCAAATTAGGAGGATGAATAAGAATTCACTCTTTAGGCGAGACACTTTTGAAAAAAAAAAAGTGTTATTTGAAAATGAGAAAAGGCCACACGTTTGCCCAGAGGGGGGTGGAATATTTCTGTGACCGAGAGGAGAGTGCAGCAAGAGTCAGCAGTGCAATCAATTCTGCAGTTGTGAAATTCTGAAAGTTAGAAAATGAAGAATAGACAGATGGGTAATTTATCGCACTTGCATAGATGGAAAAAAAATATTCAAGCTTTATGGACTTCTTTCTTTCGTCTGTACTTCCTTGGTCCCCTATTCTTAATGTTAAGATAAGATAAGGTAAGATAAGATAAGATAAGATAAGATAAGATAAGATAAGATAAGATAAGATAAGATAAGATAAAATAAGATTAGGTAAGGTAAGATAAGATAAAATAAGATAAGATAAGACTAGGTTAGGTACGGTAAGGTAAAGTTCGGTTAGGTAAGATGAGATAAAGTAAGAAAAAATAAGGTAAGATAAAGTTAGGTAAGGTAAGATAAAGTAAGATTAGGTAAGGTAGGATAAGGTAAGATAAAGTTAGGTTAGGTAAGGTAAGATGAGATAAAGTAAGATAAGATAAAGTAAGGTAAGATAACATAAATTAAGGCTAGGTTAGGTAAGGTAAGATAAGCTAAGATAAAGTTAGATAAAGTAAGATTAGGTAAAGTAAGATAAGCTAAGATAAAGTAAGGTAAGATGAGATAAAGTAAGATTAGGTAAGAAAGTAAGATAAGGTATGATAAGATAAAGTTAGGTAAGATAAAATAAAGTAAGACTTGGTTAGGTACGGTAAGATAAAGTTCGGTTAGGTAAGATGAGATAAAGTAAGAAAAGATAAGGTAAGTTGAGATAAAGTAAGATTAGGTAAGATAAAGTAAGGCTAGGTTAGGTAAGGTAAGATAAAGTTAGATAAAGTAAGATTAGGTAAGGTAAAGTTAGGTAAGATAAGATAAAGTAAGATTAGGTAAAGTAAGATAAGCTAAGATAAAGTAAGGTAAGGTAAGATGAGATACAGTAAGATTAGGTAAGAAAGTAAGATAAGGTATGATAAGATAAAGTTAGGTAAGATAAGATAAAGTAAGACTAGGTTAGATAAGGTAAAGTAAGATAAGATAAAGTAAGATTAGGTAAGATAAGATGAGACAAAGTAAAATAACGTAAGATAAGATAAAGTTAGGTAAGATAAAGTAAAATAACGTAAGGTAAGATAAGACAAAGTAAAATAAGATAAGATAAAGTTAGGTAAGATAAGATTTACCTTGGGGAAATTGCACAGTTGACTGCAGAGAATGTTGACATTGTGTTTGTACATGGTATGAGTATGACATGGGGGATGGGCTGACTGAGAATGTTCTAAAGTTTGAAGGCTGTGGGGAGGAATGACCTGCTGCTGAATTCAGATTTGTCAATATTTCCGATGAAACTGATTGTCTTTCTCGTCAGGATTAGGAACAGGGGGAGGATGTGCTTGCTCTGCAGACGTGGAGCTAATCTCTGAAACCTAACCCCGGTAGCCTCACTAGCCCCGGTCACTTCTCTCCTTCTCCATTTTCCAATTGTTCACTTCTCCCTCCAGCTGTTTACATCCAGGCCCTCTTCATGCCTCTCTCATGCATTTTCCAGTGTAAACACTTTTCTCTGTGCCAATCTTCCTCTTCTCTTCTCCCATTTTCATGTGCCTCCCGCCCCTCCCTCCCTCTGTTTTTGTCTCCATTGCTCTTTCTCCCTATCGCTGTATATCTGTGTCCTCCCTCACTTTTTTCATCCCCCTTCCCATCTTGCTCATACACAACCACTCCCACTCCCCTCCTCCACCACCACCACCACCCTGTCTGCCAGCTATGTAGGCTACCTCCGTGGAGACCGGGCTGGTGCTGCTTTTTTATTCACACTCACCTAACCTCTTCCCTTTTTCTTTCACTGCATTTCTTCTCTTTTCACCTCCATTCACTTCTCCTCCTGTTTTTCTGTTTATGCCTCCTGCAACCACCCTCCCCTACATCCCCACCACCACTACCACTACAAATCCTCCTCCCTCTCTTTTCAGCAACCCCCCCCCCCCATACACACACACTCCGGCTGGCTATGCATTCAGACAGTGTAGTGTGGCTGCCTTTAGAGCTGTTGCAAATCAGGACAGATCTCTCCTACAGATGCTGGAGATCAGGTGGAGGGAGGCTCCCCGCACAACCCATCACATCACGTATCCACATGCAGCATGCAGCCACAGATGTGCCCTGCCTGTCTAATAGGATCTCAGCCTCTCACTCTGCACACATTCAATCACAGTTATACATTTATGCACAAATGTTTGCCTTTTTTCCCACAGGTGGGTGCAGATCGCTTGCCCACGGCTGTCTATCGACTGGGGATCAGCTTTCTCCAAACCCTTGCTGTCTCCCTATGAGGTAAATAAACAACTTATAGTCTCCCAGCAAGATCACATGTGTCACTCACAGTCAGTAGACGAACCTCTAACAGTGCCCTGCCGACGCCTGTACCATTAAAATATTTAAGATGAGGAACATATTCAAATTTTAACCAGGAGAACATATTTGAAAAAAGTAGAGGATTTGGACAGAAGTCATTAGGCCTACTTGTTCTCCTACTCTTCCTCCTTTCTTCCCTTTCTCCAACACACACAATAGTATCAACAGCTGACTAGCCCCCCCTACTGGCTACACGACCACACAGTTCCCCTCCCTGCAGCTGCCTTGATTCTCTAAAGGGAGGGAGATAGATCGGACAGCAACCCATAAAGATCCATTTCAAAGCAAGTGTTTGTTTGCGCGCTGCTGCAGCTGCTGTAGCGAGCCTGCGAAAAAAAAAAAAATAACAGGCTTTGCTTTGTGATGTCTTTGGCAGTTATGCGCTATTATGTGATGTCGTTCGGTTGCACTTGATGTTAACTATTAATTCATTCAATGATTTTGCTCAAAGATGTGCTGCTGATTTGAAGCTGTGTGAAATGGCTGCAAGGGGAATTGCTGTCTTGAATATTGGATAGAGTTTCGAAATGGTTGCTGTTTTCCATCTGTCTGCAGATACTTGTGCGCTGCTTGAGTTGCACATATATCTCAGAATGAGACCATTTAGCGTGATGACACCTTTAAAAAACAAACAAACAAAAAAAAACCCAAGTGGGGATTTTTTTCCCTTGTCTTTGACTGTGGTCTATAATGTGCATGCAAAGTCTGAAATTTCCTCTCGCTGTAATGAGGGAAGCTGCAATCTGTTTTGTTAAGCCTTTTGTATTGGAGCTCCCTCCGCGTTGCCCGGTAGCTATTTGGAAACAATGTCTGTGCATTTAAATAATTTGCAGCTGCACTTGTGTCTATATGTGGGGCTGTGATAAGTCTTAATTCAGTGCCATCTCATACCTCTGAGTGTTATACGTCTCAGTGCACAGTGCTTTTCACTGTGGCATTTAGAATAAAGATGAAGAGCTACAAGAAGGGAGGGTGCAGTGAGCAAGTAGAAGGGTGGGGGGGCAGCATTTATTTTCAGTGCGTCTCATGTTATATTTATAGTCAATAAGACACACTTGGCTCTCCTGTCAGAGCAGGGATTAGCAAGAGAAGCTAGCATCCACAAAGAGAGGGAGTTGGTGTGAGAGGGGAAGGGAGGAGAGCAAAAAGCTAAAGAAACGACGGGGCGAAGAATAAGGACAGCAAATGGGTAGACAAAGGTTACAAAAAACAAGACTCAAACAACTAAAATGAAACGTTTATCTCATTATCAAGCTTTTTTAAGAGGAAACCTTCATAGTTTTTATTAGAACTCATATAGACGTAGAAAGTTATCCTTCCTTACCTGCGTTACTTTATGCGAAAATATAATATGTCAATTTGACGCTTTTACGGGATATTAACATTATAGCCTTGTTTGTTGCATAATACCTGGAGTGAAGAAAAGAAGAGGAAAGTAAACTTTGTGATCTCTACGTGAAAATTCATATTTCTGTCTCTTCTGCTTTGTTCTTCTTCCTCTGCTTATTAATGTTCATATGAGGGTATGAAAAATGAGTTCGAGGAGCTGTTGTACTCCTCAATCTGTGCAATAGTGAAGAATTATGTGACACAAGAAAAATGTAATTACTTATTTCATATCTTCTAAGAATTATTCTCCATTTCTATTCTATTCTATTTTACAATGACATAAGAGTTTTTGAGTTCTAGTCATTATACACACCCACACACACACACACTAAATGAAAATGTACACCTTCCTTCTGCAGCTCTCTCCTCTCAGTCCAAATGAAGACACTAATGATCTGACACTAGTTCATGCTGTTATGGGAGAGGGAGGACACTTTTTAATACTTCCACGACACAGAGCAGAGCAGGAGAATTGCATCCAGGTTGCGTCTGTTGGAATCTTTTCAGCGACCGGTAATTACAGCTGTGAATCATGTACTCAGCCTCCCGTCCTGTCTTAAACTACCTGTGATTAGACAAAAATCTGCATCACAGAGTAGATTTTCTGCAGCCTGAAAATACAGGGACTGAGTAGATGCAGAACTCTCATGTCCTCTCAGACCACTTGAATTACAATAAGCTGGAAGGTAAGTGCCGAGTGTTTGCTCATCGATGCTAAAAAAAAAAAGAAAAAACCCATTAAGGGCCGCATCGTTAGTGTAGCTTCAATTGGTTTTGATTTAAAGAACAACCACCGAAAAAAAAAAAAAGACTATCTCAAGAATATACGTAGATCACCCCATCGGACTGCAGTAATGGAAAAAATACAGTCACAGCCTCAAATCAGATCTACATTCAGTTCACCAACCTGGGCCCGCTGCAGCCAAGTGTGGCTCATTCATGTTTCTTCACATTGATTTGATTGGCAGATGGAAGGTGACGAAAATAGGTGCACCCTGTCAAATGAGTGGAGGAATGCTACTGCTACTATCACTAAGTTCTTCTTATCAACTTTCACTAGAATATATATTCAGATCTAACGGTAATCCCAGGGGCGGACCTACCATTAAGGCAAAGTAGGCGATTGCCTTAGCCCCCGAACCAGTGGGGGGCCCTCAAGCCTTACGTAGGCCTACTAAGAGGCGCCCTCCTGTTTTTTGTGTTAAAGAACATGGATGAAGAGGGCCCCTGACTATGTTCGCCTTAGGCCCCCAAATTGCTCAGTCCGCCACTGGGTAATCCCCAATATTAGGGCTGTGCAATTAATCCAAGTTTGATCACGATTTCGATTTTGTTGTCAAATGATCTCAAAACTCATATAATCGAGTTGAAATGATTTATTTTCTTTTTCTTTACATAATTTCTGATAAACGCGCATGCCCAATACATTCCATTCCACTGCAAAACAGCTGTAAAGTACATATTTGGTGCCAAAATGTATTTTCAATTAGAATGTTTTGCATAAAGAATCAATAACAGTGTTTTTTGAGAGAGAGAGAAATGCTGAATGCAGAAATGCTGCATTGTGAAACTCAAAATTAATCGTTTGAATAATCGTGATTTCAATACTGACCAAAAAACTCGTGATATTGATTTTTTTTTTTCTATAATCGAGCAGCCCTACCCAATAGTTTGACATTTCTCCTCACTGTTAAAGTTTATAACTGCACTTATCTTACACAGCTCTGTTACTTGTACATATTATATTAAAATATTAATGTGTTTATATCGTGTAAATATTAGGATTTGGTTTGCAGGTACTTTTAAAGATGAATGAGTGCAGTAGTTGAATAACATAAATAATGAACAAATATGATTTTGTTCTTTCATCCAGCATGTTTACTTATTCATCTGTTCAATTTATTTCAGTTATTCAACTATGCTTTGTTTCCTTCACAATCAATATTCACAGGCATCTCTCTTCCATATGGAGTAATCTGCTCTTATGTCACAGCACTGTCATGCCATTGCTGTTGCTCTCCTCTTAACAGCTGTTGTGTCATGCAGTGCAGCTGCATAAGGATAACATGTCATCTCTGCCTGTTATCCAAGCTTACGACACCAGTCTCGTCTGTGTAGTCAGTCTTTTGCGTCTCTTCACTGCTGTGGGTTTTTTGCAGATGTTTTGCCAGAGAAGTTGCCTCTGCTGTTCTCATCAACAGAAAATAAACAGCAGAATCCCTCATACCACTGAGCTGGTATTGCACTTCAAGCTCCCCTGGCTGCTTTGTTGTTTTTTGTTTTGTTTTTTCTTTCTTTTTTTTTTTGGACATGATAGGTGATTATCTGCCTCACTGTCTATCCGTCAGGCAGCTGTGGCTTTACAGGACGCTGGTTGGGAGGAAGTCTACCCCATGGACTTTTATTCCAATCAGAGCCTGGGGCCGTGGACGCCAAACCACCCTGACAACCAGCCAGTGCGGCCTGCACGTCGACAGACCCAGGTGAGCAGGAGCAGGAGATAAAAGAATGAATGACAGAGGGAGCAGAAGGAGGAGGAACCTCACTGTGTGCTGTCATCATACTGACACCCAGTGGCACAATCACAACAGGACATGTATTTGAGTCTGCTTTTAAAATGTGGTTTTGACCTTGACCTTGATGTGCGTCATGCATTTTACTATTTCTTCCAATTTTTTTTTAAAGCTTTTCAGTATTTAATTAA
Source organism: Ostorhinchus rueppellii (assembly GCA_030068375.1). NCBI lineage: Eukaryota > Metazoa > Chordata > Actinopteri > Kurtiformes > Apogonidae > Ostorhinchus > Ostorhinchus rueppellii. The sequence goes on along the minus strand of JAQQZY010000006.1, from coordinate 29,285,267 downwards.
TTACTGCCGGATTAATACAGCCTATATTGGCCATATTGACCTGTATTAACTCTAACCTGTCTGATTAGGTATTGTCACCAGTCCAAGTGTTAATCCTATCCCTCTGCCGACAGAAACAAGGCTCAGAGCCAACCTCAGCCAAGCCATGTATGCAGTCCAAGTGCACCCCTTGTGGTTGTCAAGGAGAATGACGCCTCCAAGACCAAGGCTGCCTTTAACTTGCGTCGTGACATTTCCGACACCACGACCAACAGCAAGAGGCTGGTCAGACCAAAAGAGAGCGGATATTTGTCCAGACAGATTCTCAGCAAGCACAGCTAAAACCGGAGGATCCCTCAGTCGCTGCTGACATGGATCAGCAGCTATTAATAATCCCCGTTTTATAGTACATCCAAATTCATTGGTCTTGTTCACATTTTGTGCATGTATCCCAAGATCAAAACACATGGACTGCTGAGAATCACTTGTGTATTCAAGCTCATGAATGTTTACGTGAATCCTATTCCAATGAAGGAGGCTGCTTGCTGTGATCACAAAGGAATTCTTCCTGCACAGTGAAATGTGCGGGCCTCTCTGAAGCACAGATACAGGGTTTGTAATTGTCAGACAGAGAAGATGACCTTGAGCGTGTTGTATGGAATATAGGTGTCTGCTAATGTGGGTGGCTTTGGTCAAATGCAGGTTTCCCATCACGCTAAGTTTTACAGACAGTCACGTATAATGTTCAGTGCACTTTATGACACAGACAGTACATCACATTCACCAGACTCCTCCTAAGACAGTAAAACTGCAATCAACCTTGTATATCTTTTTCACATTTCTCATACAATTGTGAAATAAAAAAAATGGAAATATGAAACCTTGTCATCTTGTTTTGACTGTTTTTCATAAACACAAAAAATAAACTGCAATGCTGAAGCAAGGAGTCTGTTTTTAAGACTGAGGGGTATGAGTTCCTAGATGCATGCAGTGGTAGTCACGACTGCTCTCCATCCTCATTATTTATTGATGGTGGAGTCTGTCAATAAATAAATAAATAAATAAACATTCTATTGCTGTTTGGCTCCTGCAACAGAAATTTAAAACTGGCTGACAGTAGCTGATCACGGCCACAGATGATCCAGGGAACGTGTAAAAACCTCAGATTGTAGTATATTGTCTCAGGTATGAAGTTATTTGTGTACAACTACCAGGCTTCGCTAGTCAAAACCCGTCTACCCATCACTATATCTCCTTGGTAACAAGGGCCAGAGAGATGCAGCTTGTCTCGCCAGATGTCCATCTTCTCATGATGTGTCTCACGTGTCCCACTAGTGGCTGTTATTTTGAAGAGCTCAGTACTTGCGACAGTTCTAGTGTGTGATGCACATTGGTCAAAAGTAAATTATTGGCCAACAGAGCTTTCTCTCTTTTTTCTCATCTGATGTTTGATTTATTTTTTGGCGCAGTGTTATCGATGAGGGAGAACGCTTTAATAAATCCTCTTCTTCTTGCCTCTGCAGTATGCTGCCTTTAATATCTCAGCCTAAATATTTGTTCGGCTTTAAATATGTAAATCTAAACCTGAAATATTAATTATGCCGTTAAACATGCAGAAGAGGAAAGTTGGAAAAAACTCAAAACTGGTAAGAGTTGACCTTTGTGTGGAGAAGTGTTAGAAGTTTACATTTCACAGATGTACAAATGGAACAGTCGGTTACAAATATATTCAGTCCATTGTCAGTGCCATACAGTTAGTGAGTGTGTGTGGAGGATTCCCAGTCACTTGTAGGTCCTCGGTTGCCTTGTGCCGGTCCCCATAAACCGTTAAAAGTTATTTTAAAGTTATAGTTGAACATTTACTGGCTTGGATAAGTCTCTGGGAAATCAAAGTAAGTATGAGATCCCCTAAGAGCATGGAAAACCAATATGTGTGTGTGTGTGTCTAAGAGTTTCGGGAAGACAGAAAAATAAAAGGAGATGGGGAATAAGACAGAAAAAGCAACAGATCTGGAGCAGAGGGGGGGAAATGGCAAACAGTCTCCAACACATAGAGCTGTTTATGGGGATCAGATATGGTCACAGGTGAGTTTACACAAATGGAATATGGTAATCAGAGTAAATGAATATACAAACCTGTGATAACTATAACAATTAAGTCAATTAGATTAGGAGATTTGGAAAAACATGCTACACAATAAGAAGAGATACATCCTCCTGTAATTAATAAGTGAACTTCTAAATAGATTAATGGAACTATTTTGAAGCATATTGTGGTTAGTTGATTTGGTTCATGGATGCGCACCTCAACAAGGGGATAGATTTAAAACTTAATGAGGCTCAGCTTCACAGATGTGTTTTATCTGTGCCAGCTGCACAGACGCTTATATGAGTCATGTAAACCCCACTCAGTCTGGTTCATTTTTTCAGGTTCATTACCAGTAATAGCAATTAACCACTAGATGGCGATGTTTGCATAGTTTATGTGTGGACTAGTGGGGCATGGAAGTTGCACAGATATCACTGTGTGAATGCTTTCTTGGCATGCTTGGACATAAATTGAGTTGGCTTGGCAGAGTGCGAGTGCTTGCTCTACTTCTGTGGCCTTTTTGTGCAATTGTTTACAGATGTGGGGGTGAAATTGACTCTCCCTCCTCCTTGACATCCCATTTCTTCCCATTTTTGCTGCTCTAAATGAGTTCGCCTTCACACTTCCTCCACCAGTTAGCACCCTAGACCCTGTCCTGGGGGTGCAGTGGGTTAGGATGAAGGGTGATGTGACTGTGCAGAGGCTGCGCTTAACACAACAGGTGCTAAAGTCACATAGTTTTCACAATGATGCTGATATAAGCTGAACACACTGTCAGGTGGCTGCCATTGCTGTTTAACATTTGTATATGTGTGTTACAGTAGTAACAGTGACCATCTGCTTACACATCAGTAACCTACCAACCTAAAAAAAACCCAAAGGAAGTGATTAAAACACATTTTCACTGTATTGGCTTCACTGAGTTAAAGTTCTATGCTTTGTCTGGGCCCTGCAGGTGGAAAACATGTCAGTATAATGTGCGTAATGTATTTATCTGTTTATTCTGTTGACCATGGAAAGGCTGAGTCACTCCAGTCCCTTTCTGTGTCTCATCGTCACGATCCTGTCTACTCAACACCTCCTTGTACACTATGCAGCTTTACATTTTCCACCCTCTAGTGCATTAGTATAACCTTTCATCAGATTATCATTTATTCCTTTTTATAACGTGATTATCTTAACCAGACTAGAAGTCAGACAAGGATATCAAAACACAGAAGTTTTGAAACGCATTTCATGGCCCTCGACACTACAGCTGAAGTAGATGAGGGGGAGGTTTATTTTGCAAGTTTGTTTTGCGTTTCCTCTTTCATAAGTGTAGCTTTGAGGCACAGTGTGTCTTCACAAAGCCACATGTGACTGAGGCTGTGCTGGGGAAGGAGTGGCAGTAGATGACATGTATAAAAGATCCCAAAATGAGTCAACAGAAGTCTATTTCTGCATCTGCTTCTCTGTCTGTTTCTTTCATTGTTTCTTCAGCAATTCCCTTGGATTACATTAGAGCTAAAAGAAATGTCAACAAAAAGGACTGATTTGGTTTAACTCGCCTGTTTTTACATCTGTCAAGACACTGTGTAGGTGGGTGAAAAACTTGAGAAAAAAAAAAAACGCTTCAGCTGCACAGGAATGCTGTTTGAAGGATTGTGTTATTGCAGTAATAATGCATGCTGATGTGACGGTGCATGTGTAATTCGCTATTTCAGTTTCAGGGCCTGGAATGATCTACAGTACATCTTGTCAGTGAATAAGCTGTTTTTGCCTGATTTGGAAATTTTCTAAGGAGGGGTCCTTACCAGTTGATGACAGCCTGTCTTATTTACTTAAGGTGATGCTCCGCGCCAAAAAAGGATGTTCTGGAGGAAAAGGCTTTAACAGAAACAGGTTGTTGAATGTATTGTGTCCTGCTGTAACCCCCCTCTCAAAAAAAAAAAAAAAAAAAAAAAGTTAACAGGTCTCTTATGGAGAGAAGTTTTACTTTTAGCAAACACTATATTGGTTAAATATTTAACTCTTTTAAATCTAACTGTTTTGGATCCAGTTTAGTTAAGCAGAATGCTGATAAATTGCTATGTATTTAACAACCCCTTGATCTGGATCCCTGTGGAAATTTAAACAATAAATGATTATGTCTAGAGGCTGCTGACTCCGTGTGTGTGTGGGAGAGAAGAAGCATGGGCGGCCAAACAGCAATGTGAAGGAAGGTTGCTAGAAGGTTGAATAAGGATTTTCAGTGGGAAAAAAAAAAATAAGTGGTGTAAAGAGATGACTAATTCTGCGTGGGAGCTCAGCCTGTCCCTGATCATCCGGCCAACAGCCACCCCAGCACAGGGCTGTCACAAAGTCACCTTCCTCCTCAGCCCACTCTGTCCTACCATGGATTGTCATCGTTTTCATTCTGTGTTTTACGTTTGCATGTTAATTATTTTTCTCCTTTTTTTTTTTTTTTTTGAAGGTCTAGTGGGATGTGCTTAAGTGGAAAACCTGTGCGTTACCACCGGAAACCTTTTGTGTCTTAATATGGTTTAATTTCCAAGGGCTGAAATAGGCACTCAAAGGTACAAATACTGATTTTTTTTTTTCTTATTCTTATTATGCTCAGGGTTTTAAAGAAATGTGGAGATTAATTAGGTTTTTTTGTAATCAGTGAATAGACAATAATTTAAAAGTGCATTCTGAGTGATGCCATTCTTCCTACAGGTATGTCATTGTACTCACTAAAAAGCTCCCAATGCCCAGTTTAGTTAAATGCTCTGTTCGCTTTCATTGCTCAGATACTACAGCTACTTCTGTTGATTTGTGAGTTTATAATATCCTTAATTTTTACTAAATATTTTTCCTTTTATATTCAATTATACTTCCAGACAACCTTGTTAGAAGTGGACTACTTACCATTGTGGGCCATCTGTACCTGTCCCCTGTTTATCGAAGTTTGCTTTTGGTAATTCTTATATCATGCTGTTGTTATTCTCTCTCATTTGAGCCCATTAATTTGCTACCACTTATCCTTCTGTGTCTTCGTCATTATCAGTCAGTATTTTTCTTTCATTTATCCTGTCTAAATAAAATCTATGGGGGGGAAAATGAGGCACTATTGAAATTCTAAGCTCATGTTATTTGTAATTTGCATTGTCAGTGTCTAAACAGTATGAGTTTATCAGCATGTAGACTCTTACAGTGCAGCATCTGTTGACAAACCCTTTGTCCAGAGGATAGTGGAGAGTGACTCCACCAGTTCTTGAATTCCTGTAGGTCCATAGTGGTCAGTCCCCATCCTGCTCAGGTTTCCTGGATCTAAACTCAACCCTTGCTAACTGTCAGATTTCTGGTACGTAGCATACTCTGAGTTTTCATTTCACTTTTGAAAAAAAGTATTGTTATTGACAAAGATCCCAAGACATGCATATGCTCAATTGTTTTATTGAGAATATATGATATTTTACAGTACATAGTAAATATTCAGGCATGCACGTTTGGAAAAAAAATAACATGAAATCAGGTATAATTAAAAATACAAAAAAGAATAAAAATAATTATAAAAAATAATAAACAAAGGCTTTAGATTGTTTTCTGAGCTGACAAGAGTGGATTAGTTAGCAGGAGTGGTAAAGTAGCACCAGCCTGATACTGGTTTTCAGAAAAAAGCACACAAAAAAAACCAACCTCTCAAACCCACTGTTTTCTGTGTTATATGGCTGTATTCCTTTGTCTCAAATAAACAACATATAGTATATGCAGGCATTTTCAAACCATGCTCAAGTATTCACACTGTGGAAAACATCCTCTGCATGTACAGGTCTCTCCTCTGTGTTGAATCCCAGTCAAACATGTACAGTTAATGTATGCATCAGGCTGCGTTGTATAGTTCCAGTTTTACTCAGTATGCATTGCACATTCTACATATTTTACAACCAGGATTTAGCTCAATTTTCTTCTTTGTGAAACCACTGAATATTGTAACAGACACTCCATTTTTACTTCTACACATTACAAAAATATTTTAATTAGAAAAGCTACAGTGCTCCGATATTTGGACATCCCCCCATTGCTTCTTTTTTTTGTTTTGTTTTCCACAGTTTTCCCCCCTTATCAAGGTTCTTTTTCTCTGTGTTCTTTTGCACCATTCTGGTTCAGCTGTGTGTTTTGCCCCCTAGCGACCATGGCTGTAGACTGTTACCGGTGGTGCTGTTGCTACAGTAACAATCTAATGCCACGGTCACCATAGAGACAGCAAGAGAAATATGATTGGCTGTGTTAAGCACTGACGTCCTCACTGGTTTGATGAAGTTGATGATGCAGCCTTTAATAGTGCTGGGCTCCAAAAGGAAACTTCATACAGTAAAGCAGCATCTTCCCACTCTTACACTCACAAAGGGTTATTTTTAACAGAGTAGAGAGTTGCCAGACGTCAGTAGCCATGACTGTAGACTGTTACTGTACTTTGGGGGAGTTTTAGCAGTAAGCAGTCTAGAGCCAAGGTATTGATGCACTGACTTGTAGAAAAGAGGTGCAGACTGTGGAGTAAGTAAGTATACATGCAAGTAACAAGCAGAGAGGAGGGAGGGAAGTACAGATAAAGAAAACATGAAGGTGCCCTTTGTTTCACAATTAAATGTCATCTACTGCTCCATTATGTAAACAAATCAAGGTGTGAAGTGCTGAGCTCCTAGAGCTCTTAAGTCCTGTTTTCATTTACCTAGTATTTTACAACAGGACACCGCAGCACTCAGATCATACATGACAAAAGGTTCACATTCTAACCTTCTCCTACCACAGGCCAAAAGCATTGTTGCTAGACTGGGAGTTACAAGGCTCACTTTGTTGTGATTGTAGCATTGATTTCCTTGTTGATTATCTATGAGTCAGCTACAGGATATGGACGGACGGTGGCAGAGGCTGGATTGGTGGCTTATGCAAGCTTAACTGAGTAACTCTACCACTGACGTGAGCATTCAGGAAATTTGAGTCCACTTAAGCTCTCATCTGTTGTTTATGCTGGCTCTTTGAATCTGTGTAAAATGCTTGACAGGGCTGATTTATGTGTTTTATGTGACCGTGTGGCAGGAAAGGATACCAAGTAGGATCTTGGAAGCACTGTAAGAGGAAAAGCAAAATAAATTAAAAAAAATACCCCACTGTCTAGTCTAGTGTCATGTTTTTGACATGAGATATGTTATTACCAGCTTCTACAATAGATGAGTACAGATATTAACCTAAAGTATTGTTCCATGTAAGTATAGCACTGATAAATGAATGAAAACATGTCAGATTCTTTAGACTTGGGCTCATTTGTTTGTGCCTCTGTCCATGGTCCTGAACATCGCTTCCTGACCGACAAACACCGCTGGCCGAGTTTCCACTGCTGCCTGCACCGTAAATATCTCTAGAGATGCGCCTCTGTATTTGTGAGGGACCTATACATGTTGGATAGAGGTCAGAGAGTTTAAAATATCCCTGCTGTGTAACTGTGGCGCTGCTCACAGACGTTCGCAGAGGACAGACAAAAATATCTACAAGTTCCTACTCAGACAATCCAATCCAGATGTGAGAAGCAGTTTTTCTTATTACTTTTTAAAAGTAATATTCATCTTATGGATACAGCTGAAACACGTTTTGTATGAAGTGCTGCGTCTTAACACTTTGTCACGATGTTATTTAAATGCATGTCCACGCTGGTCAGCAGCACACAGACCGTGTTCAGCACCACGGACAGCGGCACGCAGCTTCCATGAGCTGCCGGTGGTCCCAGTTTATTCAGAAAATCTTTCAAACACTTGGGTGTCATTTCTTTTGGATCTGTTCTTGCAGTCGGACTTTAAAGCTAAGAGCAGCAGGAGAACGTATTGAACCGTGCTCATTGTAATTCTGGTCCTAGCCCCCTCCAGGAGTTACCTTGGGGAGTTTTCTTCAGTCCCCCAGGCCTTCCCACCCCCTCACCTCTCGCATTTCAGCCAGTATAGAAACACATCGCAATGCAGGCTGTAGACATATATAGGATAGTCGCACTGTATCTTTAAAGCTCTCTGACGGGTGATTGGGAGTCGTCTGCATGTGCGCAGGAATGACGCAAAATTGACTTCATCTCAGGAACGCGTCACGATGTCATTTCAACATGAAAAAAGGTGAAAGAAAAAAACCCTGGCGAGTTATAGAGCGGATCTCTGACTGCAAAAAACTATGAATAATAGGTCTTGTTGTTTAAATCGGTGTCTCCTATACTGCGGGGGTTCATTTATACTAGTCACGCATGATTCTTTCCTCTATCTGAAGTGGTTTAGTGTAAACCCAAGATGGAGCACACCACTCTGATCCTGCTTATGCGAAGAAACAATAAAATAACCGATTAGGAAACGTCTCCAAAATGAAGGCGGGGAGGGAAAGAGGAGTGGGTCGTGATTCTCTCACTATCTGCGGGGATGCAGACTGGTTAACATGCAGTCAGCGTAGCCTACACCCCACAAGACATTCTCTCCCTTTTTCACAGTTGTCACTGCCCATGTGCGCCAAAGTGACTCACACTGCAGTAACTTCCAGCCTCTGTAATCTACCGTATCTTCACTAAATGATACGCACAAGAATTTTCTATTAGAGGGAAAGAGTGAGCTTACACTGATTTAACAAGCTCATCATTGTCGTTATTCATTACAGCACTTAGATCACGGGAAGTATTGTTTAAAAAAAATAATAAAAATATATTTATTGGAAATGGAAACAATAAAAATGAAACTTACCTCTGGTCCACACTGGTCCAGCGGAGCCTGCCTCAGTTTAAGACTAAAACTGTAAAGAAAGCACAGTTTGACCGTTTTCCAACTCGTTTTGTTACAACTTGAAGGTGTCAAAATTGTTCAACTATCAGAGTCGCAGCCTGTCTAACCTCGCTACTGGATCAGAGCTTGATTTTCAGATAAAGCATCTCCTGTTTTGTTTGTTTTTTTTTTCCTTTTAAAATCGCGCGTCTCGCTCTCGCACCTCGATATCTCATGAAATTCAGCGGGCTGTCCCGGCGATCTGCTCTTATAGACATCCCGTAGTACTAGTAATGGAGTTGGGAGGGGACACTCATTCATTCAGAAGCATCACCTACATGGACGATGTACGTGGACTCTTACGTCATCGAGGAAATTTGGTCAACAGGAGGACGCTGAGGGTTTCGTGAGGGGAGGAAGGAAGAGGGGTGTGTTGGGGGGGGGGGGGGGAGGAAGCCTGACAGGGGGTTTGAGGAAGTGTGTAGAAAGGACGGGAACGATATTTGGCTTTTTTTTTTTCTTTCTTTTTTTTTTCTTTGGTACAGTGTTGCTCTCTCATCCTCCCTCCTGCTTATATTTCAAGCATGTTTCAGTCCCTCCCAGGAAATGTATTTAGAGGTGTAAAAAGCCCTGATGCCAAAGTGAGAGTGAGCAGGACTTTTCTTAGTAGGAAGGACAAAAAAGTTAAGTGAAAAATTAGTCACTTCCTGTGTCTGGCTTAATAAAAATGCGTCTCCTTGACCTTTGTGCATAAACTCTTGTCATCTTGTAACTCAGACATTAATCAGTGAGCTCTTCTCTCAATCAGGGAATAATTACCAGAATTAAACTCTTGTTTTTCTTGGATCATCCCTGGGAGGCATGATGCTGCGTTACCCAGTCATATTCACATCCTCTTTTCAGATGTATACCCCCAATATTTAACCCATACAGACCCAGTGCTGCTTCCAAAACAGTTTTTTCTCCCTATTTAAATTTTCTTCATTGATTTATCATCATTTGTTTTAATATTATCTCCTTTACTTTTTGTTTTTCAGTGGTAAATTATATATTTCTTTGATCATGTAGGTGTTCATTAAACCCCAGAATAAAGTTGAGCGTTATTATAACAGAAACTGAAAAAAAAATGAAGAAAATCTGACTTTTTTTTCAAATCTATCCGTGACTGAACATAAACCAAGCATCTCCATCCACTATCATTGATCCAATCAATGTTATAGTCGATGATAGTGTTTCCACAGTAACTACAGAGCCTCTTAACATCCAAATGGGTCCTGTCTGATGACCATGAAAAGATGACAAATTGTATTTTACACCAATTATTTACATGGATTAAAAGGATAAGTGGGTCAACACATATTAAAGGCTTACATCAGTAGCAGGTTTCGGTCGCCAGTGTCTGTTTGGGTCTTTACGGGTTAACAGATATGTTGATTCACCAAAATAGAAAAGGTGTAATAACATTAACCTCTAAGGACCAAGTGTGATCTCTGGGGCGGACTGTAAATGAATTTTTCTCTCTATTTAACCTTTCCTACATGATTCATCAGTATTTATCATAATATTATCCTCTAAATTTAGCATTTTTTCCTGTGAAAATCATCTATTTTCCTGTGTTTAACCCTTTCATGCATAATTTATGAGAATCTTTGTCAAAAAAAATTGAATCAAGTGTTTTTATTCCTCTTTAAGCAAAAAACAAAAAACAAACGCAATTAAAACATTTTTAATGAACATATTTTTCATTCATTCTCTCAGATGGACACCACACATCAAAACAAAACATGTATTTCCTGATATGCTGTATGAAAACTATGAAATATATTCATTTTCAATGCTGTTAATCTGATGTTTCCTCACATTTTGACATACTCTTATACTAGTTATTACTCGTTTCATGGAGGTGAAATAAAAAAAAACAGTCTAATAACAATCAGCTTTAATCATATTTTGCTTTTTTCTTCTGTTCAGACAAGGTATAGTTTTAAGATATTACCTGCTTGACTTCAAAATATGATTACAGTAACAGCAGACAAAATGAACATGTTTAGCCTTAATAACAATCAGCATTTGACTGACATTCAAACATGTTACTGCAGATCAGGTTTCTCTTGAACAGCAAAGTAATGGTATAAATTACAGTGTATGGGATGATGCATAAGCGTCCACTGTGTCTGATATGGAACTAAAACAACAATATCAATGAATATGTAAGAGAACAGCTCAAGGACAACTGTCCACTGTAGTGACCACTGTGCACGAAAGGGTTAATTGACTGATTATGTAGATGTTCATAAAAGCTCAGAGTAAAGTCAAAGATTATTGGATCAAAACAGACAAAATCGAAGAAGAAGTGATTTTTCTCAGTTAAATATATCATTAACCAAGTGTCTCCATCTACTGTCATTGATCCAACTCTATGGGTTTTACTACTGAGTCAATGCTGTAGTAGATGATGGTGTTTTCATGTTCACTACGTCCAAATGGGTCATATCTATGGACCATGAAAAGATGACGAACTGTATTTTACACCAGTTATTTACACATATTCATAGGATTAGTGGATGAAGAGTTTAGATCAGTAGATGCTTTTGGTCGATGGTGGATGTTTGGGTCTTTATGGGTTAATGACGTGGCAGAATAAACCGCAGTAGTAGTGTACATGTACACTGCCCGGCCAAAAGCAAAGTCACACATGCAATATTTAACTGCACCACCTTTGGTTTGGATGACAGGAGACGTTCACTGTCACAATTTTTTTGTCACATGATGGTTATGTCGTGTCACAATAAGGTTCCTAATGTTTTTTCCATCCATAGTTGCATTCATTTCTGATTATTGATGGTGTAGAATCAGTCCGGTGCATTAAGTCTTCATCACATCCTGAATTAGAGTTTAGACTTCTCTTGTTTAATCCATGTGTGTAAGTGATGTCTGATTCTCCCTGAACCATTCTGTCACATACCTGATGATCCTGATCCGTCCTGGCACTATCCAATCTTTCTGATGTTAAAGACATGAGAGGACACTCACTGCAGGTAGAGTTCAATAACCTGTTCCAGCGCAAACATTACTAACCACTGCAGTATTTACCCATGGAAGGATCGGGACTGTTTGCTGAGTTAAGTCCAGTGAACATCTCCTGTAATGAAAACCAAAGGTAGTGCAGTGAAATATTATACGTGTGACTTGTGTAGTTTAGCCTTAGAGTTTACGACACTTACTTTACAGTAAAAATCAGAGACAGGCTAATTGCTGGATCTCATATTTTTTACAATTCTCTGCATCAGTATTTGCTGTCCAGTTCTGTGTAAAATAAATATATGTTAAAACGCAGTTCTTTAGCTGTGATTCAGATGCCTGCCTCTGTATATAGTAACACCTCTAGGGTTTCCACCAGTGTCCTGCCCACAACACGATCTGATAAAGTTAAGTTTTGAGTTATTCGAAAACTTGACACTCAGATTTTTTCTTCTCTTCTTTTTACAGCGAATGCTTATGAGTTCTAGTATTGGTTATCTGTCTCCTTGGGATTGGTATCAGTATTAAAAAACCTGAAAACCCCCAAAGTCCATCTATCATATAAATGTCTAGTTCCAGAACATTATCTGCTTTCTAATGGATATGGAGGTGATTGTTTGCTTGGCTTATAACCTAGAACTCACCAGAAGCATCGACTCCAGTAGTGCACATGTTGTGGAATGATATACATAAGACATTTTTGTGCCTTCAGCGTCAGTTGCACACACAACTGCAAAATCGCAGAGCTGCCAAAAGAATTTTGGATAATGATCCAGCAAATACAAATGTGAAAAGCACAGCACGTACTCTGTCTGTATTTTCAGCGTTAGAGTTTCCACCATCTTTCTTTTTGGGGTTCATTCAATTCTCATCAACTCAAAGTAGATTTACCTACTTGTATTGCTTTTATTTTCTGATTATTCTTTGATTATTTGCATAATTCAACATTTGTGGACACATGGGGGTAAATTCTAAACGCCTCAACCCATAAAGACTCAGTGTTACTTTTCCAGCAGTTCCCAAATGAATTTTTCTCTCTATTTAACTTTTCTTAAGTAATTTACCACCATTAATTATAATTTTATCCTTGTATTTTGCATTTCTTCAATAAAAATCAGGTAATTTCAACAATTTTTTTGACTGATTGTGTAGATGTTCATTGAAGCTCAGATTAAAGTTAATTGTCATAATATCAGAAACGGAGAAAAATGAAGAAAATGGGACTTTTTCAGCAAAATATATCATTAACTGAACATAAACCCAGTGCCTCCATCCACTGTCATTGATCCAACTCCATGGGTTTTACTGGTGAATGAATATTGTAGAAGATGACAGTGTTTTCACGGTAACTATGGAGCCTCTGAAAGTCCAAATGGGTCATATCTGATGACTGTGAAAAGATGACAAACTACATTTTACACCAATTATTTACACTGATTGATAGGATTAACCCTTTCATGCATGAATCATGAGAACCTTAATCAAGTTTTTTTTGGTTTTTTTTTTTACTTTTCCTCTTTGGGAATGGAAAAATATTATGTGATTTTTTTTTTTAAAGAACCTATTTACAGTTACAAAACTATGTGTTTAATATTACAAGCAAAGAAACATGCATTTACTGATATTAGATGCAAAAAGTATGAAATAAAAATATCTTTAATGCTGCTAATCTGATGTGTTCCCACATTTTAACATACCTGCATCGAGATAATATGCAACAAATGAATAAATAAATCCTTTTTAAATTTTATTTTTTTTATTAATTTTTTTGTATTTTACTCTCGAGCATGTTACTGCGGATCAGATTTATCTAGAACAGCAAAGTTACAGTAGTGTTTGGGATGGTGCATAAGCCTTCACTGTTTTGGCTGATATGGAACTAAAACAGTAAAATCCATAAATTTACAAGAGAACATCTCTGAACAGCTGTTCACTGGAGGGACCACCATGCATGAAAGGGTTAATACATCTTCAGTTATTAAACGTTTTATTTTGGTAGATGATTTTAGTCACTGGTGGATGTTTGGATCTTTATGGGTAAATAGAATTGTGTTCTGCCTTTTTTTATTTTGTGCAGATGCTCAAGTCATTTTTTAATCACCTTAAGCTAATATTTTATTGTTTTTCTGGATGCTGCAATAAAATATATTCTGTTAAATATAATAAAGCACATATAAATTACATGACATACCTGAAACTACCTTGTACAGGAAGTGAAGAAAAAGGCAAAGGTACCAATAAAACAATATATGAAGTATTGGTTACGTTAAAGACCATTTGTACATTAGACAAAGATGTGCGATTATATGAAAAGCCCACATGTTAATATTTTTAGCTTTGTCGTGCTTTTCTGTTGCTTTTTCCTGTTTCTCTCACATTGCCCCGTTCTTCTCATAAGCGCTATTCTTCAATTGGCCGGTGATTGCTGATTTTTCCTGTGTGAGTGAACAGGTGAGAAAGGAAGCAAAGCATGACAGCTATGACTCATCTGAAGCGTAAGCAGGGGAGCGACAAGGAGGAGGAAGATATCTAAAGGATAAAGAACAAGATGTAGAGACTAACAACGAATTATGAAAGGACCTGAGATCTGGCAGGCAGGTGTTAATAATAATAATAATAATAATAATAATAATAATAATAATAATAATAATAAATTTCATTTATAGGCACCTTTTTTGGCACTCAAGAACACCCTACCAGTGTAATGATCCAAAACCCTATTGCACTGGCTGTACAATAATGACTCTCACACTGGCTTCATCTACAGGTGTTGGCGCAAAGACTTTCACTTCAGATATACAAAAAATATTGTAAGATATAGTTGCGGAAAACAAAATTAGACCATCAAGTCATCAAAAACAATGGTTCTGCAATCCAGTCCTAACTCCTGTGTGTATCATGTGACTAAAACAGACAGAAAAGAAACCATATAATGCCTGAAAGCACTGTTTTTGTCAGTAGTGTCATAAATATTGATGTAAGAACTGAAGTGATTTTGGTTTTTATCAAGAAAATATAGAAAATGGATAGATATCAACTCTGAAATTAAACTTTTTTTCACATATTCATAAACATAAAATGTGACGAACATGACAGCAAGGTCAATTGAGGGTTATAGAATTCAACAAAAAAAAAATGTTCATAAATACTACAATAAAAAGAAAAAAATAAAGGCATCACATGACCCTTTCGGTGCTGGAGTGTTTATTTCTTAAATCCAATCCATTTGTCCCATTTTCTATCAGACTCATCTTATTTTTAATCTTAAGGTATAAGTCATATTTTCCATCACCTATATTTCCTGGACTATATCTAACCCGCGACTGTAACTAGGTGGATCAGTAGTGAGACAGTTTCTTGTTGTGGTCTTCCTGGCAGCCGTGAGAAGAATTTTGACCAAATAATTATCCTCTTTCAGTTCAACTGTACTTACTGTATATTTTCCAAGTATAAGGTGATACAATTCTTGGTAACTGTAAGCCCTAGTACGTCTTTTATCACTCTAATTTTGATTGGGACCAAATGTAATCTGAAACAGAGTTAAATTCAACTCTCTAAGAGTTAAAGTGACACTGTTTTTTTGTTTGTTTTTTTTTACTGTGTACAACTAAAGGTACATTTGTGTGGAAGAATATAATGATGGTAACAAAAAAAAAACTCATAAAAGTTTAATATCTTCTGGTGTTGCCCCAAAATACAACCATTTTGGGACAAAGTAAGCTTTGTAAAATTTACTCTATAGCCAGCGTCAAATTTTCAGAGTTACTTCTACTCAGTTCAGTGTCAAAATTAACAGTGAAATGTGTAAAAATATTTAACACTGTGGTGCTTTCACACTGCTAGAGTAATATGATTACACTTCATAGAGCTATT
>JAQQZY010000006.1:29238409-29253205 GCA_030068375.1 Ostorhinchus rueppellii | reverse complement strand
AATTTCACATTTTGGCCTCAGACTGTATCTGAGAAACTACAACCAACCAGGACTTTGGACTGAATTTTTCTTTATTTTTGACTCAAATTTGGTAAAGTTTAATGAATTTAATTCTGGAAGCATTTTACTTATAGATCAGTGTTATCCATATTTATGTTAATTCTACTTTGCCTCCAATATGTACATAGTGATAATATTCATCCTGATTGTGGTTCTGATTCAGATTCAGTTTTTTCCCATCTTATCACGTTCTCCAGATTCTTTTATAATGTAATGTAATAGAAACTTTTGTGGATAATAAAGTAGACATAACCTATATAAATGTGTAACTATGATATACCATGAAGAAGAAAACACATTCTGTATGCTGGTGTGGAGAAAATGAATGTATTTTACCTACTACAGTATATTTACTTTATTTATTTATTTAATTATTATTTTTTTTTTTTAAACACATTTTATTGGTTTTAGACATATATAACACAGAAACAAGACTTATAGACTTATAGACAAACTTATACAGACAAATGAGAGAAAAACAATACAAAATACACCAGTCATCATCGTTATACTATTATACCTCATGTCATACAGAACGTGAGGGTTTCCAGGTTAAGCCTTTTTCCATTCAGAAAACTATCTGCCCATCAATAGTTGATTTTTCCGATCTGCAGGTATATAATCTAAGAAGAGTGACCAAACTTTTAAAAATAATTCATCCTTGCCCTTTACAACAGCTTGTAACCTTTCATGAGGGAGGATATTAAAGATCTCCCTGTACCAAAGGGTGACATTAAGTGGAACGGTTTTGATGCAGTTTTGCAGTATGCACTTTCGACCAATACTTTATTTATTTTTTTATATTTTTGCTCTTTTTGCGGCCTTAATTTTTAGTGGGAGGAATATGAATCTGGATGTAAATGTGTGGTCCTAAGACTAACTGCAGTGTGTTGTTATCCGTGCACATAAAGGGAAGCCGTGCTAATTTTTGGAATCTTCAGCCGGTTCTGTGTGTTTGCTTATCTTTGGTAGCATTTCTTGACCTGTTTCCTGCCTTATTCTAAAGTACACTCAGCCATGGAGGTAGTAGGTCATATATGTAAACTGACATATACTTGCATTGCACATGTTTCCATCCAATAAAACATACACTTTGGTCTAAGAAGTCATTCAACATCAGTGAAACACATATGCGGCAGCCAAGGTGCATACCTCTCATTCAGCCTCCTCACTGCTCCAGAAACAGTGATTGAATCTTGAATGGATGTGATTATGATCTGCTGTCAGAGTCTGGGGCCAGATCAGACAGATGAAGGTGAGTGTATGCCAAGCCAGCTGTTGTTGGCCATGAATGGGTCTTGGCTAACCAGAGTGGCTAGCCTTTCAAAAATACCTTATCATCTCCGTACATCAGATGCTGGAAGTCCTTGGATCACGATGCTGGCTCATAACAATAAAAAAATCTTCCACCTGTACGCATGTAGACACATGGACAGCAGGACTCATGGGGGGAGTCCTGGAGAAGTAAGCAGAGAAAAGACTCGATTTCTGCACTTACTGTTGTGTGAGACAATGATCTCACACATGCTTGAACATTAGCATCTCGGGTGAAAACTCACATATGAAAATGTAAGGGTCGGGTTAGGCTGTGATGTTTTAACCAGTGAAAGTTTCCATACTTTTCACAACATTTTGCAAAGAAAAACTTTTGCACTGACATGGTGTATTTTAATCACAGTGATGACCATAAGCTGACCTGTGTGGGAGTGGAAAAACACATATATACACGTCGAGACACGTACCACTTGTCACCTAGTGGGAAACATCAGAGAGAGGGCGTGAAAACAGCATTAAATGCAATGTTAATCTCCTGAAAGATGCCTGCAGTTAAATACCGAGAGCCATCAGAGGACAGCATAAAATCAACAAGAACTCTTTAAGTTCAAGCACATGAGTCAGCTTTCCTTACATCATAATCTGGTCATGCAGTTATTTCAGTCATAATAAGTTATAGCCAAAAATATGTTTATGAGGTCACTGCAACCTTGACCATTGACCACCATAATCAAATAAACTCATCTCCATGTGAATATTTCTGTCAAATTAGGATAATGTTCCTTAAAGCGTTCATGATATATTGTATTTTAAATGTAACCGTGACGTTAGTTTTTATTGATAGTTTTGTTGATGTTGCCTATTAACAGCAGAAGAGATGAATAGTTTCTTAAGTAGAATATTAAATGCTTTTCACTGGTCAAACAACCAAATAAATAGTAAAAAGGAACTTCTCCAACACGTGCGTAACTGATAAACTGTCGAAAGTTTGGTGAAAGAACAGCAAAGTGAAACGATAGAGACAGCCATGCTGACTGTGCCAGGAAGAACCTCTGTGTCTTTATTAAAAAGAAAATACATTTTACAGCATGGAGGTGTTTTAATAAATCATACTTGACAGGAGTTTAAACTGTCATGTCATCTGGAGGTCATCTGGCTGAGTTACAGTGTTCAAAATGATGCTAAGTGATCAAACATTGCAGTCATATAACTCTCAAACAGAAAGCAGTGATAAATTCACTCAATAGTTATGGGCTAAAATCTTCCTGAATCATCTGACATGAAGTTGGTGCTCAAGGTCTAAAAACAACTGTTGAAAGAGTAATTTTCACATATTTTGACATTTTGAGGAGGAAAAGGCATCTATAGGTATCGTTAAAATGTAGAATTATCAAGTGGTGCCAGGTACAACAAGCCCCGCCCCTTGCACATATTTCAGTTTATTTGAGTATCAGTCAACTCTTTCTTCCACATTCAATATTTGTTACATCTAAAAATCATATATGTGCCAAGTTTGAAGTAAATTGACACAAAATTGATGTTTTTATAGACATTTGGAATTTCACCCATTATATGAACATGAAAAAGAAAAAGTTTTTTTTTTTAATTCCAAAAACAAGCTGTCACTTAGATATGTTGCAGTAATGTGTAAAATTAATCTGTATATCTCTGCAGTGTTTAACGGAAATTTTTATAGCAACTTGAAATTTTGTCCATTATAAGTAAATGAGGGGAAAAGATTTTAAAAATTCATTAAAAGTTACAACTTTGACCGACTTTTCCCAAAATGTAAGGACATCTATTCTGGGTCACTGTCGATCAAAAAACTCAATTTAGTTTGAACCAATAGTTTTGCTGCTAAAGTGTAAACAAACAAACCGAAGCAAAAGCAATATCCCTTTGACAACAGACTAATGATGGACAGATGGACACCTAGACAGACATACTCATCACTGTATCCCTCTGTGTTCCCAGCCTGTTGACAAAAATATCTTGTTTTTTTTGTGTTAAAATGTTTTGTGACCATTTTTGTGGTGTTTTGTCACTCACACACTTATATTCAGTGCACTATGGAGCATCAGCAAGTTCTTCACAGGAAGTTGAACACCATCATGACTCACTACAAGAGACGGACACGGAGAGAGAGCAAGAGCAGGAGATGGGTATCAGTGGGCAGGAAGAACAGATAGCACAGCCACAGCAGCTGTTGCCTGGGTTACCGCCTCTCGTCAGCACTGGCAAACATACACACAAGTGGTGTAAGGCCAGCAGTCTTCTAGAAGTGTACATGCTGGACAATGAAATAGTGTTAATATTGGTTATTGTGGGTGGAAGTGCTTAGTATGGTGCTGTATTTACACATCACGTGTCCTTTTCTTGTCCTTTGGTGCTTCTCTTTATGTGAAGATATAGTTGCAAAAATGTGGCTTAAAATTGCGCAACAAAAGGCAAAAAGAGGTCAGGGCAACTGTTTGAACTTGTCCTGTGGTGGTGTCGGTTGAGGTTATTGTAGGAAATTAGAGGTTGAACAATGTCGTTTTAAAAACCTGTTCTAAATAAACTGTACATCTACTGCATGTGCATCATGAGCACCAGTTGTTTTTTTGTTTTTTGTTTGTTTTTTTGGAATATATAAATTCTAATTTCCAATAAACATTTTGTTCCTGTTAAAAAAATCCAAAGAAAAGACATAATGTCTGATTGGCCAATACTTGATGTAAGTTTATCCTTATTGTTAAAAACCTCCATGATTAAAGGTACATTCATCAGTCACTTAAATGTCCCTCTGTCTTAAATATTCACTATTGATATGCTTCTCGGGGTTTTTAGTGACAAAAACCTAATAATAAACCCAACCTTACCTTTTAACTCATGCCAACAGCTTTAAAAGTGAACATATCCCTTCACTTGGTTTTAAAGCCATAATATTAAGTGTGTATGTGTGTGCCCTGACTCACTGTGTACATCTGATACTTGTAAGGGCAGCGCTTAGGCTAACAGAGGGATTAGTACCATCTGACTCTGAGATAAACAACCTCATCATTTGTTCTAACACGTAAGTGCCAGACCTGCTTGAGGGCGTCTGTATACACACCCACAAGTGAGTGTGTATAATCTATAGAAACACTCTTACAGTGTGTTGATACTGAAGGTGATTCATGGGCAGCTTAACAGAGACTACTGTATAAACTATTGTTTTAATCCTGCCTACTCTGGGTTAGTGCCTTGTTAATGTCTGTCTATATGGCTCTGCATATTAAAGACAACCATTAGCTTTTGACTAATGGTGCCTCTCTGTGCCCGAGGCTACCCCTAAAAACACTCCTGATGTGCAGCTTCACCTCCACCATGCAAGAAACATAAAGGTGCAGTAAAACCACTGAACCCTGAAGTGCTGGTTTTCCACCTTAATGATGGATTTTCATATTAATAAAAGGATATTTTAATTCATAACTAATGCTGTGTGAACACTGCAGACCTGTGGAAGTGTACTGCAAGTTATTTGGTTTTTATAGAGATTTACTTTTCTTTTTTTGTCAGACAAATAGAAAAAGGTGATTTTTTTTTTTTTTTTATTTTGACATGTTTTGGCTACAAGCTGTAAGTAGAAGTGACCCTTCTGAGGAAGGCTACAGGTTGTAGCCGAAACATGTCCAAGTACACTGTAAAAAGTAAAACACTGAATCAACTTAAAAATTTCTCTTCAACAGGTCACACATAAAAAAAAAAAAATTAGTTGAGTGAACCAAATTCAATTATATTAAATGTAATGTAATGTAATTTGGTTCACTTGGCTATTTTTTTTTTTACATGTGACCTATTGAAGAGAAATTTTTGAGCTGATTCAGTGTTTTACTTTTTACAGTGTAAAAATCCTCTTTTTCGATCTGTCTGAAAAAAAATAAAAAGACAAGAAAATCTTTATATTTTCAGTAGACACTTTGAACCTAATTGGATTGTTTGGGTCTTACCAAGATAAAAAACAAACAAACAAAAAAACAAAAAAAAAAAACAACTTAGATTTAAAAATGTTAGATAATTTGTGTTGTTTTAAGAGTTAATCTCTTATTTTAAGTGTTCAGCTTTACATTATAATCTTACTTCTAAGTTTAACAATCTTAATTCAAGAAATCTTGTCAAGTGAAATTATCTTGCTGTATGGACAGATAATTTCACTTGTTTTGAGGACCTTTTCCCTCAAATTTAGTGTTTTTTTTATCTTGTTTTCAAACACCCTTTTTTGCAGTGTGTACTTTTCTTAAATACAAACTGCACTTTATACAGCTACTTTTAGAATTGCAAGAATTGCTTGTTAACCTATGTTGATTGCACAGTTAAAGAATGTGAACTTTCTTTTAAAACTATTACCAATGAAAAACATTTTTTGACTAAAAATTATTATTTTTTTAATAAATAAATAAAGACATTCAGTGCCGTCATTGCCGTTTTCTGGATCTCTCTTTTAGTATTCTTCAGTATTTTTTGCTTCAGATACTTTACCTAGAAACACAGACTTCAGAATGTTCTTTGGGCTCATAAGATTTTGTTTTAGATATTTAGTAAAATGTCTTCTTAGAGGCATGTTCTTTCTCACGATCACAGCCTCTAAAGTGTCAGACATGGTGTGAGACACCTGACTAATCTTGTATACTGTTTTCTGAGAATATCTGAGAATATGACATCTGAGATATAAAGTCCTTCCTGTGATTTCTACTTCTGCTTACAGCTACTTCACCTCTGAGAACAGACCTTTAATCTCTCGCTCTCCATCAAGCTGCAGATGCGATATTAGACATGTAGTTATAAATGTGATCAGCAGAGGGCAGGAGCTTCCTTTCACAGAGACAAACACTGTGGTGTTTTACAGAATGAGCTGCCTGCGGCCTGTGACACTGATTGACACATTGACTCTTTGACATCCAGTGTCTCATTCACTTAAACCCACTTTATCTTTACAGCTCACTTTCTCCCTCTCTCTGTCTTCTTGCATTTGTGTCAGGCCATCTGTCTACCTCCCTACCCACTTTTTTCTCCATTATCTGTCTCTCTTCCCGGCTTCGTCGTTTCTCTTTCACTGTCTGTGAGTGCGTGTGCTGTGTCTGGTCTCAGTGACAGTGTCTGGGAGTTAACCAATCACAGGAGGCGAAGATCGTCCAGAGAGGGCTCAGAGGCCATGAGAAAGACTCGCCCACCCTTCTGACAACCACAACCTCTCCCCCGAACCAGCGCTGCTCTCACCCCAGCCGACGCTCCAAAACACACTGTCACATGTGCTGAACACTAACATAAGCACATACACACTTCCATGCATCAGTCTGCTGCGAAATCTACCGATGTCAAGCAAAAACGCAAGCTAATAACAGGCAGGAGTAACATGCGTGTTTCTGCTTTTTTAGTGCATGTATTTACACAAGAAGAGGTCATAAGTGTCACCGATTGATTGAGAAATCATCTCATAGTGTGGTCATGCAAATGAAGCACAACGCAGATCTCACTGCGTTCCCAGGGTCAAGTTCCCCATCTCAATATAACTCAGTATCGTCGTCACAAACACTTTTTCTCATGTGCTTATTTCCCCTGTAGCAATGTGGGCAAGTCTTAGCACTCTCATCAGCTTTGCTTACCCGACTCTGATTCTGACAGATTTTCTCCACTGCTGAATAATGAGCAACAAGCACACACTGGCACTGAGGCACATTCTTCTGGAGGGTTCTCAGTGTGTGTGTTTTAGTGTGATTGCATTTTTTTCCTTCTTTCTGTGTGCCTCCCTCAGTGCCCCCTGGGCCTTCTCACCCTCTTTCACCACACTCATCAAGTGCTTCACACACAGATTAAAACTTGTGTTAGAAAATCTGAATTACATGTGTTTGTGCCATGAGTTTAGAAGAAACATCGACCTTTATGTTACCATGGGCACCAGGATGATAATGCAACATTTTGCAGGATAAAACAATTAAAACCTTTTCAGTTGTGTACGTGTTTATGTGCCAGTGACCTGTACATGAACTTTAACCTCGGTGCACTGGTGTTTCAAGAGTGCTGCCACACCAGGCAGAAGTGAAACCTGTGGGTGTGTGGGTTTTTGTCAGCCTGCTGTGTGTGTATTTCTAAATACTGATACGTGTGTCTTTTCATACCCACATTTGTACAGACGGCACTAGGTTGCACCTCTGACGCCTGCCTGTCTTTTTGTTCTCTAATTCTCTCTCATTTTCTCCTTTTGTGGTGGGCATGTTCACTTCGCTGTGGTCACACATACGCACACTTTTGCAGTCACACTGGGGCTAAAAGTCATATGCGCACACTTTCACATATGCACAGGGGCAGGTCGGCACGTACGCAAACTGATTTGTGCACGTATTGTCCTTTGCCCCTTTTTGTCATCGAAGCCACCTTCACCATGGGAAGGTACCTGTGTCCACATTCACACACTCACAGATATAGTGGCAGGTATTTTCCATTGTCAGTGGATGCAATCGAGACACCCAGTCCACTAATATGTCTTAAAAGCTGCATGATTTGTCTTTCATGTCCACAAAAAGATAACAGCTGTCATGTGTCTTTGTGGTTTTTAGGGAGAAACATGCGATGTCCATTGGCCTCTATCAGTGTGAGAGAAAACACGAAGGGAAACAGAGACTAGTGAGTGCAACTGTTGGACTGTTTTTTCACACGTCATGTTGTGAGAGAGAAAAAAATCTTCTCATATGAAAATGGTAATACCAAGACAAACCGCTGTGCAAGGTGACAGTTGATTGAAAACCTTCACATGAATGTTTGTTGACGGTGTTTCTCTTGGAAACTGTTTGAACCACTGTTTTATCATTTCTGAAATTGTCAAAGTTCAACTGGTCTAATCTCATGCGTACACGCTGTAGCTAAATCAGACGCCTTAAAGCTGGCATTTTCTTGGTTTTTGGATGCATGTTTTGTTTTGTTTTTTCCTATTATTTTAACCCATATAGACCCAGTGCTACTTTTGTGGCAGTTCCTAAATGTGTTTTTTTTTCTATATTTTTAATCTTTCTCAAGTGATTCAGCACAGTTGACTCTAATATTATGCTCTATATTTGGTTCTTCAAGGGAACATCAGGTATTTTCCCATTTTTAATTCACTCATCATGTAGATGTTCAATAAAGCTCAGATGAAAGTTCAAGGTTATTACATCAAAAAAGAGAAAACTGAAGAAAAATGAGCTTTTCCTCCAAAAAAATCTCATTAACTGACCATAATCCCAGGGTGTCCTTCCACTGTCGTTGATCCAACTCCATGGGTTTTACTGGTGAATCAATGTTGTAGAAGATGACAGTGTTTCCATGGTAACTATGGAGCCTCTGAACATCCAAATGATCATATCTGATGATCATGAAAAGATGACAAACTGGATTTTACACCAAATACTTACATGTATCGATAGGATTAGTGAATCAGTACTTAATAAACATTTTATATCAGTAAATCATTTTGGTCTCTGGTGGATGTTTGGGTTTTTATGGATTAAACAAATAGACATGACATTATGGTAGAAATAACAGTATTTTAATAGATGTGACATGAGGACAAATAGAAATGCAAACATTATATTTTCCTTTTTGTCGCTGTTGTTGCTGGTCAGTCAAGCTTAAATAGATTCTGGAAAGCCGCAGCATAATATAATAAAACCACAAGATCTGTACATATATTTTTAATGCTTCTGATCTGAAGATTGTTTATATGGTTTGCATTCTTTAGGGTAGAGGTGGATAACGTACTGTCTTTTTAAGAGTAATGCAATGAAAATGATTGGTTTAATGACAGTTTTATAGTCTTCAGAGGAGAATCCAACTTTAGATCATTTGTATGTATAATCAATATGTTTTTCAGGCTGAAAAAATTATTTCCCATGTGCCATATTTAGTCATTGGCAGGAAGATATGAAGATATCAAAACTGGACAGACAGGAAGACGAATATGCAGGGGCTATAAGTGCATAGCCAGCTTTTTAGTTCTCAGTAAAGCACAGCTGAGAGTGATTCAGCCACTGATGGAGTTTCCAGTGAAGGTCCTCTCAGTTTTCTTCTGCCTTGCCAACAACCACCAACCCCTCTTTCCTGGCTTTAGCCACTAACCGGGGGCAACAAAAATTAGACCCAAGGGGGTAGCGAGGGGGTCAAAGGGATGAACAGGAACTAGTGTGTGGGTGGTAGTGCCAAGGGATGGTGGGAGGAAGAGAGAGGAACAGGGGGAAGGTGGGAAGGCAATCTGGGGGGGTGAGGCGGGGGGGATTTACCAGCAAATGGAGTGAAACATTTTGTGATTCAGTCCTCTTCGGGGAGGAAATGGGCAAGAGGGCATAAGCGGAGGAGGAGGAGGAGGAGGAGGACATGAGTGGAGGGAGTGCTGTCCTGGTGGAGTGTACAGAGAGTAAGAGAGAGGTGAAGAACGTGATGGAGCAGGGAGGGGTGGGGGGGCTGACAGATGCCACAGTCCAGGCCCACAGCACAGGAAGTCATTCATACTGGGAAGTGCCTGCTGCCGGCTCCCACTGTCCACTCCACAGAACGCTTTAAGATTAGCTAATTCTGGAGGATCTTGTGACAAAGCAGCTCCCGACACAATGCTCTCCACACCCGAATAGGAAATGCATTACCACTGTGTTTCTGATTTCACTTTAGTGCACGGTGACATTTGAAGTCCAGCGTTTCCACTGATGAAGGTTTGATGTTGTTAATCACATAATGAAAAAAAAACCTATTTATTTCTGAACATGACCACATGACTGCAACTCCTTGTCTTGTATCGGCGTAAATCAGTATCGATTTGTCACCCAGAATGCTTTGGTTCAATGAGCACAGTGGAAGGGGAATAGTAAACAAAACAATTCACAATCCAGTCAGTGAAACGGTTATGGTCGTGTGGATTAAACAGCTGCTGCTCCTGATGTTGTGCAACATTAGGTTTAAAAAGCCCAACCCACTGAGCAGAAAAAAATGCTGCCATTGTACATTTCTACAAGTAACAGATACTTGCACTCCCAACCTTTCTGAGCAGAAACTTTTGTCGATAACTGTGCTAAATCATGACTGTTTTTGCTTGAGCTTATGGGAGTCAGGACATAAACTCCACTTTGTGCTTTCATACATGCACCATCCATCCTGATCACCTCCATGTTGACACTGGAGAGTATTCGCATTTGATGGAATCACACAATAGCAAGGTTTTCCTCTGGTGACTGGTTAAAAAGCCATATGGGTGTGACAAGCACCCATCATCTGCAGTCCGGACAGAATACATGTGTGTGTATGTGTCACGACGAGATGAGGATGGATGTGGATGAAAAGGGATTTTGGAGGGGCAGATTGTACTTTGGCAAGGAAGTGCAGTTGTGTGCCAAAGAGGGGTCTGCTCATCTCATTGCCCGCTCACACTCACATACAGTATACACGCATGCTAACCCCCTCTCTTAAGCCCATTTCCTTTGCACAGGGCATGGGAACTCCCCTGATCTCTCTCCTCCCACTCTCCTCTCTTCCTCCACATCATCCCTGTCCTCTTGCTCACCCTCACTCCTCTGTCCTCTCTCCATCCCTTCTCTTCCTTTTTCTCTACCTCTCTCCATCACACACCCTCACCCTGTCCCGCCCTCGCTCTGTCACTCTCTCCGGTACCCCCGTTTTTACCCCCGTGATCCTCCTCGTCCTCCTCTGCGTTCCTTTCTCCAAGTGTCTTCTCCTCGCTAGTTTTATTTCCTGCCTCCATCTGTGCCCAATTTATCCCATGCACAGTCTGTGTTTTTTCCTGATAATTTGTTTTTGATTCCCCAGAATTAGAAAAGCATTGTGTGCACTCTCACTACAGCAAGCACACATACAAACGCATTGCACACACGTACGCACACATTTTTATTGTATTATTCTATAAAAGTTCCTATAAATCACTGGTTATTAATCGGCCCCAGACGGCCGTCCCCCTTTTGCTCCCCCTCTCCCTCTCAGCACAAACACAGACCAGATGCATAGGAAATGGGATGGCAAAAAGGGCACCCAAGAGACAGGCTGCACTTTTTTCTTTTTTTTCCCTTCTCCTCCTCCTTCTTTTCTCCCCCTCTCTCTGTTTTCTGAGAACGTTCATTTATGTAGAAGTGCCCAGACCCCAGACACACAGAGGAAATAAAGTTTAAATTAAAGTTTAGAAGAAATAAATTAAATAATAAATACAAATGGTGGTGTGCTGCCAAACAGCCCCGGTGTGTGGGATAGAGGTTAAACATCCATCCTCTGTAGATGAACGCAAATGGATTCAGTTCCAGCTGTTTGAACTGAGCCCAGTTCATCTCACTGTGTTGTCAACCACACATTCACCCTTCCTCTCTCTGTGTTTCATTCAGTTCTTGTAAGGTTAGCCCTCTTATTGAGGCAACTACACCAGTTCCTGCCTTGAATTTGCATTGTATCTTGCACCTGTGCTGCTGAACT
The DNA here is from genome assembly GCA_030068375.1 of Ostorhinchus rueppellii. NCBI lineage: Eukaryota > Metazoa > Chordata > Actinopteri > Kurtiformes > Apogonidae > Ostorhinchus > Ostorhinchus rueppellii. The sequence goes on along the minus strand of JAQQZY010000006.1, from coordinate 29,241,415 downwards.
AATTTGAGATACACTTTTTTAACTGACTGAGACATCTGTGTGCCCCCAAACTGACTTTTGTCTGTGAGACGGTGCCTGCCAGACACTGGTTTCCTCCCCATTAGCTCAGACACTTTCATATTAGCAGCTTTCTGTGATCAAACTGCAGTAACGCATACGCTCACACACCTGCACTCTGCTGGCTTGCTCCGCCTGAGCTAAAAGGGCAAGTAACCACCAGAGAGAGGGATTTGGATGGAGGGAGAATGAATTATAGCGAGACTTTGGAGACAGAGGAAGAGAGACAGGGAGGATGTGGATGTACTATAAGTGAGAGGACGTATCTGTCCCACCCTGTCCTGTGCCTGGGAGCCTGGATGATGTGAGGAGGCTGAAGTGAACTGTTCACAGAGAGCAGGCAGAAAATGTGAGAAATGTGCGCGTTGGCTGCAGGGACGAGGGGGAGAACGCTGGTTTTTCAGGCACGCAGGGACAGCCTGCAGAGTTCTGCCAAGAGAAACATGGTGCTGTGTTCCTTGCAAGAGCTATGGGGGTAAGAGAGAAGGGAAGGGGCAAGAGAGAGAGAGGAGAGAAGGTGTGTTTGTGCAGAGGTGGAGGGGTGAAGAAGAAGACAAGGGGTTCCCTTGGGCGCTTCCCTGACCTGTTGCCAAAGATGTATAAGATGTGACGAGACATTACATGACCTGGTGTGTTGATCATAGGATAAAATCTAAGCAACTGCAACAATTTGAACGATACATGAAATATGCCCTCTAGCTTTCATTCTGTTATGGATGATGTCTATATATTACATTTGGTTTTACATATGAAAGTTCACTCCAAGTTTTAAGAAAAGATAAAATCTTAAGATGTCCAGTGAGCTGTACAAATCTGTCACATGTGTAATGTTTCGTCTGTAGAAGATGCAGGGTGATAAGGGCAGGGGAGTGAGCCTCAGCCAAGGACCAGGCCCAGATGTCCACTTTCAGCTGTCCTGGCTGACCACTGCCTCGCCTGCCAACACTTGGCTAAGTATCCCCACATCGCTGCAAATATGTAAATATGTTGACTTGGAAGGATGTCCTCTTCTCTTCCGACCTTGTAGCACTTTTGGAGAGAAGCAAGACAGCAGAGAGGAGAGAAAACAGCTCCAGCACTCCATATAAGGGCCTGCTTTGGGCTCAAACACCAGCTTCTCATCACTTTCTACTCCACTGGGCCATTACACAACTCAGGGGAACACATACAGGAACCCTAACCTTCAACACTTAGTATACACACACACATGCATGCACACGTACACACTAAATAGTGAGATGAGGAGTTGTGGGTGTAAGAGTTAAATGGATACCTTGAGTGGTGAACAGTCTGTTCTACACTTAAGTGAAATGATGCTTTAGCTACAGGCAGGGTTGTATCTGCTCTGCTCAATATAAATACATTTTTTAAAGAGGTGGAAGTGAAAAGGAGCTAATTAGGCTTTCTTAAGTAAGAACATTATTTATATGAACAAGTATAAATACTCTGGTAATCACTGGACCGATGCAGCATTAATATTATTGGCTAGGACTGAACAATCATTTTTAATTCAACAAATGAATTAGTGAGTTTTTTCAAACCTGTAATGGCAGGGTACAAAAAAATGGTATCTTCAATAAATGTGGAATTGTAATGTAAAGAAGGCCATCTTTATGATTTGCACACCAGTTACTAAGAATAATGAATACTGTGTTAAACAAGTGTTCTCTGTTTGCATGTAGGCAATTGTACATTCCATTTGATGATATTTGCTAAAAACAAAACTGACCGTGGGGTGTTTTATAAAAAGCAAGATCACAGTTAAGATCCTGCTGAGGGAATAATTATAAATACAACTGAAAGCCAAGACTTGTTTCCATTAAGGACTTTCACATAATGGTGCATTTGTGTTGTTTTATTGGTATTATTGTGCTACTGGGGATATGCACACAATCACAAACCTTCATGTCATGTGACAGGCGTATTTCAGACCAGTCATCACCTCTGTTTCCCAGGCAAGGCAGTGTAGTATGTTCTGTAGTATGGCTGTTGCTCATCTCTGAAGCGGCACTTCCCCGCCTACAAGCCTTCTTGTCCCCGTTGAACTCTGTGTGCCCTTTCAGGCCTGGATGATTAAAAAGGGGGAAGAGAAGACAGAGAAAGACAGAAACCTCACTCATTCTCATTTTCCAGAACTCTACCTCTTTACTTGGTATGTGTGGTTGGTTGACTGTGTGTGTGAGGTGACTGTGTGTGTGTGTATGTGTGTGTGTGTGGTGGGTATATTCATCCAGGCCTCTCTGGCTTGTGGGTATTGGCTTGTGGTTTGGGTCTTGGTGGAGAGCGAGGGTGAGGGTGGCGGAACACCATGGCTGCCACACTGCCACAGACATACTGGCACCACTGAGCCAGTACAAGTTCCTCTTTCCAAAATACGGAACCACCACTCTGTGAGTGTGTGTGTGGGTGGTTGTGTGTGTGTTAACCCGCATAAGGCTTAGTGATTGCCTATGTGGCTTTGACTATCTCTGTGTTAAACTGATGGGCTTTCTCACACTTATATATACTGTATAATTACATGCGCTTTGCATGTAGAATCTCATAAGCTTGCAGCTGAAAAAAAAAAAACAAAAAAAAAACAACTCCTCAGTCTTGTATTTCAAGCTTTTCACTTGTCATGAATTGTGTGTGTTAATTAAAAAAACTCTTTGTAAATTACAAACACAGGCCGTTATCCGTTTCTAAGGGGAAGGAGCGAGATGATGACAGTGAGCTCTAGTTTTAAGTAAACAATAGTAGGTGAAGAGGTTAACCAGGACGGAGAGGTACATTTCAAGAAGTTGATCACACTGCCCTGAAGTCATGTTATTTTACAGATGGTAGCACTCTTGGCAGGCTACTCCTCCTGCCAACCCTTCTCTTTCTTTTTCTGTTTTTCTGTGTGTGTGTGTGTGTGTGTGTGTGTGTGTGTGTGTGTGTGTGTGTGTGTGTGTGTGTGTGTGTGTGTGT
>JAQQZY010000006.1:29195087-29209740 GCA_030068375.1 Ostorhinchus rueppellii | reverse complement strand
AGTGAACCAAAATTTTTCATTTTTTTTCCAAACCTTCTATTTTATTGCTCGCAACGCGACTGTGGGGAGATTTTTAACCCAAATGGTAAAATATGTGCCAAAAAAGATCTCCCACCCCACCTTTAAGCAGCAAAACTATTAATTCAGTTCATACCAAATTGGGTTTATAGATTGCCAGTGACCCACAATATATATCACTACATTTTGGGAACGGTAGGTCAAATTTTAAATTTCTTATGATTTTCAAAAATCTTCCCATTTATTTGCAATGGGTAATATGAGTGAGGGGTGGGGTTTGTTGTACCTGGCACCACTTGTTTTTCCAATAAAGACACAGGAAATACCAGTATTATATTATATTAGTCGACAACCAAGAGCCTCTTGTGTGAGAGTCAAGAGTTTCCATGACTGAGGTGTAGACACAGATGACACACACCTACTACCAACAGGTTTTTTAATATACGCAAATATCTCCAACAACAACCTTTTCAAGAAAGTGGTTGTTGGAATGAAAGTTAGAGAGGCTGTGTTTGCATGTATGAACAAGTCTGCCAGCAGCATAAAACGCTGGGAAAAAAAAATCTAATTTGATACAAGGATGCTAAATGGCACAATCAGCTCCAGCCATTCTACTTCTGACATGATAAACAATATGTTGGGGCAAAGACGCAGGGAATGTTGGAATATTTATGGCTGAATTTCAGCTGGAATATTAGTCAACTATCCATTTTAATTAGCCATGTAAACAGATTTTATGCATGTAAGCATAGTCTTTCTTTTCAAGCACATCAAACTGTTCAGTGACCTCTTGCACCTTTGTCATCTTAGAGGGAAAAAACTCAGAGTAGTTAGAAATTTTCCAAAGGATGGAAGTAATCACTGAGAGTGGTATTGTATTTGTTGGCATTTATCATGCCCTCCGAGGGGAAGATTAGACTGAAACCAGAGCAGGAAAATTCAACCCACCTGCTTTCAATATACCTTTTATCCTTCATTTTACACTGGCACTTGCTTTATTGCACCGTATAGCCACAATGCAATGGGTAGATTTGAAGTCATGACACAAAAATACTGGAGCTAAGCATCTTTTACAAGATCATTACATGTTTGTATTCGTTGAACTGATGGAATTTCAAAGTACACACAAACTCACACTAATGTAAAATACAGCAGCACCAGACATGCACATCCACTGAGATGTTCAGGATCTGCGGTCAAACACATATAATGCCGCAGTGTACAATTCACTGTGGTCTGAGTAGACTGGACCGCTACCATTGTTTTTATCCCTTTTGTCTTTTCACTGACCCTGCTTACACACCCTTGCACTCAAAAACACATTGTCACACACATGCAACTTACACACAAACACAGATCATGATGCATGCGCCCACACACATGCACACACACATACCAGCATACATGTACTTCTGGCTTCATGTTTAAAGTATGCAGTTTGTGTGTGTGTCGAATGAGCGAAGGGAGGAGGGGGAAACAGGCAATGGAGAAGGGAAAAGTGGGACAAGAGAGAGTCAAAGAAAGAAGGAGAGAGTTGAGCCACAGAACAACGCTGCTGCGAGCAGCTGTGGCACTCCCAGATTTCCCCCTGATTGCTTTCAGCTGGTACTTGAACCCTGGGCCTTTTGGGTTTTGGAGGCCAGCCCAGACCCCACAATCCCCCCAGCGCCCCATCCAGCTGCCTGACCCCTCCCTGACCCCACGCCGAGGATAGGAAAATACGAGCCGTGCCAAGCCAGAGAGACTCTTTTATTTTGCCTGCTGGCATGCTGCCGGTGACCAGGGCTTACATAATGGGAAACATAGCAGGACCCAAGAGAAAGCAGCCCCTGCCCCCCTTTCTCTTTTTCCTTACCAATCGATCCTCCCTCTTTCTCCCCATCTCCTTTCTCCTTTTCTTCATTTCTTTTCCCACTCCGCTCCCTTCTCGCCCCCACTTGCTCCATCCTCTTCCTTCCCTTGTGCACTCTGCCTCCCCTCCTGTTTGTGATATATCTTTCTGGGCCCACTCGCCTGGGCACATTTATTACAGACAGCCTCGACACAATCCTGAAGTCGAGCCACCAGCAACACAACAGCACAGCGCACACACACTCCAACGCACAAGCACCCACACGTGTGTGCATGTGTTTGGATACTCAGAGCACTGGAGGCTTGTGTTTTGTTGAGAACTTTAATGGGCAAGTGAGCATGTAGTAAAGAAAAGTTGTATCTGGTTAAGGATGCAGAGCAGCAAGATATTATTATATATAATGGTCATTTTATGTTTTTACCACTTGTTTTACATCTTTACTGTAGCTATGTGATGTCTTGAGGGTTCTGCTTTGTTTTATTTGTCCTCATAAAGACTCTCCAAATTTTGAATCATGAGTCAGTTGGAAAAAAAAAACCTCAGTGTCTTCACTGTGTGTCAGTGTGTTTCCTATTCAAAGTCAAACTGCTTTACTCTGCAAAGAGCATATAAAATGCACAGGCTCATGGTTGGATAAATATTGATATTTACCATTTATCCTGTCACTTTAGTTTAGTTTGCGTACTTTGGGATCTCTATCCTTTCATTGTATTTCATTTTATCACCCTTCATTCAAGAACTCATTTAGAAATGCAAAATAATCTATTAGTGTTTTTTTCCTTTTCTGTCTGAACTAAAAATGGAAGTGCGGGGAAACTTGTCAAACCCCTGAACTTCCAAATAACCTTTCCACTCATCAGTCTCCTCGATGTGATAAAGTCCACTGGGATCCAATTTGGAGGTGACCATAAACCAATTAGTTGTATAGTGTTTTTTTAGGATGACATCACCAGACCACAGAGTTTCAGTTTAGTGAGGTCTAGACTGGCTCACCACAGCTGAATGAGACACCACAGAAATAGGTGGCCCGTGTGTTGGCTTTGTAAAAGCTCATAACAAGAGTGTAGGGACTATTAGCTCTATTTCAGGCAGTGTTTGATTGGGAACCATTACAGCACAAATGGCTGAAACAAAGCAATGGCAAATGTACATGAGGGAAGCAGGCACTTTCACTTAAAGGATAATTCTGGTTTATTACACTTTGAACATACCACCAAAGTAATTGCTAGGATCACTGAACAGATGTCCAATGGGAAATATTCATTTCATGGGACTTCATTCATTCAGCCTGATGTGTTCATTCTGTTTCTTTGAGTCAATGTGAAAGCTGGGTAGCAAGAATCCATTTTCACATTAATAAAAGAGTTATTGTGCTTATATTCATATGGTTTGTCAGCATCATATAACTTGCAGCCAGATCTGAGATTTGTATATGAATGATTCTAGCTCATAGAAAGTAGTCTCTAGGAATAAACCTGTGATTGGGTGACTTTAACCCTCTGTTTCCACCGGATGCGACGCAAATTTTTCGCACGATGAGATTACATACAAGGTCAATGTGATTAAGCGATTGCTGCTTCATCTTGAGCGGTAAGCAGTGAACGATGAAGCGGTGAGCATTTCCAATCACTCGCCGCTCAAGTTGAAATAATTGAACTTTTCAAGCGAATTCCCTTGCTGATGCACCAGGACAGCCTATCAGGGTGGAGGTCATCATGGACGTGCTGACGTAGGACGTGCAGGGCTGTGCAGATAGCAAATGGAAAGGTGGTCTGCAGTTGGAATGGAGCACCGGTAGTTGGTATCCTGGCAGGAGATCCTGGCACCAACCCTAGTCAGCAGGTCTTCAAACTGGGCAACACTAAGCCTAAAGTAACCCTGGAACTGACCGTCGTCCAGGCGCAGCTCCTCCAGGAGACGGTGGAACTCAACAAAGTCATACTGCCTCCGTAGGGTTACATGCATCCAAAAGCGATGCCAGCGCCTTGCCCACAGTCAAAGCTGACTTCTCCATGTTAAGTACAGAGCAGCGATGGTGGTAGTCAGAGCCATGGTCGACAGTGAAATGACGTGATGCCACGGCAACCGGCGACTGTTTTTTGCATATTTGTACCAGCGACAAAACTTGAGTGTCTAGCTTGGTGCGATTTCATTTGTTGCGCGAATTCATTCGCGTTCAATGCTTCTGGTGGAAACACAGGGTAACAGTTCTCCTCCCCTTTGGCTGTCTGCATGTTACAATTTCCAACTCCATCCACCCATCTTCTGAACCTGCTTTATCCTCACTAGGGTCACTCGGAGCCTTTCCCAGCTACTTAAAGGGTACACGCCCGTTCATCGAAGGGCTGACCATACAGACAAACAATCACTCTCACATTCACACTTATGGGCAAGTTAGATTAACCTATCAGTGCATGTCTTTGGATGGTGGGAGGAAGCCGTAGTTCCTGGAGAGAACCCACGCAGACATGTGAAGAACATGCAAACTCCACACAGAAAGGTCCCACCAACTGGTGTTGGAATCAAACCCAGGACTGTGAGGCACGAGTGCTATCCACCGCACCACTGTGTCGTGCCATTTCTAACTTGATGTGAAACAACAAATGCTATTGAACTCCAACTAGAAGAAAATGGCGAGTCACAGTGAAGGTTTTTGACTATGGCGTATTCTTTTGCACACTTAGACCACATCATTACATGCAAATGTTCAACCAAAACCATCTGACACACTTTCAAAGGTCTATTTAGTGCACAACTTAGACAATTGTGATTCATTTAAAGACATATGATAAGGCCAGACAGTTTTATCCTTGTTACAGAATAGTGGTGGGTTCAGCCAGACATTTCTGTAGCACCCACACATCACTGAAACAAAAAGCGGAAATAGGTCTGGCAATGCACGATTAATACTTTGGTATCTATTTCGTTAAAGCCGAAGACGTCCCTGCTATGTTTCAAAATGGTTGGTTGTTTATCCAAGAATAGACACAAGCCTTAGCCTTTGGATCACTGTACAAAAGTGGGTGGTCTGCAAGAAACCAAGGAGAAAGAGTGTAAACAAATTAACAGTTGAATTCAATCGTCTATTTATCTGAAGCTTTACCTTTAAGACTGAAACTTTACCCAACCTATATTCGTCTTAAAGAGGAAGTTGGGTAAGTGTTAATCATCAGATAATCACTGTGCCACACCTACGAAGCTCCCTACAGGCAACATCTCCTCTCCTTCACCTCCTCATCACCCTGCTTCCCCTCTTCATATCCTCATGTGTCTGTCCCTCACTTCTTACAACAAATCTTAATTCCTGGGAAGGTCTCAATAGAGCGGAATAAGATTAAGTCATGGACGGGTGTTGAGGGAAAACGCTGACCTCTTCTCCTCCCTTTTGCTCTGTCTTTCATTTTTCAGTCTCTCTTTCTTGGCTCTTTTCTCCCCTCTCGGCGCTCCTTTATTCTTGCTCTCCCGCATACCCCCCAGCCTTCCAGATTGTAATAATAGTAATAATGATAATAACGGTGATGGGCCTGGTGACGGTGATGTAAAGAAACATAATCTTAGAATAACAAACACACTCTCTAACCAATGGCCATCATTTGACCTCTGTGGATGTGAGTGTGTACATACATGTGTGAGCTTCTGAAACTGTGTGTGAGCGAGTGAGAGCTGAAAAGAAAGAAGAGATAGAAAAAGACAGTGAGAAAGAGGGAGTTTGCTGGCATGCTGTATATACGGTCACTTCCTCTCCAGTTTAAACAGAGCAGGCTGTGCTGGCAACCTTCGCTCCCCACTCCAAATGGTTTGCATCATGTTTAAACCCCCCTGCCACCACCCCTCCCTCTCGCCCCCTCTTTCTTTCTCTCTCCCTCTCTTCCTTTCTCTATAAATCATCAAAATCTCAAACTTTATGTGTTTTTTTAAAAAAAAAAAAAAGACACCCCTTTGCTTTCTCCGTGCTGAAGGGCATACGAAAAAGCTATAAAATGCTTCTAGGATCTCTTTCCACTTCAAACACCCCTCCTCCTCCTCTTCCTCCACTTTCTACCTCCATCCCTCCATCTCTCAGACGGCCTCTCGTCACCCCTGTGTCCTGGTCATGGTGCTCTCATATCTGGCTGGGTAGACTTCTCTCCCAAAGGCCCCACTGGAACCGACGTGGCTCCAGTAAAACATCACACAAGGCAAGCCGGTGGCCTCGGGAGTGCAGATTATCTCTGCAGATGAATTTCTATAGTAAACTCTCATGTTTGTGAATTATGCCAATCCCAGTGAAAAATCACTTAACGCTTGGGTGGGACATAAGTGGACCATTTTTAAACAATTAACTGTTCACTGATAGGTAAAAAAAAAATGGCCATGAAATATTAAGACACACATGAACCATCAATGGTGTTTGAGGTTGATTTTCAAAAGCTACAGCATTTAAACACCAATAGACAGCAATTAAAAAGTAATACGAATATAATATTCATGGGAAAAAAGTCCTCACCTGGATTAAACAAACTAAAGATGCAAGAGTGGTTCATTGAATAACCAACAGAATGATTAATACTTTTCAAGTGGAAACAACGTCTAACCAAACTGATCAGCCTGACCAGCCATCTGTCTATCTCAGTAGCCACTTTTACACAGAGATCCCGGAAAAAGGTGAGATGGTGATCCCAACCTTTTGCCACCATTGACCAATTTCCACAGCCAAAGGAGTAACAGAGATGAGGCCGACTGGACTTTTACACTATGGACCTGCATTCCGGAATTAAAGGGGCGGTGACGCAGTGCAGTGTATAGTGTGACATATAACTTGCGTGTCAGAAATACTCTGAGCAAAGTGGTGTTGCCAACCATTCCTTTAACCATTCCACAAATGTTAGTATGGATTGAGTCCTCCGCCTGAAGTGGCAACAGCTTGTGAATCTCAGCATCTCCCCAGTTTGACATCTTTCTGTTCATAGTGATATGTTTGCTTATTGTGCACAGGCCGTGCTCATTTTTAAATCCCCCTGGTGCGGGGCTTGGATGTGTAATATGTCATCAGAACGACACCTTGGTTGTGGAATGAGAGGTGTTCCTTTTACATAACGCTCCGGAATCATGATTCCACCTTTATCACAGCTCTGTTAATACCTTCAGAGGTGTTACAGGGCTGTGACAGAGATCGGACCAAATGATCCCATCATTTCATTTACACAGACGTTGTTCTGGAATAAAGGCGAAATATTCGTGTAACAGAAGTGCTGTGTAAAAAGGGACTAATGAGAAATCCATCTGGAATTGTGGGACTTGAATCCAAATATAAAGGCAAGATTAACAGGCGCTGAATAAACCAATCACAGATAAGATGGACATGACGTTTTTGTCAGAGAAACTTGAGAATACAGGGTGTAATCTGTAATTCAATTCTTATTTTTGAATCAAACAACCGACAACAGTTTTAAAGAGATTTGCAGACTTAGAGCTGACTTTGACTCACAACAACAACAAAAAAAAAGTCAGTGCATATGACGCATTGTAAACCCTTGTGATTGGTTCAGTATAGAATAGATCATGCATATTTCACAGCGACTGGCCCACTTCCAGACTGTTTTTCTCAATATTGAATACACTGAATAAACCGGATGGCGGGCCAGGCTACAAACTGATGCCATGAGTTGCATCTCATTTATATAAAAAAAAGTCAATTGGACTGTGTTTCAATGGAAAAAGGTCATGTGGTCTTATTAATCCATATTGCAGAGTGATGGGTGCATCAGGGTGAGAAGAGTTGAAGATGAAATGATTGCCCATCATGCCTAGTGCTTATAGTACAAACCTATGGTGGCAATGTCATGATCTGGAGCTTCAGTTGGTCAGGTTTAGGCTCAGCAATGTTATCTGACCAAAAAAGTTACAGAAATAATGTTGTAGTAGTGCATAGGCTTACTGAAATGATGCCACAGTGAATGGATGTTTTAATCAGAGCTAAAAGTATCCAACATAATATTAAAATGTTGGACTTTTTTAGGTGGTCACGCTGTGCATTATTTAACCTGTCGATATCCACATGTTTCCATAGTATTCTCATCTATTTAGCTGACTTAAATACATAGGCTTACAAGAGAAAAACTGTAAGATGAAGATACATGTACATTTGTGCTCAAAAGTTTACATACCCTGACAGAATGTGCTTGGGACAGTCTTGGATGTTCCAACATGACAATGACTCAAAACACAAGTCCAAGTCCACCTGTCTTTGGCTACAGCTGAAAAAAGTGAAGATGAAGGAGTGGGCATCTCAGTATTCTGGTCTCAATATCACTGAACCACTTTGGGGAGGTGTCAAACATGCAGTTCATGCAAGAAAACCCAAAATCTTAAAGGAACTGAAGGTGTTTTGGCAAGAAGAATGTGCAGCTTTAGCATCTGAGAAAAATAAAGAGCCTCATCCACAACAACCACAAAAGACTTGAAGCTGTCACTGACGTTAAACTGGCCAATACAGAGGATTAAGAACTAGGGTATGGAAACTTTAGATCAAGGTCATTTAGATAGTTTCCGTTGTTAGTATGATTTAAAAAGAGCAAATACATTTGTTTGATAATACATTGCTTCACCCAACCACAAACCATGAGTGAAAGAAAAGTTTTGTATTCTGTCATATTCCCTGATAAATGGCCAAAGAATCACAAATCCTACTAAAGTATGTAAACTTATGAACCCAACTGTAAAATACCCCACTGGAAAGATAACATCTACCAGTGTACAATGTTACTAATACCGTTATTGTTTTCTAGTAACAAGTAATCTAGTGAAGTACTATTTGAAATGGTACAATCCTGCTAACATTACCAGCAGTTAAATGTAGCATGTTACTTTGCACTAATGTCTACCAGCTGTTATTCGTCCTAGCTCACCCAGCCAGGCACTAGAGGTGTAACGTTTATGGACTAGTTGAGTCTTTTGAATGGCTCTTTTCAGTGAACAATAAGAACCAATTTGTTGTGAGCCATTCGTTTGTGAGTGGTTCCTATATTCAAATTGCCCACACTGCCTTCATGCTTCACCTGTTTGCCCCACGGGTCTGAGTTGTCCACACTGATTTCATGTGAACGACTGATGACTTTTCCGAGTTTGACTTGTCCGCAGCACACCCCATTCACTTGAATGCAGCTATGTGTAGAGTTAACTTAGGGGAGGAGTTATCCATGAGAGTCCGACTGACCGGACTGGAGGCATTTACCACTGTATCAGGGAGCAGCGACTGAAAAAATTGGAGATGTGGGATTAACTAGAAGAGCATCTTCTTCCTAAAAATGCAGATCCCCTTATGTGGTGGAAAAGTCAGGACCTGCTGTACCCCAGCCTTACCTAAGTCAGGGTGTAGAAGCTCTGTTTAGTGGGAACATCAGTTCCATCTGAATGAGTATTCTCTAAGACAGGACTAACATGATCAGAGAGAAGTTGCCTCAAGACGGCAAAAGTTAGATCACTTGTCTTCCTTAACTCAAATTTGACAAAGGATAAAGAGAGTTGGTAAAATCCAAAATAGATGACATCGCTTGATTATTTCAGGGGTGTCTGTAATTTTGTTCCCACTCTAATAAATATGAAGTTTAATGAAGTGCTCGTCTATGCTGTTCTACTCTATGACACTGGCCTGTGAAAAACGCTCAAAAATCTGTTTTCTTTGACAGATTTGAAGTAAAGCAATAATTACTTTCCCTGGTAACTCATTACATTTAGGGAGTAATTCTAATTCAATTACTTTTTTGGGAAAGTAATTAGTAACTATAACTAATTACTTTTTCCAAAGTAATTTGCTCAACACTCTCTTCTGCTATCTGCAGCAGTGTTTGTTTGGGCCATAGCTAAAACAGAGTCTAAAGTACATCAAGTCAAATATGACTCAAAATTGATTGTTTTGGTCCTTGGCTGAAAAACATCATGTTTGTTTAAGTAACAAGGAAAGCTTTATGCCAGTTTTATGCCACATCACCACATAACTCTTATATCCTGTTAGCTGTACCTGTAGGGAATGTCAGACCACTGGGGCTAAGCTTACATGAATTAGAAACTGTCATATGCACTATCATTGAAATATAGTGTATACAATTTTACAATGTACTGGAATATAAAAACTGTATAGTAATGTATCACAAAATAATAAGTAGAATGTTATCAATTGTTTTTTTTAGGTCATGTTGCCTACTTCTTCAGAAAAGCATCTTTTTACAGCTGTGCCAATACTGACTGTAATACTTAAAGGTAATTTGTGATGCTTGAAACAGGCTGTAGAACAATTAATCTTCCATCAGTGTCTGCTCACAAGCTTTTCCTCAGCCCTCTAGCAGTAAAAAAAAAAAAAAAGACAGAAAGGAGGTAGAGTGGAGTTGAAATTACTCATCACAAACACAGTGGCGTTCAGAAAACCCTTATTATTAATGACACATGTGGCTGCTAAGTGAACTGTACTAACCATCCTGTTCCAATTTTTTTTTTTAATTCATGAAAAAGACAAACCAACAGCAGAGTGTCAGCCTCATATCAGTATAGCAGCTGCAATCATTTGTATGTTTACACATTGCATCTTGCACAATACGGCAGTTTTCACAGACGGGTTTTCACAGTGTCCATAGCCCGAACACAATAATGTAGCTGTGTTTATAAAGTTGGCAGATGATGAACTTGAAGATCCACTCAGAGTTTTGGATGTAAAGGAGTAGACAGCTGTATTGATTAAGACTGAAGGGTTTCTGCTCTGTTAGATGTTATACAGACGACAGAAAAATGCATCTCACGTTGACAGTTCACTGACCTTTTCTGGATGAAATTTTCAATAAGGAGATTTTATGAAATAGCAGAAGCAGTGGAATCCTTATTGGAAGGAAGTAGCCCAAGTTATGATGATACTCAGGTGCACATATGACTGTATTCTTTCCAAATTAATGAACTCCTCTCCCCTATTCTGGTATATTGGAAAAGAGTTGTGTACCCTGCATATCAATTTGACTCTCATGAACACATTGTGTGCACCTCACTATGTGTGAGTAACTACACTTAAGGCTGCCAAAATTTGGGGTTGACTGCGTGCAGTTTTGTGCGCCAAAAGGATAAAATGTTCCTCGGTGAAATATTCGATTCTATTATTTTATTCATTGTGTGATGTGTTATCTTTCTTTCTGTTTTATTTGACTTAACTTTAGAGGCATTTAGATGTGTGTGTGTGTGTGTGTGTGTGTGTGTGTGTGTGTGTGTGTGTGTGTGTGTGTGTGTCTGTGTCTGTGTGTGTGTGTGTGTGTGTGTGTGTGTGTGGTACCTGTGCTCATGTGTGCAGTTATGTTGGCACAAGCGAAGTCATTAAGCCTGGCTGTCCCTGCCCAGACCCTGCTCTGTCTTTAGTCATGAAGGCAATCTCTCCAAAGCCTAAGGAAACTCTATAAATCAGCCAAGATATTTTGAGCATCGTCCCGGCCTGCTGGCTGGCACACCCACACATGGATGCACAGTCACACACACAAAGCAGCGCAGAGAAGTCTACATGGGTGGGCACACATTACTGTCAGCTCCAGCGGTGGGGCTGATTAAAAAAAGGCCCTCAGCACTGCACATGAAGGGAAAGAGAGGCAATGTGGGGACAACCACCTTCTACACCACACATACACACACTCATACACACACGCCTTGGGCTTTTGGCGCTCTTCTCTGTCTGAGCAGATCATATTTCAACATCTCACCTCTAGATAAGAATATTTATCAAAGACTTTAAATGTTTCTACTGGGCCCAGGTTCATGCTCACACTTCACTGTGACATACTTTGTACAGCTCCTCACAAGCCTCTGATCCTTTACAGATGGCATCCTTCCGCAAGAAAAAAGAAAAAAAAAGCGTAATCTATTCATTTGGAATTGATTCATATAGATAAATTAGTCGGGGAATTACCATTGTGAGACGTGTTGGTAGCAAGAAAAGGAAAGCGCATCGCTCATTTCCATTTCAAATAAGCTGCATTGCCCTGCAGCTGTATCTTCACTGACTGAACATGTTCTTCATGCAGTGAGCTGGACGTGGATCAAAATGAGTCTTTGATTAACACCATTCAAAGCTCAGGACTTTAGCTACTGAGGCCAAAGAAACCACAGAGCAAAGTTTAAGACCAGGTGTTAAAGGAGACAGCAGATATATGTATGTCTGTAAATGCATGGGCATGCATAAGTGCAAGAGATTCCTGTTACTGTGAGTGAAAGCAAGAAGGGGAAGTGTTTGTAGAAGTTGGTGAGCGACGAGTTTGTGCACATAAAATATTTGTTTAAAAGCAGACTTTTTATAAACAATGAGACCCGGACTTCCATAAAATTATGCCTTTATGGACTGGATTAGAACATTCTAGTCATATGCAGTTGTCAAAAAACAACAAAACATCTATAAAAGCTAAAAGGCAACATTTTATTCTTACTGAAAATACTCTACAGCTCAGTAATTTGGCATCAAAGATTTTTCTCATTAATAACTGGATAACCTTTAGTGTCTGGCACATGAAACTCAAGATAACTATGTGTTTACCTGGGTTATTCTTTTATTTTATCAGTTTTTTAACAGCTTCTCTGCTGACCCTCTGCTTATGTCCATTTCCTTGCGTTCATTTTTTGTCTGTTCTTCATGTAATGATGACAGTTATGCTTGACAGGCTGCTGTAGTCTGATATATTTAGACGAGTGACTCTGACTTGTGGCATGTGGGATCATTTCCAAAAACACTGTGTTTTAAATACAAGAGTATCCTGAGGAAGTAGTAGGAAAATGACACACAGTACAGACACACACCTCCATATACTTGACTGTGGAGACTTTGTGGTATGCTGTGTTACAGTCAGTCTGTTTTGTGTATCGTCAGCTGAACAACTGTGGTGGTGACAATTACACCCTTGAAGCATTTCAGTCAATTAAATGTCCTGCTTTAATCAACTAAATTAAATATGAGTTTGTGCTCACTTTACTTATATGTCTTACTGCATAATTAAAGGCAGTGTGTCTAGAAACCAAAGGCTAGAGCCAAGTTCATGGTAATAATAGCATTTACCATTATTTTATAGGAGGAGATTTGAGTCATTTTTATGCATGACGGTACCGCAGCAGCGTATGGGTCAAAGGGTTAGCTTGTTATGAGTTTTAAGACGCACATCCTCTCGTCAGTTAGTTTTCTCTCGAGTAACTCAGAGCAAAAGGTCATCAATATCATCAGTGTTTGCATCCAAACTTGGTGGCTCAGGCAGAGTTAACAGACTTTCAGTCCACTCTGTGTCAACCCCTGGAGGTAATAGAAAGCAGCTGACCTGAAAACCTCAGAGAACTGTAGGTTATAGCCTTGTGCTCTGACTAATGACCCCTTGTTTTCATAGCAAGTTGAGTGCCTGGTTGTTACATGTGGCCTCAATAGAATACATTTACGCACACACACAGTCAGATGAAAAGAATCTCGTTCCCCATTTAACAGCAAGTGCAGTGAACTTTGGAGAGTGTTAAATGTGACCTCAGTTACTCAGAGTAAACGTAAGCTTCTCTATTTTTTACACTCATGGCATTTTTAGGTGCAGCGCCCTATAGTCCAGTTAGACGTTAACTTGTGACCGAAATGTAGTGATATGATACACACTTCTGTGAAACACTATTTTTTGCATGTACCACTTCAGAGGAAGTGTTATTTCATCACTGCTTCACTCCTGTTATCTCTTACATTAGTGTGGGCGGTAACTAATGCTGAGCATGAGATATTTTCTTTTTTTTTTTTTTTTATTTTGTGCCCTGGCTGCTTTGAAATGATAGCAGAATTACAAAAATTCTAATGTCTAACTGCATAATGAAAGGCAATGTGTCCACAAATTACACTACATATGCAATTTCTGTCAGATGTATCTCAGGCAAAACAAAGACTTTAAAGAGTTTAAAGCTACTCTAAAATTCCACTAATAATTGGAAAAACACCTCAATTAGAATAGACATGCCTGATGTAACCACTTCATTCAGAGGAGACTGGCCTGATCAGATGGAACTTTGGGGGGGGGGGTGTAAAAACGCAATAATCCGCAGAACAGGAAAATATTAACGATGGAACACATGGTGGTTTCTCTTTTTTTGCACATGCTCAGCCTGCATAGAGGTAACGTCAGGCCACGTGATGGGTTTTCAGGAGGGACAGAAACAACCACAACACTGATCTGTGCCAAAAACATTTTATAGAAGTGATTTGATGGTAGTTGAACGCCTCAGTGATTAAAAGACTCATAATAACAAAATAAAGCAAAGTTTATCCTGGAACCGAACATTTTGTGGGTCCATCTTGGCATTTTTAAAATAAAAATCTAGAAAACGACCGTCACTTCCATTAGCAATGATAATCAATCTGATTTAAGCAGAAGTTCATGTTTAAAGAAAAAACTGTGTATTAAAGTTTGAAGTCACATTAGATTTAATTACATATTTTCAAATCATGTGACTTAATGGAAATAAAATAGCCTGCAACTATTTTTGTGGCAACTTCTAAATATTTTTTTCCCTCTAAAATAACCTTTTCTATTTATTTATCACAATTTCTTAGAATATTATCCGCTGTATTTTGTATTTTTAAGTCAGAATCAAGTATTTTCCTATATTTACTGATCATGTAGTTCAGGGGTGGCCAACCCTGGTCCTCGAGAGCCACAACCCTGCATGTTTTGGATGTTTCCCTCTTCCAGCTCACCTGACGGTCCTTATCAGGCTTCTGCAGAGCTTGATGATAGGCTCATCATTTGAATCAGGTGTGTTGGAAGAGGG
>JAQQZY010000006.1:29143221-29156947 GCA_030068375.1 Ostorhinchus rueppellii | reverse complement strand
TGTGTGTGTGTGTGTGTGTGTGTGTGTGTGTGTGTGTGTGTGTGTGTGTGTGTGTGTGTGTGTGTGTGTGTGTGGAACGAGCCTGAGGCTCTGTTACATTCTGGCAAAAGTTCAATGTGTGTTGGGTGAAAGCTGTCAGTGGAATCAGCTTTTTTTTTTTTTAATAATGACTTTCTCTACAAGAAACGACACTCCAAAAGGAACCGGGTGACCTAATTAAATCTGACCTAATCTGGAGCTGGAGTCTGCCATCCAGCTGCATGTGCATGTGTGTGTGATGCACAATCAGATCTTCTCCCTGACCAACTTTCATCCCGACTTGTTTCTTCCGTGATCTTTGTTTTTCTTTTCATTTAAGCCTCCTCCTCCTGGAGCAGAAGTTTTTACACTGTAAACAAAACACCGCTCGATTCAAGCCAAAGTCTACTTAGCCTGTCATGTGTGTTCAAGGTAGAAAGCTAGAAACAGACTGCGATATCTAAGCTAAACAGATGCAGGAGCAGCCGGAGCCCCCGTCCCATTCAACTACAAAGAGCCTACTGTGGGTCATGTGCTGATTGAGTGATAATTGTTAGGTCTAGAAGAAGGATGGCTTTTCTGAGTGCGTGCTAAGGTGAACATTAATGTTACAAAACTGACAATGACTGACAGTGATGAATAATGAGAAAGCAAACTGCGTTTCCTCACGACAATATCTGAAAAAAATAGGGAAATGATATTGGGGAGGTGCTCAGAAAGAGGTGGAAAAAAACAGTGAAGAAATACACCAAGTGACCAGCTTTCCTTTGTTATTTACTGAGGGTTAAGACTATCAAGCACAAGCTATTTTCTCCCGGTTTCTGGTTCTTTTCCTCTCAACTCTTCTCCCTTACTTATTCTCTCCATCTCAGCGCATGACTTGGCTGGTGCAGCCGAGCCCCGGCTCAATTGTGCAATTTCATACATGTTTACTTTACTGGCATCTTTCTGAGCATATTTTCCCCTGAACATTTCCCCTCACATTATTCTGCATTTCCTCTACAACGATATGCTGTCTTTAATCTCCCTTTGTAAGCCCTTTCTTGGCTTGAGGATCACAATAGAATAACCATGTCAGACATTTTTATTTGGCCCATCATCTGCTGTATTTTAACACATGCCACAAAGTTCATTTTGGAAATTGATCAGGGCTTAAAGAAAAAGAAAGTAGCTCTTCACATAAACATTTAGACAACTGTCTTCTTCAGCATGAAAAACAGCTGGAAGTAAGTGGATCATGGGAGAGGGGGAGGCGGTGCGGCGCTGTGGGTCAGCGGTTTGTGTTGAGTGTAAGAAGAGAGAAGGACAAAGAGAGGTGAGGAGGGAAGCTGTACTTGGAGGTAACAAGGGCAAGTGAACTAGTGTGGCCAAGCGCTGCACTGAAGGGAGGAAGAAGAAGAAAACGAAAGAAGCTAAGTGCCAAAGGAAAGGCAATTGGGGGACTTCTAGGGGATCTTAAGAGTAATAAAAAAAATCACAATAGAATGATTTTTCCAGAAAAGTGCAGTTTGGGGGAAATAAATCTGAAGCAGCTGCTTGTAATAAAGACTCTTGAAAGTGTCAAATCACTCCCTTGTACTTTAGCCTGCTACACTGTGGGAAAGCAGTTCAGACATGTAGATGGGCAGGTGCACTATGTGGACACATCACATCATCTCAACGCATGCACATGTTTACACACATAAAAGGTGCCTGTCGCACTGCAGCCGCGTTTGCATTTGGTTGACCTAATCATCAGCTTTTGGTTTGCCAGAGGCCGAATTCATTATTTGGCTGTAGCTTCCATTAAAAGTTATGTTTCATAAAAAGAAATATGTACACTGACAATAGTGGCCTGTCTGCGCTGTGCTCTTTTGATTTGCCATGTGGAAAATAACTTCCATAAGAGTCAAAGTTTGTCTGAAGTTTAAGTTCAACAATGCAACAGCGCAGTGGAAACTACAAATATTGTCACTGAGTTTTGTTTCTGCGATGTCTGCTAAGTGCTTCAGTCCTTTTGGCACATATCGTGAAACAGCCTACCATAAATGTCAAACAATGGTATGACTGCAGATCAGGGCTCCTCGGTCTGTCACAGTCTCATAGGTGATCTCGTTCTGCTGCAGCCGGTAGAAGGTTTTAAATCATTCTTTGCATTTTTTAACATTAAACTGAAACCCTTTTTTGGCTTACACAGGGCCGCTGGAACTGTGTTTTACTTCTATATTGTTAGTGTTATAAAAGTTATAGGTCTGGGAAGGTTGCCATAAAAACATTAAGAAGGAATGAAATAGTCAAATAAAATAAAAAAAAGTTTCAACCACATCTGATAGTCGGGATTCTTTTTTTCTTTTTTTTTTTTGCAAACTTGTGTCATGCATTAATTCATGTCACTATGTTAATTAATGTAACTAATCCATTTCTGAACGCCTAATTTTATTACTTTAAACTTCTTCATCTAAACCGCTTTGGTGGCAATGAGAGGTTTTCTGGGTTGCTGTGTCATATAAATAACATTAACAAAGGCGTATGCTATAAACCCCATGTGGCAGTGCTGCTAAATTGAAACAAGACTCTTCTAATTTTACTAATTGAATCAACCACTGAGCAGAAGAAATACGGCAGGTTTTTAATGGTTATTTATATCAGAGTGCTCTGCTATTGTTGTCGTTGAGATGATGAGATCTGCCTAAATGCTTTAAAAAGGTGAAAAAAATACACAGACGATATACAAACTGCCGTGATGAATAAGTGGATGGAAAACTTCCTCCCCATGTAACAAAATGTCTGAATGGTTTCCTCACCGTGCAGCCCTTGAAAGCCCACGATGTCGTATCACTGTGATACTGAGCAGAGGTTTATTCCCAAAGAGCAAAAAGGGGAAGGAAAAGAGAAGATACAGTCTACTTGTTTTCTGAATGGAGAGTTTTAGAAGTACGGACAGGCTTTCATACTGAGACAATGGCTCGCGTCCACCCTGCTGTGCTCTCCCTGCTCCTCTCCCTCCCTGTTCTCCGTCTCTCTATCTGCCTGTGAGCAGAAACACACGGCACATCCTGCTCAACAAAACGCACCAGCCAAAAGTTCACTTCCTGCTCCTCAGCTCTTCTCCTTCACACCAACCCTATTCCCAGGACATGCATTAACAGCCCTTCATACACTCAAATAGCATAGGGGCACACAAACAGACAAGCAAACACTTCCCCTTTTTATAGATACACAGCCCTCTCCTTCTGTCTGTCATACACGTTAATGCAATCAAGCACATTTTAAACAGGGCACATCCTACAGAAATGTTCAGGCATTATCTTGCTCTTCCCTCCTGCACAGATTTGGAGTGACAGTGGAAACACTTTGTGTTGTTTTAATGGCATAAGGCTGTGGACAGATTCTCATTTAAACCAGTGAATGAGAGGGAGTGACTTGGAAAAGTGTGACCGAAATTCCCACGACTGACATCCGCCTGTTTCTACTATTTTAACACGTACACATGTGCAACTAGACAAAGGTCTAATTGCTAGTAATGTATCATTTGGGCAATTTGTTTTCCTTTTTGTCATTACAGAGCTAAACAGCAGGGCTCCCAAAATTAAAGCAACATAAAAGAAAGGTAATTTCCTGTAAGTTGTTGTGAAGGTTTGTTTCTAATCGTAACACAATTCAGTAACAGGTCAAATAGAATCAGGTCAGTTTTTGTATGCTGAGGGAAGTGCTGATAATACAATTTGTCTCATGAGAAAAAAAAAACTGTTCTTGACAACTAGACTTTTGTGTGATTCTGAAACCAAAGATAAATGATCATATTTACTGCACTGCTGTTCAGATAAGATACTCCCAAAATGACTTTGCCTCATGTTATAACAGTGGAATTGGTCAGACCGACACAAGCCTCTTGGAGGACGATACAATACAAAATGTATAACGCATAGTAAAAATACAAACAAGAATGTTAATATCACATGTTATCGCTCAACAATAAAACTGTAACAAGAAATGTATAAACACAACATAACCACAGGTTTGACACAGGACAACTGCCCTGTAAAAAAAAAAAATAATAATAATAATAATAATTAAAAAAAATTAAAAAGAGTGTGCAAGTGTGTGTATTTGTAATTGAAAGTTTACTAAAGCTTAGCGTCCCCATGCTGGGTTCAGTCCTGAGGTAAGCACCGGTTTCACGTGCGCTACTTTCAGTTAAAACCAAAATAAGGTCAAGAAAAGTAAGTGACAGGAAACAACATGTTTGATATGATCATATACTACAGATATGAAGCCCTTAAGTTATTGTTACATTAAAAAAAAAAAAACAATCCCAAAAGTCAGGCACATTGTTTCTGTTTTTTAAGCCTTTAAGATTCACTACGTCTATCACAGTGTATTTATGGCTTTAGTCTTCACATTCACCCACTGAGGTTGGCATTGGCACTATAGTGGTCAGACATTTCTAATCTGAATCAAGGACCAGTAAAAGAAACAAAAAGAAAGAAGAAAAAGCCAGCATGTTCTTTGGAATAAACATTTAAAGGCAGAAATATGCCTTCAACCCACAACTTTTAAGTGCTCTTTTGTTTTCAAGCTGGAGGAACTGCTGGCCCGCCAACACAGAAATATATCATTCTTACTTCTGCGTTTGATACCAGCAGGGAAGGGAGGCCGGCAGATATTTGCTAGGCTGGGATATGATGTTAATAAGTGGATAAGAAGGGTAAGATGGCAGGCATGAAATGGGACATCATGCCGGAGAGCAGTGTGAATTGTCCAGGAGAAAGTGAGATTTCACAGGGATTACTGAAGCACAACAGCTGGGATGTGCTGTTCACTCGCTAGCTTCTGAGGAAGACCCAGATACCCCTTCTTATGGTCATATCACTGACAGATTAGCAGCTCACTGTGTCTATGTGTGTGTGTGTGTGTGTGTGTGTGTGTGTGTGGTGTAGATTTAAGGCAAGGGGCTGAGTACAGCGCTCACTTTGGCCTGTCAACAGTAGCAGGGCTTGCAGACAGCACACTACAAAGGAGGGAGGTCAAATGAGAGGGCAGCAGTGCAACAGAGCTTCATCCAACACAGGATTTCACTACTGCTGCGTTATGATTATTCATTAGACTTCTGTGGAAGCAGTAATACTTCCTGACAGTAAATGACAGATTTCTCTCATTAATTGTGACCTGCTCCCTGCTCCTCTTGTGCTCAGTTCCCTCGTTGTATCCATAATTGTAGATATTACACAATAACAGAGGCAACACCCATGCTTCGTCTACGCCATGAAGCTACACTCGTCATGATCAGGGATTAGTGTGTCATGAGTTGGGTATGTGCAATCATGTCCCAGTTATTAGATCACAGGGCCGTGCTTGCTGCTTTTCAATAACAACTGAAAGCTACGGGATGTTAGTCAAAAAGTCAAGGAAGTTTTAGCTTAAGAAATGCTGAGTGTAAGACTGATTAAGCTACCATTACTGTCATATAGTATGAGCTTTTATGGGGTGTAAAATGCAGGGGAGGAGTGGGTTACTTCAAAAAAATGTGTAGAATTAAAATCAAAAGAGACTTTACCAAAATGCTGAGGCAATTGCTCTTATCGTTCAGTCACTTCCATATGACGGGAAGCAGGAACAGGATAGGGAGAAGCAGGGGGTGAGATACATAAATTGTCCAGTACCCCAAAAAAACAGCAAATTAAAAAATAATAATCCTCTCATTACTTTAAAGTCCAGGAGAGTTGGCTTATTCATTCGGTAAAATGTTCCGCTCAGGTCTGGACGCAAACCCTGAATCCTGTCCTTATGTGCTTTTTCTTTTTTTTCTTTTTTTGTACACAGATGACACTCAATAGTACACAGGTTTAGGGTCAGATTGCAACACTTCCTTGCAACAGTTTCTCTTTGGATTTCGTCATAATACAAAAATAAATAAAGCAATTTCATTTTGGTTTTCAATTTGTTGCTTTGGCTCAATGGCTGGAATTAAAAAGAATGTCTGTTGCACACGCTGTACATAAATACTGTACTTGTTTCAGTAAGTGTTCCTTGGTCATGGAATAGCACAGTGCTCCTTTATGAAGGAGAACTTTAAAGATACATTAAATGTATAGAAAGGCACTTGGAGTCTACACAGTTTGGTGTGCATTAGCAGACCTTTTGGCCTGAGTCTGAGGTGCAGAAGAGATACTGAGTTGAGGTGAATGGCTTCAGAATACTGCAAGTTGTGTGTGCATCGGTGATTGATAATAATACAGTTGAAATGGCCTTAGCTGGGAGAATAGCGGTCAATGGTGCGAGCATCAGACAGGGGCTGTGGAGGAGGGGGCAGTGGTTGGCCCAGGATGTCCATCTTGTCGTGGGGGATGCCCAGGTGTTCTGAGGCCAGTTTGGACAGTGGGTAAAGGCTTTCGATGGCCTTTGCATCAGCTACCAATTGCTGCTGAGCTTGTATAAGAAGCTCATTGGCCTTCTCCTGCTTAAGCCCCAGGTGTTCTGCTGTGTATTTACTCAGAGGAAAGATGCCCTCTGCAAAGTCCAGCTTCAGCTTCCCATCTGTGGTCAGACCCCCTGCAGTTCCTCCACTGCTGTGCATCTTCATATGGCTGATGAGATTGCGCTGCTGAGCAAACTTTCCTCCACACACCTGACATTCGTAGGGCTTCTCCCCAGAGTGGATGCGCATGTGCTCAGTAAGGCGGTATTGGCGGGTGAAGCGCATGCCACAGGAGTCACAGGCAAAAGGCTTCAGGCCCAGGTGGCTACGCATGTGACGGGTCATGGTTCCACGCTGTGTGAACTTCTTTCCACAGATGCTGCACGGGTAAGGCCTCGTCAGCCAGTGGGTCTTCTCATGCTGACGCAAAGTGGCCGGGTCTTTGTAGGACTTATCACAGTTGGAACAACGGTAGGGGCGAATCATGTCCCCAATGCAGCCGGAGTTTAGGCTCTGGTTGGATTTTGTCTCCAGGTGTGAGAGACTGTTCAAACTGTTGCTGCTGTTCAGGCTCCCATAACCGTTTGTATTGCTGCTGATGTTTTTGTTGTTGTTATTGCTGTTTCCCATCTCCCCACCAGAGTTGCTGTACAGCTCTTCTTCTGTGTGTGTCTCCACATGTGCATTGAGCTGCTCTGAGCTTGGAAAGCCTTTGTCACAGGGAATGCAAACATACAGATTGTCCCCAAAGCTTTCTGGCTCATATGGCATGTGGAACCTCCCCATCGGTCCAGAGGGGGACGGGCGGCCTTCACTACTGCCGGTCTCCTCTGTGCCTGACCCACTCTTATCATCCGCTCCTTCACTTTCCTCCCCGGCCTTGTGGTTGTGATGCTGGTCTCCATTTTCACCTGCTTCATCCTCATCCTCATCTTCATCCTCATCTTCAGCTGGGTATGATATTGGCTCATGTTTCACCCAGCGGTAGATGTTGCCCACCTCTCTGCCGACCTCTCCGCCTTCTGTTGGGGTGTCGGGGCTGGGGGGGCATGGGTAGCGGTCTGTGCCCTGGGAGCGATGAAGGTGGGGGAGGTGTGGACCAAGAGACTGGTTGAGATGAGGGAAAGGTGAAGGAGTGAGAGAGCCCGCCTGATCGGTTGACTCCATTTTGTCTGATGGGAAGGCTCGTCCGTTGATCCCGTGCATGGGGCTGGTGCGGCCGCTTAAAGTCCCGTCGCGCTCTTCGTCATTGTGAGTGTTTGCCAGATGGGACTGAGACGGCGTGTGTTGAGACTGGGAGTTTGGACTTTTCTTGGAGAGATCAAGGCCGTAGATGGGGGAGCAGTTTCTGTCAGGATGGGCTGGGCGCAGTCCTAACTGGGCGGGAAGAGCTGACTGCGTGGATGGAAACACCTGAGAACCCTGGGTGGAGGTGGGAGCATAAAGCTCTCCAGCATGAATGGCTAGTCGATGGGGAACTAGCTCCTCTAGTGGTGGTGCCCGGGGGCCAAGGCTGTTTACAATTCCTCCTGGAGGGCAGGATTGAATGACAGGAGTAGAAACCCTATACCTGCCACTCCCTAAACCCATACTATTAGGGCCCATTTTTGGATAAGGAAGAAATGCTGGGCCCGGACGGGGTGGGTATTTGCCACTTCTTTTCAGCTTCTTTTTGCACAAAGCCACTAAGTCAAGCAGCTGAAGGTAGCTGGCTGCTGCTAAGACCGCCCCTAGATTGGGTTCAGTAGGAGATGCAGGGTCTCCTTCAGCAAGGCGGCCTGTGTAGATGTAGTCCAGAATGACCCTGAAGACCCCTGGACTCACCATCTCGTGGTCGAGGTTAATGAGATTGTCATGGACCACCAAAGACTTCAAGTAGTGGCTGCTGGCGGCCAGAATGTTCTTGTGAGCTCTGAAGAGGGCGTTCTGCACCACAATAATAACATCACACAAAAAGCCTTTGGTGCGTTGGCTGTTGAGCTGCAGGAGGAGATCCCTAGCATGACTTGGAACTTCCATGGCATCCAGCATCGTCTTCAGTCCACCACCTGCAATGACAGACATCTGTAAAGACCCATGCAGCAGCCATCATTTCAAGACAGAAAAGTATAATCACTAGTCAACAGTTTGCACCACACATTACCCCTAGTGTATTTAACAGCAGTAATCTGACTAATCGTGAGATTATTCATGAGAAAATACTAAAATATAATTCATTATCGGAGATCCAAGAAGAATTATTAGCATACATCCAAAAAAAAGACCACAGAATTAGTTACATACAAACAAAAATTCCCATTTTCATTTGAATTGAATAACAAAAATGAGAAATTTAACACTTCATTTATGATGTAATGATGAAATCAGGATTTAATCATTTTCTCCTCTCTTACAATTTATGTAAAAATTATTAATTATTTTCATAGTCATGTTTAATAAATTTCATGCAAGGCAACATGTGCACCGTGCAGAATCTGTGTGTGGGAAGTGCACGCGAAGGCAATAAATGTGAACTTTTATGAAAGGTGAGCAGTTGCAGTGGTTTTCTCATTATTAGAAATTCAAGTCTATGCATTCACTTCCTGAGAGAAAAAAGAGAGAAAAAATGAAATTGAGAGAACCGCAGATATATATTTTGTAACTGCTGTCTTCCTGATCAAGTATTCGTGAAGTGGTGTGCAGAGTTTTAAACAAAGAAAGGGTAAATGTTTTACAAGTATGATGAACAGCAGGTATAAACCTGTGGGGAAAGGACATTTCCAAAAAGAGATGTGTCTTTCTGCTCATATAAGGAACACGACGCACACGGAATGTAAATCAGAATTAGATAGTCCAAGACCTTACGTTGAGATGAACGCCAGGAATTTAATGCGCACACATGCACACACACACACACACACACACACACACACACACACACACATATTCATTCACACTCACACAAAAACACAAATTGTTCCATCAAGCCTAAAATAAACTACAACTGATGCACGAAAGAAACACAATGTATTGTTCAATCACTGGCATCTGAGGATAGTTTACATGTGAGATTAAATGTCTCAAACTGTCCCTAAGGATTTAGTCTCACTGATGGGAAACAAGCAACTAAATAAATATCATGTCATCTGTCTGATCATGCTCTTCCTGACAGCAGCTCGTTCACTTCTTGTTTATTCTATTCAACGTACACGTTCGGCCCACAAATAGGGAAGTATAACTTTTCTTTTTTAAACCTTGAGGGGGGAGTTATGAAGGGATTCTGGAGCTAAAAGTCTTGTCTCTTCTGTTTCCGTCCTCTTCACCCTACTTTAAACTTAAGTTCAAGGACACAGCACAGTAGATTACGCTCAGTGGTATTTTTCTGCCTCGTTTTCAGCGTCAGGCCTACAATATCAGAGGGATTTGTCATCATTCTTTGAGCGGAAAATGAAAAATATGACCTTTACCATAATCATGCAGTAACTTTGAACGTCAGTATGAGAGAAATATATCATTTCATCATTTTCAAGTGGTTTTCTTAAATTCATACAACAAGAATGTGACCTGGGCTGTGTGTTATTTATAAGTTATTTATAAATATCTAAAGATTAAAAAAAAAAAAAAAAAAAGCTGAATAGGGGATGAGTGTCTGATTAAACAGGCGGGTTTAGGTGGGTCCATGCTTCGTCATGTTCCCGGTTGTCATCTAAAGTGTTTCCACTTCTGGTTTTTGTCTGGCTTTGATTACTCAACGGTCATATTTTACTATAAATTTTAGTGCCGGTCAGATCAAACATGTTTAGAAATGAGCGTGATACGAAGAATATAGGCCAAGTACTTTCCATAAGTGACTGAACCTTTGCAGAGGCTCCATTGCATTAAAGGCCAACTCTTACTGGTTACTGTACGGGGGACAGTGACACGTTGTGTACTCACACGCACAGTAAGTTTACATGCAGTTCACAGGACGTTATGATCAGATACAGCTCCATAAGAATTACAGAAATGATCCCTACTGTGTATTCTCATTTAATAATGACAACACTACATATGAATCCATTTTTTAGATATTCTTACGAAATTAAACTCAACATGCAAGAGAAAGGAACATTTCTGTGCACCTGCATTCTGCTTAGCAACTGAAAACAACATTATTTTAGGTAGCGTCTTGTGGTAGCAACAGTCAGTGTGGCTGCATGTTTCCCATCACGACAAATAAGGTCTTTCCTTTAACTGTGAGCACAGCGACTCTTGTACAGTTTGGAAATGTGTTCAAAATGTTAACGTTTACAGCATGTGTCTACCTATAGATACACATGTATGTTTATTAAAAGTCTTACTCTTACAGGTAGGTGTGAGATCACAGCATCCTGTTAGAAAGAACTCTAAGATTGTAGTGATATTAGAAAAAAAAAACAACTTTAAAGGTGATTTAATATTCTTGTAAACAGTTGAAGGCCTGGATGCACAGCGGCGTTTATGTTGAACAGGATAAATTCAATAATTACACAAACATGACAGTCACCTCAGACTCTAGTCTCTCTGGGATGTATCTGCGTTTTAATAATTCATCAACATGTTGAGTTTACAGAGCTGATGGACTTTACAGCGTTTAGTTATCTGCATTAGGTTAATATTCATTGTCTCTGTATTTTGTCTGTTTTGTCACTTTTGTGGTTTTGGGTTTAAAGCCAGAGACTAAACACTCCAGACATCTGCTTAAAACGCTGTGCTGACGTTTGATTTTGTTTCATTTCAATTTTCTACCCCATGTTCATGCACTGGTTGTTTATTTTAGAACCCATTTCACCATGATCATGCAGAGTCCACGTCAAATTTATGAGGCGTGACTGCAGAACCACGTCGGTGTAAATTTGCAAGAAGATATGCTTCATGTTAACTTTAATATTACCTTATTCCAACTGATTTACTCCTTTGTCATTTTGGGTATAGCAGAGGCAAACTGTGGCTGGGGTGGGGGGAACTCCGTAATATGTATGAAATGTATGTTTTAGTTTCACAACAGAATTACAACTCCCCTTCTCTTCCAGCAAACAAAGTTATGTGTGGTTTTACTCAAATCGCAAGTTAAGAAAACTATCACACTTATAAAATAGGTTTACTGACAGTTCTGTAAAGTTACAAGGCTGATCAGTAATATTAACATGCTATAATGATTATGAGCACTTAATTGTATTTAAACACTGTTATATAATAATTATTACAACCAGTTCATGTGCATTTACATACCATTACGCATTCATTTTACGCTTTTAAAAGTTCATATTTTTAGCCTTGACATTAATGACTACTCTGCATTTATTACACTAATTAGTAAAATAATAACTGCCACTTTTACGGTTTAGTGAAGAAGCTGCGGGCATTCATAAATAACCCACTCCACGCTGCGTTCTGTCGGCTGAGCCTGCGTGTCGCCGAGGGGACTCGTCCTGTCTCTAATCTGTTTTACTCTGCTCCTCACATATTGTTGCAGTAAAACGAATCACGAGTGATACCATCTTTCTGAGCCTCAGCGCCTCATCTTTTACTTCTCCTTATCTCCGCCAAAGAGCCTTAAATCACCTCCAGAACCAGAGCGTTTTCAGCTCATTGCGCTTAAAACAAGGTGTATCGCACAGCTGTTTCTTATCCCGACTCTTTCCGTCCATAGACCTGTCAGCACAACGGAGAAGCATCTCTTTTCGTGCAGCTTTATAAAAAAATCTTGGCTGTCATAAAGGAAACGAGAATTTCATACATAAAAGTTAAAAATAATAATAATAATAATATTCCTTGTGTATACTGTGGTCGTATGCGTAAAGTAGTGCCATTAGCGCACAACATGGTGCGCTTTTTAAATGTCCATTAAAGACTTAATGATTTTCCTAAACCTTCCTTCTGTAATTTTTAACAGAACCTACACATGAGGCTGCAGAGGTACATCTACCCTTTAACTGTTTTATTAGCTCTACAAAATGTTCACAGTTTAATCATTTTAATGGGGGTAAGAATAATAATAATAATAATAATAATAATAATAATAATAATAATAATAATAATAAATAATACACCAAAGTTTGACTCAATGGAGGAAATTACGCACGATTTTAAAGAATAAAGAATGACGTTTTTTGGAACATATTAGTGAAATTCGAGGAAAAATAATGAATTAAGACTAATCATGAGTGATTTTACAATTTAATTAATTTATGTGCATTTATGGAGAAAAACATAATTTTTACAACAACGAATTGAATGACGCAAATAAATGGTTATGGGTGTGAAAAATAACGTTAATTATAAAGCAGACGCTGTTTAGATATTCCAACAAGTCAGGAAAAAAAATCTCTCTCCGCTTTAAGGATGTGCAGTGTAAGTTTTTAGTGAATCCTTGTGTAAATGTCAGTCTTTCCCTGTTCTTGTTTGGGTGTCTGCGTATCAGCTCTTACCTGCATGCCCGATGTCTTCTGCCATCCGATCTAAGTCTCCCTTAATGATCATCTCAGCAGTCTCTAGGAGTCATATCTGACGTTTCAGCTTTGAACTGCCAGCCTCCAAAAAACCATGCCAGTTTTCCGAGCACGTCTGCCAGCTCTTTTTTTTATTATTAATTGATATGAATTTCTTGTCGCTCCTTAGGTCCGTCCTCCCACCCACTTTTCGCCTTCTCCCTCTTTCTCTGTCTCTCTGCCCCTCCTCTCCCCTCTTTCTCATCCCCTCCTATTAAAAAATACGTGCTTTGACCAGCATCAGTTTCCTGCTATTTTTTTTTTTTCTAGTAATTTCCTTAGCTATTTTTGAGTCAATAACGCGCACCGGGATGATAATGGAGCCTCTATGCGCCTTAAGTGTTTTAGCGCCCCGTGTGATGTCAGTCTATAATAAAACTAAAAGGTAAAATCGAGGGCAGGAACTTTATGTGACCCCGACTTGAACTTCTCAACACGTCTTCTTAAAGAGACAGGCAGCTATTGTATACATATGTATATGTTATTGCATATTTATGATCAGAGCGCATGGAAACTTTTTAGACACTGTTTCTTTTCGGGATAAATCTGGTTACATCAGAAGTTACCAAACATCTTTTCTAGTCAAGAATCTGGAAGACAGACCTGAAGGGGTTACAGAAATGTTGAATTTTACTGTGTATTTAATATTAGTTCATAAAAGTGTGTACGTTTATGTTTACTTCTCTAAAAAAATACTCAGCATGGATCTCTATAAATAAAATAAATGGAAACTACAAACGCCAATGATGCTCTCTCTCTCTCTCTCTCTCTCTCTCTCTCTCTCTCTCTCTCTCTCTCTCTCTCTCTCTCTCTCTCTCTCTCT
>JAQQZY010000006.1:29088497-29137529 GCA_030068375.1 Ostorhinchus rueppellii | reverse complement strand
GAGGAGAGGAGAGGAGAGGAGAGGAGAGGAGAGGAGAGGAGGAGGCTGCAGCTGTGGTTTTGGAGCGGGTCTCCACACCCCCTCGCTGCCCCCTCCCTCCATCTCCTCTCTGGCTCCTCTAGGGACAAACGCTTTGGCCTGGCCCCAGGAACCAGGGAGTCAGGACCAGGCTAAGGGGGAGAAAAAGGGGAACAAGACAGAGAATGAAGGATATCACAAAAGAAAGAGAAAAACAGAGCTGACCTAATACTTAAGTATTGTCAGGCAGCACCTACATAAACAGAAGATCGCAGATAGTGCACGAGATGATTCTCAGACGTTTTTATAGGCAATAGAATAGAGAGCATTGGTATTTGTTTTTTCTTATGCATTTCTGTAACGGTTTCTTCGATTATTTGGTGTCGGTGGTTATAGTGCGCAACCAGAGGGCATACTTACAGAAGGGTGAACTCTATCTACTCCTACAACTCAGCAAAAAATAGTTGAGGTCAGGGCAATTTTAGGATCAGACCCTTGGGAGGGCTGAGAAAATGTACCTTGTAAAAGAATTCCCTGCCACCCATTAATATTTTAATGAGGTTTATTCTATGAGATATATTTTTAAGAAAATAAACATGCACTTTTTAAAAATACTGAGTCTATTTCAGTTTGGCAAAACCTAATTCTATTGGCTATACAAACGAGATATGAATTAAACATTAAATGTGCAGACATGAATTTTAGGGGGGAAACAGTTGCAGATATTTCCAGGTGTTGGGTGGTGCTTATGTCTTGTTTACATCTGCATGTGTAAACTGTTAGAGCTGCAGTTCTGTAACTATGTGTGGTTTCAACACCTTACTATAATAGTGGCATAAGACAAAAGAAAGCATAAGTGAAAGCATGCGTTTACCTGATCCTATTCTAGACACGTCACTCTGCTCAACAACATAGACAATGGCTTTGAAACATGGTTTTATTAAATCCAAAATCACCTTCCTGTTTAGTGAATGTTTATTCATGTTCTGTTATTAATTAAAAAAAAGACATTTGAAAGAAAGAAATATGGTTTTATCTCCTCACTCTAAGAACTGCTTTTTAACCTTTTACCTTCCTTCCTTGTATGATGGTAAGAATAGACTTTCAATGACTTTGTTAATGGTAAGAATAACTGGAGGTGAAATCCAAAAGCCTTCAACCCAATTTTTTTTTATTACAGAAAGGAGAAGGAAGAAGGCGAGGACTATCCTGGTTGATAGCGCCCATCCTCTACTCACGCTGTGAGAGACTGTGAACTTTGATATAGAGTTTCGAACTCTATCTTTTGCTAAATTTAGAAGTCTTTATTTCAAGTGCCAAAAATATTTGTAACTATATTCTATTCTATTCTATTCTGAAAAGGTTTGTTAAAAAAATTATGATTACATATTTATTAAAGTTTGAATTCAGAAATCTTAGTTTCTTATTGGTTGTCATGTTAGCTGTAAATCGGCCAATCACAAAACAGTTCCTTGTCTATTCTGTATTTTAGAGAACACTCATTTACAAAAAGTATCAAAGATGTACATTTCAATAAACAGAATGTCATCATTGGATCCCAGCAAGTTGTATTCACCTTCTTGGTAACACGTAAATGAAATGAGTGTGTTTATGAATATATTATTATCCACTAAAATCCCTGTCAGAGACATGGGTAGAAAGAGGTCGCTGTCACATTTCTGTTCAATAAAAACATTTTCCAAACTGCTACAGTGCTCCGTTTCACCTCCAGAACACTGTTGTCCTGAAGATTTAATAGTAAAGAGTTTATTTCCTTGGTAGAATGAAGAAAGGAATCTGCTCAAGTGTGCCAAGACCAGCTCTGGTACCTTTATTCCAATGATACTTCCTGAGGAAGACAGGGAATGATGAGGAATGACAAAAATGGAGGGAGGGAGAAGTAGTTGAAGTTGTAGCAAATGGTCTGATTAAGTTAAGAAACAGACATTGAATGGACACTAGTTCTGTGTGTGCCTAGTTCACTTTTGTTTTGTAATGTTAAAAAACGTGTAATAAATTCAGCATTAATGCACATTGGGGTGAAAGGTTTCTTTTTAATAATGAAGGTTCATGATGGAGGTTTCTACAGAAGTTTCATCCACATCAAATTACAGATAAGCTTATCAGTCATAACATCATGTTAAGTATTAATGTGTTAACCCATGGCTTTACTGGGAGCCCATGCAGGATGTTTGCCTATACATCTGTGTGTGTTTGAACCCTAAAGTGTGATTTGTTCACCCCCACTGGCCTGCAGTGCTGGGCTGGTGTGTATTTGAGGCCTGTTCTCCTGCTCCTCTCCCCCACTCGCAGTGTTTTATGGGCTGTGTGCTGCGGTGCAGTGACCTCCCTCTCACCCCGGTGCCACCCAGCCGGTGCAGGATTCAAGCGCGCACGGCCCCTGCCAAAACCCCATAGCGCCACATCTGCAATCCATAAACGCCAGCCACTCTTGCTCTCCTACTCCCTTGCCCACATCGCCTCAGACTCTCACACTCCTCCATTTCACTCTCTCTCTCACCCACTAACTTTTTATTTTAATTTCCAAATTCTATGCATCCCCCTTTTGCATTCCATTCACTTCTTCCTCCCACCACTTCTGGTTTTATTCATGCTCAACATCAACTGGCTCTTCCCTTATCTCTTATTCCCTCACTGCCCTCTTTTCTCTCCTTCCGCTCCTTTATCCACATCCAACGGAAAAATCTCTCACCCATTATATCTTCAGTGGGCGCCAACTAAGTGTGGTGGCAGTGAACTGAGAACCACAAGACATTCTTGATCCAAACAGCTCTAAGTCACCAGCGTTCACGTCTTCTGATGGTGGCCTCTGCTGAAAAACACATTTCACTCATGTGCTGGAGTCTGCTTTACCACGTTGCACTTGGTCCCCAAACAGCTAAATGTTTATCTGTTTCAAATTGATAGTGTGAGGGAAAAAAATGTGCCATACACATCTAAATTCAGGACCAGTTTGTACATGTGTTACTTTAAGAGCATTCTCCATCATGGGGGTATTGAATTCCCCCTCCCCTCTTCATGAACTGCTGGCCGGCAGAGCACACAACACCCCTCCCCTCAGCCTTTACATGATGTGTTCACCACATCACTGCTACAGTGCCCTTGCCTTAATATGTGTATTTTTTTTCTAGAGTAAAGTAGGAAATAAATTGAGTGTTACCACAAAACTGTCCAGCGCTCCCCGTGTGCCCCCCATGGGCAATAGAGACATTTGTCTTACTCAATTGTATTATCTTTTCTCTTCAACTTTTTCCACAGTAATCAAATAAAAATGCAGTACGTGAACTTTTGCTCCCCTTTATTTCTTGGATCATGTTCTCCTCTCCATCCCAAAGTCTTCACCTTCTGGTTTCCCTGACATATTGGCATGTCTCTGTGGTGCAGCTCCCAACAGAGCCCGGGATGAATCATGTTGCTGCAAGTTTTATGATAAATATTACAATTCATAAATCATTGTTTTCCTTTGTACGCAAGCACAGGGCAAGGAAAGACACAGAAATGTTGAACATCTCAGTTCTAGTCTGACAACAACAGAGGTCCTCATGTACGTGTCCTGATTTGTGCTTAAAAGGAGACTCGGGTCAGGGCAAGACCACCAGCGAGAAAGAGCAGTCTGTGTGTAGGAGTGAAATCTGCTGGTATAAGGCGAAGTGCTATCAGCGCTTCTACTTTTAGATGTCCATAAATTTTAGGCACACCACTTGTAAATTAAATCAGGGTACAGAAAGCATGTGCCTGTAAATCAGTTACCATATTTGCTCACTTGCAATCTAATGTTGGTGGTGCCAAGTAGCCTATTATGGGTTAAGAGGACAAACCTGTTTGTACTTTTTGTATTATGTTGGTCTTAATGTTAAAAAAAAAAAAAGCCAAGTTTTTTTCAGATTTTTTTAAGCCTGTTTTGTGCAACCCATGGAGCTTGTGATAAAAGACTAAATAAACAAATGATCCTGACAGCTGCAATTTGTCACAATTTCAACTGTACAAGTCATTCAGAGAGATTATGGGCATAGGGTTTTGTTTTTTTTTTTTTTACTTTTAAGTACAACTTGGGAGTTCTTTTCCATGATTAAAGTCCCTAAAATATCACATTATCTACACTGATTTTTTCCCAGTTATACTTTTTAATGTGGCTGCAGGCATTAAGTTCCATCTGCGTCACTTCAAAGAGTTGCCAGTGCAATGGGCTTAATACATGACTAATGCAACCAGGATCCAAGTTTGCGAAACCTGTTACAGACCTGCCAGCTGACACACAGCCCTGTTTATTAGTTTAATCAGAACGTTCTCTGCACACATGCAAATATGTGTTAAATGATCATCACTTAAATATTTTGGAAGTATTTTAAACAAATGTGTGAGAAGCCCAAATGAGCAGTGTAAAAAATTCATTAATACTAATTCATCACTGCCATCTAGTGGTTAAAACTGACTCAGCAGCACAAGTTAAACAATGCATGTGAAAGCAAAGATCACTCACAAAGTATTTAGATTGAAGTAGTTTACTTCATACACACTACACTCTGCACAAGTGTCAACTGATATAATGTATTTTAGTTGATACATATGCTGCATTTTGTCTTTCACCTATTCCATGTCTAAGTCATCCAACTCCACAGTGCCCTCTCTCTTCACCCAGGGTAAAGGCAGGGCCACGTATGGGTCATATGTCCAACGAGGGTACACTCTCTTATACAAATTCATCAAGACAGTGTCCTGAGAACGCAACTGATTATCAAATACACACTTCATATGCCCGTGTGTTCCTGGGGAGAAAAAAAAAAAAAAACATTCATAGGAAACACTTCTCTTAAAGCATTGACATTCTGCTGATTGTTTTTGTTTGTTCTCACCTAAAGCCTCTTTAATGTGGCCTCTCCGTCCCCACTTGGTTCGCAGCTCTACTGGTTTGAACCACATGATATCATCTGTAACAGAACAGTTGCAAATGTTTTGGGTTTTTTTTTCCTAAATAAAAATTCCCGACATGGTCATACAAATGAATAGAAGTTCTGTAACATGTTCTTACCCCTGTTAAAGAACATGTAACGGACAACTGCTGAACGTCTGTTAATTTTAAATGGGTGTCCACTTAGGACAATTCGCTTGAGCACAACACGCCGGGGATCGCAGCTGAGCAGACTGCCTGTAGCCACCAGATCCTGAATGCCTAGAAGCACAAAATCAGCCCAAGTGGATAATTAAATAATGCAATCAAACAGACAACGGGATGCATGGTCAAAAGTTAAAGATCAAGACAGCCAGACCACTAATTTAATCAACTTATTTTCAAGGACAGATTGGGCTCTATCTCACCATCGTTCCTTTGTTTGAACAGGAGGATTCCTGCAGGGGGGAATGTGATGGGAGCATACACCGATACCACGGTGGGGGCATCTGGCCTGAGGAAACGCTCCATCTTGTGCTTGTCAGCTGGAAAAGAGCCAACCGAGTTAAAAATAATTCTAGGTGCTTCTACATCATTCTAATGAAAACTCCCTGTGCCCGAGAAAATCAATAACAAAACAGTGTCAACTAACATCCAAGAATTAAAAAAAAAAAAAAAAAGTCTGTAATGAGGAAATCACAGCTTCAGTCTTTACAGCACACAAATCTTCAAGGTTTGAAAAATAGATTCAGGTTTCAACACATTAATTCTTGGATGTTTGAAGACTACATATCAAATCATATCAAACTTTATTTATACAGCACCAAATCACAACAAAAGTTATCTCTTGAAATTTTACAGTCGCAGAAAAAATAATTAGACCATCAAAAGTCATCAAAAACAATGGTTATGCAATCAAGTCCGAACTCCTGTGCGTATCGTGACTAAAACAGACGGAAAATAAAACATGGAGTGTCTAAAAGCACTGTTTTTGTCAGTACAATGCCATAGATATTGATGTAAGAACTGAAGTGATTTTGGTTTTTAATCAAGAAAACATAGAAAATAGATAGATATCAGCTCTGAAATTAAACTCTTATGAGCTATTTTTGTTGTTATCATTATATTTGTCCAAACAAATGCACCTGTATTTGTACCAGGCATTAAAATGAACAAGAAACTGAAGAAAATAAGGGTGGTGTCATAATTTTTTAAAATATTTTTCCACAACTGTAGAGCTGGTCAAAAGCAGACTCTCCAGATATAAATATTACATCAGCTTTCATACAGGGAAACGGTGTTGAAGTCTATCTCGTGTCTGACTTTAGTGATGCCTCTAATATGAATATATAACCGTACTGGGTGACGGCAGGTGTTTGTTGTTGGCTTTTCAGTGGCTTGATGTTTCCCATGGGACAGTAACGCCTTTATATCAAGTTCCTGTTTTGGGCGTCTTCTTGCAAAAGAATATCAAATTTGTTATTGAAAACAGGCTTCAACAATGCAATAATTATGTTGTCGTCAAACACGATTTCGTTGACTTTGCACACATGCATATTGGATGGCAATAATGTTTACAGAAAGAAGAAACAGAAGTTCTTCAAGAAGTAACTATTTGATGAGGAGACGCCACATTAGCTTGGTTAGCTCTATATTGACACCAGCCTGCACAGGAGGCTTTGTTACTGACTGGTTCCATGTTCGTTTAATATTCTCATTTTCATTATGCGAGTATGTTAATGCACATTTTCACCAGAAATGCATATAAGGGTCAAAACACAGTAATGTCCCATCAGAGAGTGAACTTTAATTGATTGTCATTCCAACAGTTATTTCAATATAAAGTAGCTCCTTGTTTTGGATAATCCCTTCGTCCAACGAAAGCAAAAATGAATTTAAAAGTAAAAATGTGCATCATTTAGCAACATTCATCTGTCAAATTGTCTGTAAAATGTCCCGTCAAAGATATTTCAAAT
Source organism: Ostorhinchus rueppellii (assembly GCA_030068375.1). Taxonomy (NCBI): domain Eukaryota; kingdom Metazoa; phylum Chordata; class Actinopteri; order Kurtiformes; family Apogonidae; genus Ostorhinchus; species Ostorhinchus rueppellii. The sequence goes on along the minus strand of JAQQZY010000006.1, from coordinate 29,130,626 downwards.
ACTCTGTTTTGACCCATAAATGTTAGATGGAAGTCAATGCAAACTTTTAATAGTAATGTAACTACTTACAGTTTTCAAACCTTTTGTAAATTTTATTTAAGACAGTAAAAAAAAAAAAAAAAAAATTGTGTCATCCTATGTTTGCAATTTTAGGTCCATGCAATTATAATTACTTAAAAAAGAAAAGCAGATCTGCAGCAAGTAGTGATAAATGGATTGTTAGTTGTATCTTTGGGCAAATTTTTAAGATATTTACAAAAAATATACTTTTCTTAAAACGTGAGCATTGTTTAACGACTGATCTCATGAAATCGCGTCATATGTCACGGCAGTTCTTATGGCATTTGGCGTGCTTCATGTACGCATTTGTCCTTTTATGTGTTATTCAATGCTACCTGATCAGGTGTCAATTTACAACAAGATCTCCGGTTCACATATCCGTAACCGCTAACCCCAACTCTAACCCTCAGTGCGTAGTATTGGGACACGCTGTGAACATACACACAGGAAGCTTAGAATGTGTACTGATAAAAATAAGACATATTTACGCGATGTCATGCTACCACATTATTTAAGGGGTGTGTTTATCAAGAGGGACTGGTGATCTACCTGAGGTGTGCTGGGAAAAGATTGGAGAGGCCCTAAACCTCCGAAATCCACAGTGGAAGACGAGCTCCTCTTTGGATTTGATGGGTTCTGTGTTGCTTGGGTGTCTCCTCACCAAGAGGTGCATTACTGACATCTGTGAAAAAGGACAAAACGAGTAGGTCAGAAAAATCAACAGTAATAATATTATACTGCCTGTGTGAATTTGTTTCAAGAGGATGTCTTTAAAAAGTAGATGCACAAATTTAAAGTGTCAAAAGAGTTATTCATACCTTCTGTTCGTGAGGCAAGAGAGACACCAACACGAGCGGTCTGCCTGCCTGGACACTCTCCATCACAGAAGGTGGTACATCGATGATATGCAGGGTGACAAACCAGCCCACCTGAAACAGGAGAGGCAGTAGTGTTGATGAAGTCAACAATCTAAAATTTAACAACGACGTAATTACAGTCCCACGCTTTTTACCATGGCTCCGTCGTCTTCAGCTGCAGCTTCCGTCAGGACGCGGCGCCGGGTCCGTTCAAAGCTCTGGAACTGGAAGATCCGTGAATAATCAAGAGGCAGGTTTTCCATGGGGTCCCAAGGAGACGAGCGGAAACTCTTTAAGCCCCTGTAGCGCTGAAACCTGGGAGAAGAGATTAAAAACATGATCAACATGGGACATTGTGTCAGTGGTTTATTATCGACAGCAGCAGAATTTATCTGGTTTTTGTCATTGGAATTTATTACAACCACGTGAAGTTTTGTGTTTGTTTATTTTACAAAACACAGGAAGCGGAGCTGACCGGATTTTAGCTGCCGTTTCAAGGGGCGTGTCCACCTCATCAGGAAACATCTCATTGGCTCGAGCCTCACGGTAGCGCTTCAGGCCCTCTTCTTCTGCAGCCTCATCCATGTGCTCATCATAACGCCGGTCTGCTCCAGTACGCTCTGTGCTGCACACCTCTTCTTCCTCCTCCTCCTCCTCTTCTTCTTCCCCATCTGAGCCTGAACCAGCCTCCTGAGTAGAAAGGATGAGGTCACAAAAGATCAGAGGGATGTCATTTTGGACTTGGAAAGTGGAGAAAAATGAAGTGATTTTGAAATAGAAATTTGATGAAGACAATCTAATGATTTCAACCAAATCAAAAAACCTGCTTGACGCAATACCTTCTTTTTGTTTTTATTATGGCGTGACCATTTATAAACCATGACCAAGCAACAAAAAGAAAGTCACACATATTCTAAATATAGAAATGCAATATAAACAAGTCCAACCCAAAAACAATACACGAACAGTGTTTACAGTATGTGACTTTGATAAAGACCTGCCAGAATTTAATCTTTGTTAATCCTTGGCCTGTTAATGTCCTAGGTGTGTGCCTTCCAAGAGTGTCAAGAAATGACAGACTTCCACTATTAAGTGAGTTTTTATAAATCACAGCCAATATATAACTGTAGAAGGAAGTGAATCATCAAAGACAACACACAGTCCAGCGTTCCCTCTGGCAAATTACAGGAGGAGCCAGACACATGAGGGGAAAACACTCAGCATGGGGTTGATTCACAACCTTTCCAACATCCCTGCTGCAGTAATAATAATCATTATCATTTGAAGTACCACTTTCTCTATTGTTAACATCCCCCAAATATGTATTCCTGTGTGCTTACATCAAACACAGGCTAATAACAATTACAGATCGCGGTGGCCCGTTGCATAAGGGTTTCCTAGACGTCTTTTCAAGCAGAGCTCGAAATAAATAAATGGGCGACTCCTCCCTTCGTCCAGACGGGAAGTTCTGTTCATAGGACAGGAAGACAGGAGGCTTCTCTCGGGACTCGTGCTCCAAACACTATTGTTGTGGTCAGCAGCCTGGCACTGCAGGCCAGAGACAGACACTGAGAAAACAAACAGTGCCTCTCAGCTGTGAGGTGCACTGACTGGGGGTCACGTATGCTCTAGCTCCGGAAATACTGACACTCGAACATCGTAGCGCCTCCAAAGACTGAGTGAACTCATCATACTCCACAGGATTACAACACGTCACTGGAAACCCACTGTTTCTATGACAACAAGCAGAGGCTAAATAGGTGTGTTAGATTAAAGTACATTTTATTATTTGATAAACTGACTGACCACAGAGACCAATATTTGTGAATTCCAGCTTCTTAAAAAGCATTTGTCTCCATTTTATACTATATTAGTCTATTTTTTTAGAACAAAATCAGCATTTGTAAGACAATCACTGGCTCCTTTGTCCATATTATGTTATAAACTAACTGAAAAATAAAACTAATGTTATAGGATGTGAAATAAGCCATTACCACCATTTTCTTTGCTGTGTCTTTACCTGTGAATTAATCTCCTCATCCTCTTCTTCCAAGGCCTCATCCATCATGTCATCATCGTCATCATCCTCATCACTGCTTTCTTCATCCCCTTCGTCATTCTCTTCATCGTCATCAACGATCCACGAGGCCTGATAGTCTGATGTTCCTTTTGGAACCTTCATCACACGTTTGTTCTTCCTGGCCTCTAAATGCCAACATACAACAGCAGCAAGATACTTTTACAATTGCGTCTTGACTGCATTACACGTCGTTCACTGAAAACACATATTTTTTATATTAATGTTCATCTACAAAATTATAGCCCACATTGGGACAGAATTGTAAATATGGACAAGTCAATTTATGGCTTTGATATGTGATGTTCTACTCATGTTCAGCAATTTTTAATATCAAGCTCTTTTATTCTTTTCTGTCAGCTTCCCTTTTTCTACCAGAAAAGAATAATTACAATAAAAGGTGAATATGAAATGAGCCTATAAAACCAGTTTTATTAGAGCACATAATTTATACTCATTGGCCACTTTTTTTTGGTACACCTGTTTAACTGCTCAATAGAGCAAATATCTAATAGAGACATAGCAGCAACTCCATGTGTTTAGGCATGAAGACATGGTCACAAAGTAAAAATTTTCATCCATAACCCTCTCTACAGTTTACAGAGCATGATCTGAAAGAGAAAATGTTCATTAAGTGGCACTTCACTGTGTGAAAATATCTTGTTAATACCAGTTTATATCTTATTGTCTGCTCTGGTAAATGTCCACAGTTATGCGCTGGAATGGGAGATTTGGATCATGGATGCAGAAGATTGCTGCTGAAATCTGCAGCTCTGCGTGTTGCAATCAGGTCAATGTGGAGCAACACCTCTGAGGAATGTTTCCAGCACTTTGTCGAATCTATACCCTGAATATGTATGATTTTTCTACAGGGAAAGAGAGCCTCACCAAGTACTGTCAAGATGTACCTCATAAAGTGGCCAGTGTTGGGTACCATTATCCTGAAGATGGGTTAAAATCTCCTCAGAAGAATCAGCCCATATCCACAGTTTAAAACGTATTTAATAAATAGTGAAAGGCTATTATGTGTAGCTTCTGCACCTTCAGCCTCCAGCAGCTCTGATTCTGTGGGCCAAGTCTGCTCTCCATCCATTGGGTCCACCTCAGCCTCCGTCTGCAGACTCTCCCTGCAGGATGGATCTGCTTTCATTAACACCCGCACTGGAGCCTCATCTTCACCGTCCTGAGAAAAGGATGATTAAGTAAATAAAAACAACATGTTTGGACACAAGAACACTCACACTGCACAATTCTAAATTAAATGCTGCATACTCCAATTCTGTAAAGTTTATTTATCATCTCTAACTCTAATAAACACTTGACATAATTCAGCTCTTTAGCTTGGGAGATACAGATCGCAAATAAATGTCTGCCCTCCAAATGCATTAGATTTCTTGGTAAATTCTGATTTAAAATGTACTAAATCTTACATATTTTGATAAGATGAATTTAAAAAGAAATAGCAAAAGTGCTGAGTGGCTAATGTTTTCAAGATATCTGATGAAGGCCTGTTACATGTATGTCCGTTTTTATAATACATGCGTAAATTTTCCACTTGAAGGAATGTGAAAAGTGAATATTTTCTAATGTGCAGACAATGTTTTAAAGTACAACTGATAGGCTAAAGACAAAAATTCCTTTTTACTACTCCTAACATTAATTCTCAAAATTACAACTTTTTACCCAATACTGTATCTTGAAAACTATAGCCAACTAGCACTTTTGACTTAATTTTTCTCCATTTGTGCCCCAACTTTGGTAAAGTTTCATTACTTTTATTCTGCAAGGACTCTACTTATAGACCTGTGATATCTGTAACAAATAAGCAGAATAGTCATTCACTTTAGAAAAATGGCAATTCCATATGCATGGATGTAAAATGTAAAACTGTACTTAAGTGTCAAGAAAACATCAGTGAGTAAGTATGACTGTGGATGTGTGAGAAAATGCATAGAAGGCTGGTGTAACAATAACACTGAAGCACCTACCATCATGTCAACATCTCCACCTTTGCCAGGCTTCGCTGGTCTCGCTGCTGTTGCATTAAGGGGAAGAGGGTCTGAAGGAGCATCTATTTGACTGAGCTGAAAGTCTCCATATCCACTGATGTGAACCAGTCTGTCAACCCTTAAAGGACAGCCGCGGACGTAACCAGATACACAAAGGGTACCCAGGCCAGTAGGACCACCCCCCATCCCTTCAGGGTTAGGTGTAAAAGTGGCATGCTGAGCCAGAAGGTGAGAGCGTCTAGAGCGGAAGCCCAGTTTTCTCTGTCTTTGACTGCCCAGGTGTCTGAGAAGTAGAGTGGCTTCCTGTTCCGAATCCAGAGAGAAGAGACGGGCATCAGGAAACCGAATCTCAGTGATTTTTGTCAGAGCTCTCCTGGATTCAACCCTCTTCTTAACTGGGAGGTCGGCTACACCTTGGCAAACTAGAGCTATGGAGGATCAGAAAGACAAGGTCTTGAAAAAATGTAAAGAACTTATCAAGAGAAGAAATAAGGCTTACTGGGAGGGTAAAAGATGCTATAGTCTGTTCCAGCTTAAACTTACCATGACTGGGAAGGCCCTGAGCAAAGAGACATGAGAGACAGTAGTCCCCATAGCTGTCCCAACCTTCATTAGAGTCCAACACAAATACAAGACTATCTGCAATCTTTGCCACATCCAGCAGGGAGTGCATGTCAGCTGTCCAGAGAAACCAGGAGAAAAGGTTAGACGCACAGGCCCAGTAAGACGATGCGCATAGAAAAATACATGCAAGATTAAGTGTAATACTACACAGATTTAAAAAAAAAAAAAAAAGTGTTGACATCATAACATTATGTAAGGGTGTAAACTTTGCAGATGCAGTATATTAGATCAGTGTTTGTACTATTCATTCACCTTATCTTTCCCAAAGTGAAGCCCATTACATGGGTGTGGATGTAGTCCCATTAAACTACAGTTGCATCCAGTAACTAGTGTTTTTCTTCACAGTGCCACATAACAAACGACACACTTTATAAGTATTTCTATGTGAAACACATTTTGTAAAAGGGTGGAAATGGGAATTTTCCCCCCATCATCAAGAGTTTAAGTAACTGACAGTCAGATGTCACTTTATAATTCAAAGGTTTAAACCTAAAACTGAACTCATCAGTGTATAAATCTGATGAAACGGTCACTGTTAACACAGTAATGGGATAGAAAAGCAGAACTGTCCAATGACAAAAGCAGTGTATTTTCAGGGTTTCAACAGAGAACTCCAGCATTTATGTATAGTATATATGAGCTTTGAAACTCTAAAATATCAGAGAAAGTTGGTTTTATAAGCGCTTACTCCAATATTTGAGACTCCTCTCAAAGTTAAATGGGCCAAATTTGATTGTCTCCATCTTAACTGGGGTTGATGGATGTATTCCCACCAAAGCAGAGCCCAAACCTTCGAAAGAGGTTCAAGCTTCAAGCAACAGACATTCTCTTTTCAAGTATGCCTGGAGCCATTTTACTGCAAATTATTTCTATTCTCATGTCTGACAATATAGGCTTAATTATGAAAGGGTAAATTTCCCTTCTTTTTCATCATTATGCATCTATAGAGGATGCAGAGGGTGAATCCTTTATACATGTCTTCTTGTGTTTTTAAACATAAATTGACCCCACCACCCTCCACCCAAACCACACCTGTACCTTCTGACTCCTGGGTTATACATACGTTGACAACTCATAATTTAATAGCAAGTTCCAGATTTTCTGTAACATAACACCTGCAATAATTGTGGGTTTTTAGCATCAACTACTCCCTTTTGAATTGTACGTACCTGTGCTTTGACTCAGGAAGGTGAACCTCTGCTTAAAACGAGGCAGGAGAAGCCCAAAGCTGTCACTGACACCAGTGATGCACTGCTCCTGATGCACGACACCCCCAGCACCTTCAGCATGCAACAGTTTGGTAATAGCACAAGCATCAACACTGGCATGGAGCGACACCACTGCAACCAGGTGAGGAGGACCTTCTCTGCTGCCTAAACGCCGTTTCTCTGTAAGCACCTGAGCAAACCAGAGAAATGATAACTTTACAGCAACAGACAACAAAAATGAAATGCTAAAGCATGAAAACTAATAGTTAAAAATTACCATATCTTTCTTTTTCTGACGTAGCTGGTTAGCTTTGTGTCTCCTGTCCATCTTCTTTTGCTCTTTTCTCTGTTTTTTGGTGAGAGCTGTCACTGAAACTCGCCCTACAAGACAGTTAAAAACAGTGCCTTTTAATCACTACACAAGATGGAGACCAATGTCAATGCTTACCCTGATTTAAATTCAGGTTTTCAAGACAGTGGAAACCACTGTTTCAATGTTACCACTTCTAGGCTTGTCTAACACTAATCTAAAAAGTCTATGTGTTCTCCTAAAATCTTGAGATATATACATGTTTGTCTTCTTTTCACAGTCATCAGATATGACCTGTTTGAATATTCAGAAGCTCTGTATTCAATGTGGAAACACCATCATCTATAACATCGATTCAGCAGTAAAACCCATGGAGTCTGATAAATGACAGTGGATGGAGACACTTGCTTTATGTTCAGTTAATGATATATTTTACTTAAAAAGTAACTTTTTCTTCACTTTTTCTTGTTCTGATATAGTAACCTTTGGATTTAATGAGTTTGAATAAATGTCTAATTAAATATATGAAATCAAATTTACGAAAATGCATTATTTTCTGTGAAAAATTCCAAAATACAAAGGGTACTATAGTGATAATACTCATTCATCCCAACATCCATCAGACTGTTAAACAATCAGTAACATCTGTCAGAGTAATAAGCTAAACTAGGCAATAATATCATACCTGTATGTGCACTACACATTTTCTCCAATAACTTATTTATTTATGAATATGTACATATGTATATATCACAAGAAAATCTATTTATCTGATACTTCTTTTATTCTGTTGATTCTCCTTTATTCTGTCCTCCTGTAAACTGCAGCACTATGGAGCCCAGGAACAATTTCCCCACAGAGATAATAAAGTATATTTTATCTTAAATTTAATATTATAACAATGGGTAATAAATTACATAAGAAAGGTTAAATAGAGAAAAAGTAATTTGGGAACTGCCATAAAAAGTAGTGCGAGGTCTTTATGGCTTAAGGCCAACTCTGACTGTAAACTAAAAATGAAGTTAAAGAGGACAGTGTTGCTGCTTAAATGATCATTAAAGCATGAATCTTCTTTGGAGAATGTTTGTACATCTATTCTAGAAGGGTATGTTTGAGTGCATGCTTCCATTAAAGTATATACACTGTCAAAAACAAGTGAAAAAGAAATTCAAGGTTTGTCCCTTTTTATCTGGGTCCACCCTGAAATTCTATACCCAAATACTGAGCTTCAAGAAAACTGGCCTCTTAGTTTTTGTATAATCCAGCCGTCAAACAAATAGTAATGTAAACATGACCCAGAAGATAATAATTACAGGAGACCACAACTTTGTAGTCCTTAAGCGTCTGCAGTTATGATTGATGTTTCTGCTTTAAGACATACATGTGGTTTGGAGAATAGATTACAGAAACCTGTTCAGTTTTCTCCAGTTCAGTACAAATGCCAAACAAAATCCATTACTCTGATAAAGGAACCTACATCATCATACGTTTAATATTGATGTACAGTAGATTGATAGAGATGTAAATTATTTGACATACAATGCATTTACTAAGATGACAAAAATTTTCATCAGATATACGAAGCTGGATATGGAATGTAAAGTTGTTGTCTTTAGTAAGCTGAAATGTAATGAAGCTGTCTTATATTGTCAAAAGGTAAAGAGACTTCCACTCCAGTTGTCACAACATGCCACACTAACTTGCTCTAACACCATTTACTTGAGAGCAAACAGAAAAACACATGCTTCTAACAGTATCACGTATTCTGATAAAATGAACACCTCTCCCATTTTCAGAGGAAAACCTAACACGTGTGTTTGTGGCTGAATACCACAGCCGTAAACTGAAGTGACATAGCTGCTACCACAGCTCACTGACACTTTGGCATCGGAACAGGACATACCTTTGTTTTCTCTCTCAATTTCACCTTTCGTTCGGTGCTTGCCATGTTTGTGGCCTTTGTTTTTCTGTTTATAAATACCGGGTCTATGGCCCTGTTGTTTCTCTCCGTTCGCAGCCATTTTCACCATGTGCGACAGTCGGGTGCACTTCCGCATTCGCACCGGCGTGATTACGTCATGTCAGAGGCGTGTCTTCAGGCTTTCCGGAAAGGTTGTTTTCAAAACAAAAGTCCAATAATGTGTTAAGTGTAAGTGCTAATGTTGAGTTTAGCATATCATGTTTTCACATTACTTGTTGAGGGATTGAAAAAAAGGCTTATTAAATTTTATATATAAATTTTAGTGCCATGTTCGTTTGATCAAAGAACTAATCTCACCTTTCAATGTTTTAATTTTTAGATTTTATACAACATATTCTTCACAAGATTAGACAGAAAAACAAAGAGGAAATTTAAACAGCACTTATTGGAATTTGAAAATTACAAAACCAAATGACAATCATAAAACTACATTAAAAAAACATCCTTGATAAGCATTACAAACAATAACCAATGAAACATCAAAAGATAGAATAGAATAGAATAGAATAGAATAGAATAGAATAGAATAGAATAGAATAGCTAGCATAATGGTAAAATACACAAATGAAAAAATAGTTTGCAAACTGATTAAGGTAATTAATTTAAAAACCAAGTTAAAACATGTCCCAAGGTTTCTTTTTAAAATGTCCACTGACGAGGAGACTCGTAGAAAAACAAGCCCCCAACCTGCTGATGCACAATCCCAATCATCCTCTCAGTAATCACCCTCTAATCCTCCAGCTCCGGAGTTCACAAGATTGCAAAGCCTCCAAAGGTTTCTGTCTGTGTTATCTGGAAACAGTCAAATATGTCTCAAATGTTTCGCTTACAGCTCTTACACCAGTTCATTCAGAGAAAATGTTAATGCTGTAAAATGTTACATCATGCACGGACCTGCCAAAAGCACAGTATTCATTAGTAAATAATGCTAATAGGCTTAGTCACACAAAACCCAAAGAGGAGAAAATTACTCACTCCTCATATGCAGGAGAATTCCTCTGTAAATGATATGATATATGATGTAAGTCACACAATCTCTCTGTAAGACCAGTTTTGCTTAAGGGGCCTTTGAAACTTACACACTGAATCCCAAAGCAAAGGGGAAATAGTGGGTAATGTCTTGAGATACACTTTTTGGCCCCTCAATAGTAACTCTTCTGCCAAGCATCCCCAAGTCAAAGCACATCACATAGGCTACTGTCCTAGAACTGCTCACCACCACACAGTATATACTAGAATCTGTAGCCTTTTAGTTAATGACCAAGTAGCCTTCTATAGATATGTGCATATGTCTTAAATAATGAGCCAGTACACAGACAGATGTACTAACGTCTACAAGAAGTTCATATCAATATGATCTTATCTCTAAATAGTTTCAGTTTGTTTTAAGATGTGGGTGGGAAGCTTGGTCCAGGTTTTCCCCTAGAAATTTTTGAAGTCTTCAGATTAGATTGGATTAAACTTTATTGTCTTTATACATGCACAAAGTAATGAAATATTTATCATCTAACCAGATGTGCAATAAAAAGCAAGTGCAGAATATACATTATCTATAGTTTGTACATGATAAAGCAGTAATATGGACATATAAACAGATGGATGAGCTGCGTTAGGATTAAGGTTTAGTGCTATGGTTTAGTTTAGGAGGTGTTGTAGTCATTGATGATGGTTTTATGTTATTTGAGAAAAAAAAAATGATGTAACTTTCACTTCATCTTGCAGAAGATCTGGGTACATACGCGAGGAGTCTTCTAGAAAGAAAACTGAATGGTTTTCTATGAAAAATATCTATTATTGCATTACTCTGGAGAATTATTATTACTATATGTGAACACAATTTTAGAAAAGCCACAGTAGGTAATAAAGGAAACCCAAAGAAGGTAGCTAAGCACTAACTACAACCATTAGATCTGGAACAGTCAGATAATTCTGATGATTAGATTGATTTAACTTTTTTTTTCCACAGAAATTAACTGTAAGCTTTACAGTAGTTGGGAAAACCCTTCAGTTGTTCCATTTGTCTTTATAGCTTTACTGACAATTGATATTATTGATGTACTTAGCTCAAATATGACAGTAAATAAATAAATAAAATTTATACACATATATGTAGTGGTGAATCGGTGGACATTATCATATTATTGAGTCATGCATGGTGCGTTATCTGTTGCGAAAATATACTTTTAGAATGTCATGATTCATGGGCCTTTACCACAATGAGGTAAAAATTTACTTTGAATCTTGGGTCATAATATTATTTTTATTCGAAGAGGCTCACGTACAGGCCATTTTTCCCCAACACTACTTCACTTGACACCAGTAACATCCAAAACAGAGAAGACAATGTCCAACCCCACAAATAATAAGTTGCCATGTGGAGTATATACCTTTTAGGAAAAAAATCAGGCTAATGTTTTTCTTATTAAGCTACAATGTCTCCGCCTCTGGATGTTTTTGGGTCAGAGAGAGTTTAGTGCAACAGGCAGGGCGGAACTGCTGTTTGCAGTGTGTCGGAGGCAGACGGACAGCTTAACAGAGTTACCATATAACTTATGACTAAACTAGTTAACATGCTATTGACTCAAGTTAAGTTCTTGGATTTTTAAAGGCCACCGCGGATACTGTTGTTACCTGTTTATGGGTGTTTGGAGGTGTTCAAACTTCCCTCACATTCTTCCCAACGTATTTTCACGAAGGGAGGCGGCGGTAGAGTGCTCGGCAGCCATCTTTGGACCTGCCTGGGAGTGGGATTCGACAATTCTGGCACTCCAGTTACTTCAAGGGTGGGGATTTTAATATACAATAATTAAGAAATATCCGTGTTATAATCGACTGACAGCGTTAAGAACCACAAGGATCTAGCGTCACTAAAGTACTGTGCCGGGAATGAAACGGAAGGAAATCTTTTATGATCACAAACTGTTTTGAATTACACGACATTCTCCACACCGCTGAAACCTGGCCTGTCAGAAGAGGGTGAGTTTTAGCTAACAGGCTAAGCTAACATAGCAAACATTATAGCGGTTAGCTTGCTAATTTAGCAATCTCAAGTAAATGACCATTGAAGATTGGCCAGATTACACCTTATTCATGTTGATGCTTTGCTGTTTACGTTGATAAATGGGCTTGTAGATAGTTGGGATTGTTTCACAGTATGACACGTAACTTAGCCCAGCTAACGTCAAGTTTGGTGTGCAGCTAACATTTACGTTACAGTCAACGTTGGGTGTATGTGAGCTTCTGAAACCATTAATTTGTTTGCGCATACTTGTGACTGTTGGGGGTTTCATACTGCGTTTGTGGGTCTTTATTGATCGATGGGCTAACTTCGTTAGAAAGTGACAACTTTCTGCTAATCCTTCAAACTGCTCCCTCTAATTCTACGTGTGTTGCAACTCCTGTGAGGCATTACCTAGCCACAGGTAACTGGGGTAGACAGCTCCGAAAATGTGGCCCATGAGGATGTGTGACCAGCTTTACCCTTTTCAAATATTAATGAGTATATGCTTTAGGATCATGTCCTGTAGTCATTTTTTAACGTTTTAAGCAGTAACATTGCTGTTTGTTATTTCTAGCTGTCACCAACTGTTGTGCCCAGTTTAAAACCCAGCATTATCACTACCATTAAAGATTGTGCATAGACTTTGGATATAAATTATATGTATATAATTATGTATAAATGTCAGATTAAGCCCACAATGCTTGTTGACAATGTTGATGTGGTTTTGTCATGAGTTGGAGAGTTAAGAGGAAATGACTGACTGACGTAATATTATTGAGAATTTACTGTATATTGTCGACTGATGACTCAAATGTGATGCACGAAACATTCATATGATGTCCATTCCTAGTGGAGTGTGATTTGGAAACTAGAAAACCCCTTTCTTTCTCAATGGTTTAAATTGTAATGCATGTCTGGGTGCATGCATGCCATTGCTGTTGTGTCAAGAAGGACTGATAATCTGTAGTTAAAATACTCACCAGGCCCCATTCCTACCTCCCTATAGTAGTGTGAACAGGAAATGCTGAGAAATGCAGCACAGTGAGGGCATACATTGGGAATTCCAGCCCTCCAGCTTTGTTGTCCTGTCCTGCTGCATTCTTGTGCATGAGTGTGTGCTAGTTGGAACGTAAGGCTGTTTTATGAAGGTATCAGTTATCATCACTGACTTTTGTGTTCACGTGTCCACAGATGAAAATGCCATCATAAGATATGACAACAAAGCTCATTCATGAGCAACAATGTAGTGAAGAACAATGGTAATAAAGAGGCACAGTCCCACATGGTAATGAGGCTTTATTTCAGGGCAGTGGCTGCATCTGTGTGAAATAGTGAGTTGTTCAGTGTTGTGGTGAGACAAAAGATGTCTGCTTGAACTGGGGGCTTTTTCTCTCAGGCTGGGAAAAAAGTCTTGTGACTCTAGCGTCAGCTCTGCATCTATTTACTGCTGATCATCTGAGCCACAAGGACTCAGTAAACTTTCCTAAGTGATCTCTTACAATCTACTTCTGTATTCCAACAGTGAAGCCTAATTTTACAAATTGTTTAGTGCAATGATTAAGATAAGCCTGACAGAGAGGTTGTATGTGCCTGCTAAATTCTGTCAGTTTATGTAATTTGATCTGTTAGTTGAGCCATAGTATCTCAGGATGTGTCAGATGTAGATCAATATTTGAAAAAAAATTAATATCACATACAAAAACATTTAATATCACAGTAGTTTAAATGTTCTGGAGGAGATTGTCATCTTACAGGTGATTGTCACAAATATGTTTGGTTTTTTGCTGATTTGGGCTAACTAAGCTCTGTAATCACTTTTTTATTAAATCTAAATGAAACATGTTGGGTATGTTTGACAAAGGGTGTTTACCAAGAGCTTACTGGTTTAACAAGTATACCTGTTACAGGAATGCATTGTTTCAGGTAGGCATATTGTAATCTAAGTCGCAGTGTACTGTCACCTGGGTTTCTTTGTTCTATCTGGAGATTAAAAATGTGAGATTATAAATGGTTCTTTGAATGTTCCTTACATCTGTTGTCTACGTACCAGTCAGTGAAGGTGTGAGGGGAGGTTGTCAGGACACAGCCCACTGATTTTGGTACTGTAGTTGCCGTTACTATGGAAACAAGAGTCTTGTATCTTGCTACTTCAGGATCCTGACTGGCCATTCTCCACATTTGCACCTGACATCACGGTTCAGGTCATGTTTTGTTGAAAGGTCTCTCAGTCAATAAAAGAGTATTTACTTGCATTCTTTTTTACTTTGCCACCACAGTATATAAAATTATTTTAAAATATCATTATTCATGTAGAGGAACTCATTAGTAAGATGAAGGATATGTTAGTATTTTGATTAAACTTTTTTTTTTTTTAGTATCAGCACTTGAAGGCTTGATGGCTTCAAGTTCAAATTAAGGTTATAGAGAACTGCAACTGTGTTCATCCTGATTTTATGTCATTTGTAGTGGATTGTAATCGTGAAAAAACATCTTTGACCGTTTGCGTTTTATTTTGTCAAATAAATATTTTGTCTACTTTTCTGCCTTTTCAGTTCTGAACACATATGAGACCACTGTCCTGCAGATGAGCCATCAGTGGGGGCCTTTAAGTCGCTGTCGCAGACCCAGATAGTTCCTGGCGACAGCGGCATTGCCCCCCATTTCCCCATTATGCCCAACAGCAGTCGGGCGGGGAGCCTGAAGGACCCCGAAATCGCAGAGCTCTTCTACAGGGAAGACCCAGAAAAGCTTTTTTCAGATCTGCGTGAGATTGGACATGGCAGTTTTGGTGCTGTATATTTTGTGAGTATTTTGCAAGATGAGTCAGTGGCCCAAGGCCAAGGCGGTGTGGTGTTTTGCTCCAAGCTAACATCGTCAGCGATCAATGTTTAAACTTGCCCAGAATGTACTAGTAGGAATAAAATAATAAAACTGTCAAGGCTTCAGAACCTGTACTGCAAATACAGAAAACATAATAAACAAAAGCCAAATGAGAGTTAAGCATGAACTACATTAAAAGTAAAATTTAAAAAAACACAGCATGAGAAATGTACAGAAGAGGGGATTTGTTACAGGCTAACAATTATAAATGTATGCATTGAAAGGGCACTAAATAGCCCATCCTTTATTGAATGCAGAAAAATAGTGCAGTGAAACTGTGTTTTATCATGTGTGCTTCACTGCTTTCTAATGTGTTTTGCGGGGGTTTTCACAACTTCGTGTTTGGTATAGAGTTTTTTGGGTTTCTGGTCATATACTTTTGGCTTTGGTTTTTAAAAATGGGAAATTATGAAAACAACTTGTTATACATTTTGTAGGTTAAGTGAGTGATCTAGCCTCTGTAATATGGATGACATGTACAATAAGTTTAGTATATCAGTATCTTGAACATTGTGTTGTATTACATGGCTATATCACATTTGGTGTTGTTGCTCCTGAACCTTGTTTTCACAGCTTTTTGGGCTGAAATCTGATATGGATCATTAAAAGAACAACAGTTGTGAAGTCTTAAAAGTATTTTTTTGGAAATGCCACTGTCCAGAAAGATCTGAAATTAAAACTAACCTAAAATGACCTGATTTATATTTTGCTATGATTATCATTCAGGCACGGGATGTGCGGACAAATGAGGTGGTGGCCATCAAGAAAATGTCTTACAGTGGAAAGCAGTCCACAGAGGTAGGGAAGCTTTTACCTACTTGTATCATGTTAGCAAATGACTCCTACTCTATTACTACATAACTATATTGGTGTTAAGTTTCTGTTTTGTTTTGTTTTTTCCCTTACCTCAGAAATGGCAAGACATAATAAAGGAGGTGAAATTCCTGCAGAGAATACAACACCCTAATAGCATAGAGTACAAAGGATGTTACCTGCGAGAGCACACTGCATGGGTAAGGTTTTCTATCAGTAATGATGATGGTGATGCTACTGTGTAACGTTCTTTATCAGGTTTATGCATATTTCTGTATTCTTTATGTCAATGCAGTTGGTGATGGAGTATTGTCTAGGCTCTGCTTCCGATTTGTTGGAAGGTGAGTTGAACTGATTGTTACATGAGACGCAGAGCAAGCAAATCTACTTTATTAAATTAATCCCTGGGACTCAGCTCTTGATTTACAATGTTGTTGGTGAATATGTCTTCACCAGTTCATAAGAAACCTCTTCAAGAAATGGAAATTGCTGCAATTACCCATGGTGCTCTTCAAGGGTTGGCTTATCTTCACTCCCACAACATGATTCACCGGTGAGTGTTTCAAGTATTTGGAAGCATGCTGAGCCCAAAGTGCATATACCCTCAGGTATTTTGTCTTCTGTGTGGAACTGCAATTATTTCTCCTTATGTGTTTGACAGAGATATAAAGGCAGGAAACGTCTTGCTGACAGAGCCCGGGCAGGTTAAACTTGCAGATTTTGGTTCTGCCTCTATTGCCTGTCCTGCCAACTCTTTTGTCGGGACACCATATTGGTATGTTAAGAGTAGAATGCATGTTATACAAAACAATGTAGATATTCCATGAAATTGTTTTATGCATCTTCACTTTATTAAAGTGTATATGTATGTGTTTTTGTTCTCCCCAGGATGGCCCCAGAGGTAATATTGGCAATGGATGAGGGTCAGTATGATGGAAAGGTAGACATCTGGTCTTTGGGAATAACCTGCATTGAATTAGGTATGGCTTCTGCTCTGATGCGTCATTCATGATTCATCACTGTCTTGCCTATAATTATAAATTTATATTTATAATATAATTCAGAAACCTCTACATCATATGAAATAATTAAGTTAATAGCTGTATTTTACCCCTCGTGTGACTCTTGATATATCGTGCTTCTTGTCCACAGCTGAAAGGAAGCCTCCACTGTTCAATATGAATGCAATGAGTGCCTTATATCACATAGCACAGAATGAGAGCCCAACGCTACAGTCGAGTGAATGGTAAGCTTCAGAGCTAAATCTGATGGAGCATACTTTTTTTATTTGCATATGAAATAATCAGTTCCATCCCAATTTTGCTCTTTTGGTCACCTTTTATTTCTCAATTTTAGGACGGATTATTTCCGAAATTTTGTAGATTCTTGCCTTCAGAAATTTCCACAGGATAGGCCAAACTCTGAGGAGCTTTTAAAGGTGAGAAACAAAAAAAGGAAGACCAATTGTGTTAAATGGTTTGTTCGTACAACTTCATATTTAGTTCTGTTCTGAATTTCTGTTTTTATGGTCTGCCTCCAGCATGCGTTTGTTCAGCGGGAGCGACCAGAATCCGTTCTACTGGACCTCATAAATCGTACTAAGGATGCAGTGAGGGAGCTGGACAATCTACAGTATCGCAAAATGAAAAAGATCTTGTTTCAGGAAGCCCACAACGGCCCCACAACTGAGGCACAAGATGAAGAGGAGGTTTGCTTATCTGACTGTTTAAACCTCTGTCTGTACCTTTGTGTTCTCTCCTTTTGCAGCTAATGTTTGTAACCTTGTTGTTGTGTACTATTCTTAGGAGCCAGAACACATTGTGGGTCGGACCGGTACAGTTAACAGCGTGGGGAGCAACCAGTCTATCCCCAGTATGTCGATAAGTGCCAGCTCTCAGAGCAGTTCTGTCAACAGTCTAACGGATGCAGGCGATGACAAGAGTGAGCTAGACATGGAGGGGGACCACACAGTAATGTCCAACAGCTCAGTCATACACCTCAAACCGGTAAGAAGTTCATGTTTCCATTTGCTCCACAGCCACACTATTATTGCCCAGTTGTGTTGTGTTTGAAATACAGCATGAGACTTGCTATTTTGTTATGCTGTTTATATGTTTTGTGTATTTTTGACATTTCTTTCAGGAGGAAGAGACGTACAATCAAGAGTCGGAGCCTCAAACTCGACCAACTGAGCCTCAGTCCCCACCTGCACACACTCCAAGGCCAAAACGGAACCGTGAACACTTTGCCACTATACGCACAGCCTCAGTGGTAAAAATGCATACATAATACAAGCAGATCTAATGACAAGATTATTCAATGGACTGAAAATAGCCAACACAAAAAACTGTCAGTGTATTCTAAGGAGAATCTGTTTTGTTTTGCTTTGTCTACCAGCTCACCCGACAGATTAAGGAGCACGAGCAGGATTCTGAGTTAAGGGAGCAAATATTGGGCTATAAACGCATGCGGCGGCAGCACCAAAAACAGCTGATGGCTCTGGAAAATAAGCTGAAGGGTGAGATGGATGAGCACAGACTGCGCCTGGACAAGGAGCTCGAGAACCAGAGGAATAGCTTTGCCCAGGAAATGGAGAAACTTATCAAGAAGCACCAGGCATCCATGGAGAAAGATGTAAGATTCCATTAAGTATATGTGATGGCACAATTTGTAAAACATTAGCCAGTACTTTTCCATTTGCAAACTGGTTATTATGCACATTTTTACATCAGGCAAAAACGTTCAGCAATGATGAAAAGAAGTTCCAGCAGCATATCCAGAGTCAGCAGAAGAAAGAGCTCAACAGCTTTTTAGAATCGCAGAAAAGAGAGTACAAGCTTCGCAAAGAACAGCTCAAAGAGGTAAGTCGATCCCCAAATATGTCATTTCTACTTAACCTATTACTGGTATATACAATAACTGTAACCCAGCACTGAGAATTCACTTCTGTAATTTACATGCATTTTTTTTCCATAACTAGGAGTTGAATGAAAACCAGTCAACACCTAAGAAAGAAAAGCAAGAATGGCTGTCCAAGCAGAAAGAGAATTTCCAACACTTCCAAGCAGAGGAAGAGGCCAATTTGCAGCGTAGGCAGCGTCAGTACCTGGATCTGGAATGTCGAAGGTTTAAACGGAGGATCTTGATTGCACGCCACAATATTGAACAGGATTTAGTGCGTGAGGTCAGCACTTCTACTCCGTTTTGTTCTCATTGTCTTATAGGGACTGCAGTTTACAGTGTCATATGTTAAACCAATCTATTGGTTTATTAAAAGAAAAACAAATCTCAAGTAATTTTGTTTGTGATCTCATCAAATCATAGAAGATATGAATGTTTTAATGGTATGACATCTTAATGATGCCATTAGAAGAACTGCAGAATATTAACACTGTGTGTGTTATAATAGTGTTTTAAGAGAGTGCATGATTTTTAATGCTATTCCTGTAACTAGTGTTGGGCATTATATTATGGGAGCAATGCAGTTACATCTGCTTGCATAGAGTCTTCAGTTTCTACACATAAACTGATACTGAGATTTTTCCCTGTTAATTTTGTTTTGTTGTTTTCATCTATATTGTGTCTTGCCATTTTTGTCACTCCATTTGTACATAATTAGGAGCTAAACAAGCGTCAAACCCAGAAGGACTTGGAACATGCCATGCTGCTACGACACCATGAGTCCATGCAAGAACTGGAGTTCCGCCAGCTCAACACCATCCAAAAGACCAGGGCTGAACTCATCCGTCTGCAGCATCAGACAGAACTCACTAATCAGCAGGAGTACAACAAGAGGAGGGAGAGGGAACTTCGCCGCAAGCATGTTATGGAGGTCCGCCAGCAACCCAAGAGCCTCAAGGTGAGAAGTTCGCTTCTGAGTACATTTACATTTAGCTATTACTATTATGTATACTGTCGTTTCACTGATGATAAAGTGATTTGTCCTCTCTGCTCTGTGGACTGGTCCTTGAAAATATGCCAAGAAAATGTATTGTACATTTTAAAGAAGCCAAGGTGTGATTAGATCTCTTAGAATGTGGCTTTTTTGAAGTTTAGGAAAATGTCTTCAAACATGTCAACACTTGTAAGCATAAACCATCTGATCTGTTCTTATAGTCTATTTTTAATCTACAGTTGTTTCATTTGAACTTCAAACACTGATGAGTATGCACATTGTACACAAAAGTAGATTCCGTAACTGCAGATCTTGAAAATTTAATTTTATATTGCATCTCATGACAGTCCAAAGAGCTACAGATCAAGAAACAGTTCCAGGACACCTGTAAGATCCAGACCAGGCAGTACAAGGCGCTGAGGAATCATCTACTGGAGACCACACCAAAGTCAGAGCACAAGGCTGTCCTTAAGCGTCTGAAGCAGGAGCAGCACCGCAAACTTGCCATCTTGGCAGAGCAGTATGACCACTCAATCAATGAGATGCTTTCCACTCAGGCAGTAAGTCTGGCAATGCTGCAGATGTTGACTATTAATTGTAAAGTAGGACCTTGTAATATTACACTTTATAATCTCAAAGAGGCGTGTCCAAACTGGTTATGGTCACGTGTCTGTTTGAAACTTTGGATTTTAATCCTGGCACTCTGTCTGCTCTCAGCTACGTCTGGATGAGACTCAGGAGGCTCAGTGCCAAGCCTTAAGAATGCAGCTACAGCAGGAGCTGGAGCTTCTCAATGCCTACCAGAGCAAGATCAAGATGCAGACGGATTCTCAGCATGACCGCGAGAGGAAGGACCTGGAGCAGAGAGTGTCACTGCGAAGGGCTCTGCTGGAACAGAAGGTTCTTCTTTTTACATTTACGTCACACATTCATCTCCATCTGTGTTTCTCAATTTGAATTTTAGGGTTAATTTGAATTCAGAGGGTTGAGTATGTGCACAGAAGTGTCTGTGATTCTAGTTTAATAGGCTAATTAGTAAAACGTACTAGGACTACATACATAGAATGACAAACATCTGGTAGCAGTGCCCACTGAGGGATTTCTCCAGTAACTTTAAATGGTCTTGCAGTGAAAATTAGCCCTTGAAAAAATGTGTTGATTGAAAGCTCCTTTTCTGGGTGATGTACACACTAAAATAGATCATTCAGAAAATCCTTCAGGCTGAAATGTTCTGTTGGTAAAGAAATACATTCTTCTTAAAGGGTTTCTGCTTTCTGAATTTATGTTACCAGTGGATTTGAAAATTCAGAGCATTGTTCATTTAAAAAAATGCATCACTTTTTTTCTGTTTTAAAAGATTGAGGAGGAGATGTTATCTTTGCGGAATGAACGCTTGGAGCGAATCCGGAGCCTGCTGGAGCGCCAAGCCCATGAGGTTGAAGCTTTTGACTCGGAGAGTATGCGCCTGGGTTTCAGCAACATGGTGCTATCAAACATCTCCCCAGAGGCCCTCAGCAATAGCTTTCCTGGGGCTCCAGGAGGATGGAGCCACCATCAGCAACAGCACCCATCTGGGAGTTCTCAAGGACCGCACTGGGGCAGCGGTGGTTCAGGCACAGGGTCAAGCCACCAGGGCAGTCATCACCACTATCACTCCAGTCCAGGAGGGGCACCTATGCAGCAAGGCTGGGGGCAGGGAGGTGGGGGACCCCAACCATGGGGACACCCGTCGGCAGGATCCCTGGTTTCCCGCAGCAGTGGAGGTGTACAAAACAGCCCCCAGGCAATGGGGAGGACACCCTCAGGAGGGCGTGGTGAGCCGGGCATGAGCAGGAGTACCAGTGTCACCTCTCAGATATCTAACGGGTCACACCTTTCCTACACATAGATCCCCTGTTCAGCGCTGGAGTCAGTCTGAATGTGGAGACACAGAATCCAATAAGTACAGCAGGACAGAGTATTGGCCGACTTCTGCAGCTCTGTCTCTCTTTGCTACACTTCCTCTCCATTTCCCTGTGTACAGATGTGGATGTTTGATGAAATACATGTTGCTCAGGTCAAAAGGGCTGGAAGAGGCACAGCCCCTTCTCACAGCAGTTTATCGGCACACATAACGATCCTTACATTTTTGTTACATAGGCAATTTGAGTATTCACACTTTATATTCCCTTTTTTTATTTAAAGCTGTCTCCTCGGGATTTTAAAAATATGTTACATAATAGTCACAGCCATTGCTCTCATTTTGCACATGAAACTCTGTTAGCTTTGCCTTTGACATGTGTTTACTATGTCGTTAGAGATGTGGTATCAAATAATCACTCATATTTTTTAAGTTCCCCCTTCTTCTGATTCCTCCTCAGTTATACACTGGCTGATTCTCTGACGGTGGTTAAAGCACCGCAGACCTAACCTACAATGCTTAGCTGTTGTGATACCAGCCTGCTGTAATGGTCATTGTGATGAATTTAATGGCTCCTTTTATTTAGAAGTTTTATTTCAACTGGTTTCCTGTTGAGGATTACGCAACAACACTACTACTGTGCCTTTTTAACTTTTGATTATACACTTTAGTCTCGGATCTAAGTTTGACTTTAAACTTAATCAGCAGTTTGAGATCAGTGCCAGTGAATGTTTATTCAGTTTTAACATTGGTTATCTCTCACCAGAGCCCCTAAATACATCTCAGATTTATTCTATTCTGTGTGTGTGTGTGAAGTAATGTGGGTTTAAGTCTTAGAAATTGTGAGAAATACAAAATGACTTGTGCATATCAGTGACTATATTCTTGAGGTCTTTAGAATGGTGGTACTTAGAGGTCAACTTAATCCCTTTCCTTTCTTAGAATGTCAATGTCCAGGAGGAATCGTCACATGTAGAGACTCATTGCCTTCAGAAAAAAATTCTAGTATTAATCTGATTTTGTTAGTGCCTTTTAAAACTGCTGCCTTTTTCAAAGCACTTTATACAGCTAAATATGTATAATGGTAAAATTGATTTTACTTTTTTCTTTTTCCAAGTACGTGGAGGATGAGTGTTTTTGTTGGTACATGTATAATTAACTTGAGTCTAGCTAACCTGTGCTGTGATTTTTTTTTTTTTTTTTTTTTTTTTAAAGGAGCATTTACCCAAGTCCAGAGAGGCTTAGTGTATGGGGACATACAATATGCTGGTGAAAGTACTGTTCCTCTTTCCTGCAGCGTATTTTTGGAAACTGTAGCTGTATGCTCTTGCTGCATTATGAATGCATCGAGGACACAAGGATTTTGCTGGCATTTAAGATGATTTGGCTACAGTATCCATTTAACAAACTAAAAGTGAGTTAGCTTAACAGAAATTGTAAGTGCTAGCAGGTGCGTTAAGGTAATTGTCATGACCATGACAGCAGGCTTGGCACTACTAACAACTCTTTTAGATTTCTGGGCCCTGTTAAGCAACACTAATAATCTAAATGGTGCTAGATAATATATGTTACACCATCTTGTTGGAACCCCAAAACATGGGTGACTGAGTTAAGCACATGCTCTCATAATGACATTGTAGCAAAAAAAAAATGTAAAATTGACTTTCAGCACACTGTAAGGACAGCCAAATACAAATGATTAAATGTGGCAAAAAGCACTTGGTATCCTTTGGCCAAGTAGTTGCTCTCTTAATATCTGTTTTGCTTACTTTGTGTTTGGTTTGTGAGTGTTGACATGTCAGTACCCTTCTAACCTTTTTACAGCCTCTCTGTCCAAGTGGGACATTCAAACTCCAAACAGATCATTCAAGATGTTGAAAAAGGCCTTTAAGGATAATGATCCAGAGTTAATAAGGATGTATGCTCCCTGAATCACAAAGCTGGAGTTATATGTTCATATGTGTATATTTTATTAAAAACATTTAAAGACTAAACTCACATTTTAAGAAAATACTTTCTGAGACTAACTTTATTTAACTGGCAGACCACACTGATATTAACCTTTTTTTTTTTTTTTTTTTTTTTTTTTACTCTGAGTGAAAATTGTGTTGAATTGTCTGAAAATAGCTTTTTAAAAGATCTTTGGTTTTGTGTACGGCCTTCTGTTTAAATATCATTCATTTAACTTAGTGTTTCATCAACATCACTA
This sequence comes from Ostorhinchus rueppellii, assembly GCA_030068375.1. Lineage (NCBI taxonomy): Eukaryota > Metazoa > Chordata > Actinopteri > Kurtiformes > Apogonidae > Ostorhinchus > Ostorhinchus rueppellii. The sequence goes on along the minus strand of JAQQZY010000006.1, from coordinate 29,106,802 downwards.
CAAATTTCCCCCACTCAGATCCAGAGCCACAGGATTCTTCCTTTATAGATGCTGGCTCTTTATGAATGTTGTACTGTGATGTATTCCTATCACATTTGAGGACACAAAATGCTGGGGTCTTCTTGAAGAGGTGGGATTTCAAGTTTGAACATGTATACTGTATAGAAATGATGGATTTATATCAAGTTACACATGGTTTAGTACCAAAAGTTTAGTTTTAAAAGTCAACCCAAAATTGCTTCAATGCCAAGTGATTGTTTCAGCCACTGTAAAATGACAGACTAGATTCACTATTTCTTTTCTGATGTAAGCGTATTCAGTAAAGAAAAGGGGAATGTATTTATTATCGGGATCTTAAAGTCGAAAGCCAAGGTCAAGAGTTTGAATGTTAGGCCAATCAAACCTCACATACATGCCAACCTTATGTTTTTTTATGCACACTTTTTGTTCACTTCTATGTCAACGTTGTGTGCGAGGGGATTTATTGTACAATGTTTATCATACTTTATACTTTTAACTTTGATGTCAAAATTTGTCCTACTGACTGAAAGCATATGGGATACTGAATGAGAGTCAGCAACAGAAAATGGCAGTCCTTTCTATGGTCAAACACTGTGCCATACCTGAGTTGCCGAGCCCAGACATCACTGCATTGTTTCATCTTCATAATTTTATGTAATATCGGGCTAATGGCAAGAAATGTATGAAACATTTAAAACAAATGTGGTGGTTCTGGTCAAGTGGCCAAAGTAAAAATAAAAAAACAAAAAAAGGCTTGAAAAGATGATGTGGTGACAGGCAATGTATGAAAAGAGATTGCATTTCTTTGAAGATGTCAGTATTCTTTGGCACATTACCACTACAACTCATAACCTGTATTAAAATGTATAGATGGTGGAACTTGTTGAATGTCTGAGAGATTATGAAGATACTACATAAGAGATGGTAAAGTACTAAAAGTGGATTTAAATTGTGTAAAAATATTCATAAAACGGAATAAAAAATAGGATCAAATTTACTATTTTGTTTGTATTATATTTACCATTGTGTTGGCAGAGGGATATTGAACAGAAATCAACTGTAATAAAGTAATTTTAGTATAACCTGTCTTGTGTGTTTTTATTTGGACTTAAAGTAGAATTTGAGGATTCCAACGTGCTGTGAAAAATGAAATGTAGTGCTCAGGTTTTGTAAATTAAAAAAAAAAGTATAACTTTCAGTTATCTAGCAGGAAATTAAGTATCCTTTACATAAAAATCAAGAGGGGAATAGTGCTTCAAACTAAATGGCAGATGATTAACATGTAATTATATGAGAGTACAGAATACACAAAGCCATAAATATAGAAGAATAACGTTTTTATACAAAATCAATTTTTTACAAACAGACACAATAAGTCCATAAAATACTCTGATCTAAACTTCTACTTGAATGGGAAAATATAAAAACATTGAAGGTAGGATAAATACATTAATCCCTAAAGACCTAGATCTACTTTTGTAATTTCCAATTGAAAGGCTCTCTACCTTCAATCTCTCTTGAGGGATTTAATATTTATTATCATATTATCCTCTGCATTTTCAATTTTTCAGCTAAAATCTGGAATTTCCCGAATTTTATTTACTGATCATCCTCATGTTCCAGTAAATTGAAAGGTTGCCATATCAAATGAAGAGAAAGGCAGAAAGAGTGGCTTCTTTTTTTTTTTTTAAAGCAAAATATTTGATTGAATGTAAAAAACCATTGTAATTTGTGAAACTACATGGGTTGGTTTTACTGGTCATTCAATGTTGCAAAAGATGACGCATTTCCACATTGACTGTGAAGTCTCTGAAAGTCCAAATGAGTTGTATCAGCTGACAATGAAAAGCTGAGGAACTGCATTTTACCTAAATTATTCACAGGAATTGATAGGATTAGTGGTTTAAAAAAGATTAAACATTTTAACATTCCAGATCATCATGCCTTTGTTACTGGTTGCTGCTCAGGGGTTTGATGGTTAAACATGGGTGTTTGAGTCAAGAAGGTTTTTGTCTGGATCAAGTGCAACAATTATTTTATTGTACATATAAAACAGGTAAAACCGGTATTAGACAAGAACAGAATGGCACATTCACCAAAGCATGAATGAATTAATGTTTTATTTTGGACATGTGAAACAAACACAATGTGACCAGCAAAAAAGCAAATGTCTGAAGCAAATTATCAGCACAAGGCAACCAAAACAAAAAATACATTTTAATATAACTTTTCTGTTATTTACTCGTCTGAAAATGAGTGGGAACAACTACAGACTTAAACCCACTCCTTGTCCATAAATCATGTTACAATATTTCAGCCTCCTTCCATTACTCTAAGTACATAATTAATCATAGCCCACCAAAAAAAGACCATCCCACCAGAGGAAAAAAAAACAAACATCATTAAATAAATAAATTTTTAAAACTCCACAATCTCCAGGTTTTATTTTATTTTATTGATTACTTTTCTGGTGTGTCAGTATAGGTGTGTGTATGTGTATATGAAGATGGTAAGTGAGGTTAACTGATCCAAGGGACTTGATTTTCATATATTATGCCCCATAGCTAAACGATAGACTGTTGCGTGGAGAAGGGGTGGGATTAAATAAATTATACTTCCTCCCACTTCTTTTCGAATGTACAAATGACGTCATGCTTTGTTTTCATGTATATGTACAAGTTTCTGTGTTTTCTTTTCTCATAGTCTGTTTCATTTATAAGAACTAAGTTGAATGACATTGTTTTAATGCATATTCCAACTAAACTAAATTAAACTGCACTGCCTGTACCTTTGAAGGTCCGCGGACCACAACTTGGAACTCCAACTTTATTAGGCTGCCAGTAGTTCTAAGACCGGAAGTAAATGCAACGTGATATGTGATGAGCATTGTAAACAAAGTTAACCTGGAAAGGGAATGAGGTCTCAGGAGTCAAGTCAAGTCTTGACTTGAGTGAGTAATTATTTTCACAGCACCAGCAAGCATTTTGTTTAACAGCCATTGTTCAGGATATAATTGAGATAAAGCCGGATGTAAAGATAGGGTGACGTTGGCTGTGGAATGTTAGCTTAATTTGGATTTAACTTTAGCAAACTAGTTAATGCTATCATTCTCGGGTCTGCATTGTTAACATCGTTTACTTACATACTCAATACGGCTTGATTTAGTCGAAGTCAAAGGTAAAACTTATAATTATAGGAAAGACAAAGGGCTACAACACGAGCTAACTAGCTGGCAAAGATGCTTGTAACCCGACTTTAGCAAGCAAGCTAATGCTAGCGAACGAGTCAAAGGCGTTATTATCAACTATCATTAGCCTGTATTGCGCGTGTTTTTTAGCATTACTAATTTTGTTACGCTGAAGCAAATGTATAGCAATGATTTTTATAACAGTTTAAAAATTTGGAAACTCGCTGTCTCTCTCTCTTTTTTCTTTTTAATAATGATGCATTTACAATAGGTAGTGGTTGCACCAACTAAGCAAAGTATATGCACTTTACGTATGATAATACTCTGGGATGAATGTGTTTTGCAGTCATTCATTGTATGTGTATAATATACAGTTTGTGCTTCTACGGGGTTAATTTTGATTGGCTTGTGTGAATCTGATTTAGAGTAAATATAACAAACTCAAATTGGGGTTTATAGTCACTTGTAAGTAAGTCACTGTAAGCAGTAAATATGCAAAAACAATCACACAGTGCTGTCTATTGTCCTGGTCCATCCACAGAACTCCAGGATGTTGTGTGAAGTCCTGCTCTCATCACTATGGTTCCTCTTTGTCATCTTTTGGGTGGAAACAATAAGTGTGTGGCTGTTTTTGTCCATGTTCTACCAGGATCGGGCTTTATACCACTGGGGGGATGGGTAAGAGTGATTTACTTTCACTTTTTCACATTTTTGGGAATAATCTCTGCACAGGCTTGATGCACATTGAGGGGACAGTAATATTAACAGGAGCAAAATAATATGCTGGAGATTTTCTTGTTGTTTACATTTTTTGCCAATAACCCTGCTTTATATGTAGAATTATAAGTAGAATGTTCCCTTTGCCTCCAATAATCTTATCTTAATATGTTTTTACATTACAGGGTATTTGCAGATGACCCTGGCCAGATGATATACATGTTGAGCAGGTATGAATCTGGGCCGTAGTCAATAATATGTGCATAGAAGAGTTCTTAAACAAAATGACATACCTTTATGTTATGTTCTTAAAGCCATGCATGCATTTGTTGATAAATCAGAATCATTCTTAATCAACAGTGGCTCCTGCTTTCTCTAATCTCCACACCGCCATATCCCCATTTTTCTGAAAAGATGATAATTTGCTTAGTAGCGTATCATTAAATTACAGTGTTGTATCATGGAAAGATGACTGAAGTGGTGAAGTTGTTTTCCCTGAACCATGGACATAAACAGAGAAAAGTTGCCTTTAAATTTGGTTCAGTCTAAAACAACAACAGAATAGAGTGAAAAAAGAGGAAACAAGTAGAAAACCAAGTTCCTCTGATCTATTTAAGCAGGAAATGCAAAAAGTACCGTGTCAGTTTCCAATCTATTCCTATTCCCAGTGGTCACACAGTCAATTTCCCAATCTATGAATGAAAATCTTTCTTTGTAAAATTGATATAGTTAAATAATTTAATTATAACAGTTACAGTTAGTTGAAGATTGAAAGGCATCAGTTTTATGATTATTAAATATATTTAGCCAAATCCATCAGCAGATTAACACTTAAATATTGCCTAGTTAACTCTTTTTTTAATTAACATGGTTTTGATTTGCTGTTCATTTAATTAAAAGGTGTGTTAGAAAGACAAGTGTGTACAAAAAAAACATGGATGAATCCTGGATTTTTGTGTCCAACAGTCATAAGCCTTAAGCACAAATTGTACATTGGCGTTGTTTATGAATGAGGCTTTTTATGTTCAGTCAGATTAATAGATTGGTTTTCAAATACAGGATGCAGTGTATTTGTGTGCCATTTTTTTTCTTCTGCTTTACAGAGTTGATAACCATGCGCAGACAGAAATGCAGACCTGAGACCAAAAGAAATGGGAGACTTCAAAAGATGGATTCTCAATAAAGAGGCTGTTGCAGTGTTGTAACTGAAGGACGTGAAGATGAGCAATAGCTGTTTTTGGTTTTGCATTGACTGCCTAGCAAGCTGTTGTGCCCAGTCCTTTATATAGGCTAATATAGGTTGACGTTTAAGAAGAGGTGGTAGTAGGATGCAGGACGAATGGAGGTGCAACTATGATGGAGAAGGAGATTCTTACTTACCGATCCATGTCACACCCACTTTTGTAACCGTTATACACTAAGAATTTGAGGAAGTAAAATGAGTGTAGCAAGAATACCTGGGTTTAGAGGGAAAAAAAATGCTGTTTTACTTTTTGAAAACCATATTGAGTGATGTTTTGTTTTTTGTTTTTTTAATTCTACTGCCATTCTATGCAACTACAATTGTTGCTTTCTCCAGCTACCTATGTGTTTGAAGTATCAGATTTCAGTAAATTTGTTTTTAGGCATATGAATGTTATTGCAAATTGTGATATGTTTTGATGTTTTTTTTTTGGTTTTTCGTAACTTTTAAACAAGACCCTAAGGTCTGACATTTAAGGTCCAATTTATTTAGGAGGAAATGTGAAAACATGGGCAGAAAAATGGACACTCCAAAGAGGAGATGCTAGATCCCGCTAAAAACTGCATCCTGAACCTTGGAAAAAAAATCATTTTAGGATTTTTGATTCAATATCATCTCAGTTTTTTTTTTTTTTTCCACATTCTCTTTGAGAACCATCATAATGCAATAGAATAACTCAAACTCACAGCAACACATTTGATTTGGATACATCTTTATTAACCTTGGTAATTTGTGTCTGTTGTTTACTTTATTTGCTGTAAATTTCTGGAGCTTTCAGTTGCATCATTTGGCTGCGTAAAAGTTGTTATGTGTCTAAAATAACATACTTGAATTAGAACTGTCGTCATGACATTTGAACAAATTTCATTTGCTGATGAAACCACAAGGTGTAGCTAAAAGCTCAAATGTTTCAAAGTGGCTGTGAATAGGCAGTTGGGGGAGAATGTATTGGTTCATATTTTCACAGAAACAAAATTACACTGTCAATTAAATCAAGGTGAAAGTACTCTATGCTATACGCACATTAAATAGTGTAACATGCTATTTTGAGGTCTATGGAATTAGTCTGCACAGATTATTTTCCTCTTGCTTATTTTGGAAAAAAAAACCCTCATAGACCCCTTTTGTATTACAGGCAGAAATGTCAGTCTTGTTTTGTATCAAAATGCTGAATAAATGGAATTATTATGAAACTGATGTTTTTGCTGTTTTAGTGAAATAGGTTCCCATCATGCCACTACACTAGAGGTCACTAACACTAACAGTACTCCAGTCAATTCACGTCAGTGGGATTCAATTAAAGTCCGGGTCACCATGCCATTCTGCCAGGACAAAATAAAACAGTAGAAGTTCGCGTTTTGGTAAGAAGCGGGCTAAAACAGTTATATATTAACTGAGCCGAGATCCTCGTTTAGTATAGTTCTGTGTTGATCTTCTATAGATAAGGCATTTCCTCTTCAGTTGTGAGCGATTTCTTATAAAAATGGCTCCAACTATTCAAACCCAAGCTCAACGAGAAGACGGTCACAGGTAAATAAAATGTTTCTTAAGTTAGTTAGCTTGATAAGTACCCTCGCAGTTTTTTTGTTTATCTCATCATGACTCAGAACCGGTCATTATGTTGTGTTCGGTCCTTCTAGACAGTGCGGACCAAATGGCACCAAACAAACCACTACGCATTAAGCTAACAAACAGCTAATGCTAACCCCTTCAAAGTCTAAGTAACCTAACTGGCAGTGCTAACTTAATCATAGACTGGTAACTAAGTTAAGTAGCGTCAAACATACACTTTTATTTGCTATATTTGTGAGTAGAAATAGAAACACCGATTAACTTACTATTGATGAAACTCTCTACGTTCCCTATCCTACAAGTGCGTCGTAAGCTAGGCTAACTTAGCAACATTAGGGCTAGCTTACATTAGTATCAGTATTATTCGGTAAAATGACACTTAACACTTTATCTGTCATATTTTTGTGTGCTTCTTTTTATTTCTCAAATTTAAGTAAATTTCCTGTTGTTGGTTAGTTTTATTTTTTTTTAAGCTCGACTTGTGGAAGTAGTTAAATAAGGGTTTTTAAACTCATTTTATTTTAGGGGCCACACACATCCCAATATGATCTCAAGTGGGCTGGGCCACAAAAATAATAGCAATGAATAAAGTAAGATTACGTTATAAACATGTTGACATCTGTAAACTATCCCTTAGAAATGTGAATATGTAAACCTGCACGATCGACCAGAAATGTCTTACGAAAAATAAATGTAATTTTAAAGCAGTGATATTTAGCTTCTTTTTTTTTTAAATGGAATTATGCATTTTAAAACATTTCCTTGTGGTCTGCGTAAACTGTTAATGCTATACTTGGCTTTGAATTCTTCATTAATTAAGCTACACAGGCCTATCTTTAACCCTATTTCTGAGTAATGACACCAGACAGGTCGTTTTTTGAGCGCTGGACCCTTAAATGCAAATGAACCACTTCACGCCCCGCCCCCTCCAGGTTGTTGGCTGGGCTGTATCCCGTTCAACCAACAACTGAAGACTTTAGTTAATCGGTGTGAAATTTGGACATTTTCGTTTTCAACAAGCACTGCTGCTGACAAACAGTTATTGCATATTCAGAGAAATGTTCGTCGGAAGTCTTGACCTTATATGTGCAAATGTTATGACACAGCTAGTTATAGGTGTAACAAATTAAGCAAGAATTAAATCAGGTTGTAGAAGTCTACTTGATGTTTGCTAAAATGAATATAAATATAGCTTTGCAGCACCTGTAGGGTTCAAATTCACCCTTTCTGAACTACTAGGGTCCCCAAATATACTAATAAATGTACCAAAGACTAATAAAGGTGAGTTTGACAAAATGTGACCCCTTTAAGATTATTGTATGTTGGCTTATTATTTGCTGAAATACATTACAGAGCACAGTGGACCTACAAAGGCACAAAACAATTAGTAACAAATATAATATTGTCAACATTGTACTTCTCTTAAGACACTTCAGGTTTTTCATATTTGTCAAGGTTATTCACATTTTGTTGAAATAATAGTTTCAATAGTTGGTAAATATAAGCATTTTTGGATAATTGTAATTTTTTGTGCTAAAACTAAGAGAAAAATTTGGAGTCATCTTTATTTGTATGTTATGATCGTATGGTACTGCTCTGTCCCACTTAAGATTGAATTGAGCTGTATGTGGCCTCTGAACTAAGATGATTTTGACAACCTCTGTTGGTTGTATCTTCAGTGTAATTTTGACATTTAACATATTCATGCCACAGGCCAGAATGCACCGTTTGGTGGGCTGGTTTTGGCCCACAGGCAAGTGACCTACTTGAGTAGTTGTAAGAAACAACAATAAATAAGTAGTGCAAGTATTACGTCTTCATTGGTCTATGAATGAAGTATGTAAATGTGTTTAATGACTACAGTTACTTTTGAAATGTATTATTCTATCACACCAGATGTTAATAGACTTTCAGTGGAGTTGGTAATTTCTCTGTTTTGGCTGTTTGTTTTTCAGCAGACCATCATCTCACAGAACTGTTCCAGAAAGGTAATTAGATTTAACAATATCCATCATGCACTTATTTGAACAATACCTGCACAAATATAATACTGCAGTCAGCCTCATATTAGTTTTTTGTGTTCACAACAGGTCAGGAGTGGTCTGTCGGGTGAAATACTGCAACAGCCTCCCAGACATCCCCTTTGACCCAAAATTCATCACATATCCATTTGATCAGCACAGGTGACAATCAGCAGTATTCTCATTCATTTTTTTTTGTACTGCAACAACAGCTCAAATGAACACATACAAAATGTGACTTTTTATTTGTTTTTGCAAAGGTTTGTACAATATAAAGCCACGTCTCTGGAGAAGCAGCACAAGCATGAACTCCTGACTGAACCAGACCTTGGGGTCACCATCGACCTCATCAACCCAGACACTTATCGCATTGATCCCAACAGTAAGTCACATTTTCCACATCTTGTTCTTGAATCGTACACACACTATGCTGGATTTGTTAAATGTCTCATTCAATTACCAGTTCTGTTGGATCCTGCTGATGAGAAACTGTTGGAAGAGGACATCCAGGCTCCGTCCAGTTCGAAGAGGTGAGACTGTTAAATATTCAAGTGTTTGTAAAAATTAATGTGGAGATTTATTTATAAATTGCTCGTCTTTCTTATTAGGTCACAGCAGCATGCCAAAGTGGTCCCGTGGATGAGAAAAACTGAATATATTTCTACAGAGTTTAACAGATATGGTGTCTCCAATGAAAAAGTGGAAGTCAAGTGAGTTTGACTAAGTGTGTTTATCTTATTTAATGCAAACACTTGTTGAATGTGTCTTGTGTAAATTAGATCTTTTTTATTGCTAGGATTGGAGTCTCTGTCAAACAGCAATTTACAGAAGAGGAGATCTACAAAGACAGAGATAGCCAGATTTCTGCCATTGAAAAAACGTTTGAGGATGCGCAGAAATCGGTAAACGGCATTCTACTCGAATGCCTTTTTAAAAAAATAATTTTACAAGCATCTGTCTTGATAAGATCTTCCATAAGTGTAAACTACAATAAAATAACATTTTTATGAAAAGCCAAAGTTAATAATATATGTACTGTATGTTTTATGTGAAGCTGGTATTTTAAATATCCTAATGTGTTGCTTGTATTGACACAAATTTGCCTTGTATCTCTTTAGATTGCACAGCACTACAGTAAACCCAGAGTTACCCCTGTGGAGATATTGCCTGTGTTCCCAGACTTCAAGGTCAGTGAACTACTTAATGTGAATAACTTGAATCAGTTTGACTTTTAGTAACTTTGTAGATAATGATAAATGGTCTGTGTCGTTAAAGTGCAGACATAGGAGGAAGTCAATACATTATAATAAGATGACAAGAAAGTTGGATAATAAAAACCTACGGAGCCCCTAAAGTCCCAAAGAGTTTTTTTTAGTTTTTTTTTTTTTATCTTGTGCACATAATAACTTGTGCGCACGAATTGTTATCTTTTCCACACGAGTTATTATGCTATGAACTCAAATGTGTCTTTAATGACTTCTGATGCACACAGCAACACATAATGGAGAGAACGGATCTAATCAAACTTTATTTTCATCTTGGAATGTCATACAGGGAAATTCTTGCTGTTCTTGCACATAGACACAGGATTGTTATTAGCAGGAAGCACGTTGAAGGACTCAGCCGATGTGTTTTAATATGAGGAAATGTGGGTGGTTTCGGCTGAAATGGTGTAGTATTTTGTCGGCATAACCAAGATCACAGCCAGATAACATATGTGCTTTGTGGTTATTTGGTTTGTTGGCTATTGATGCCCAAAGTCCGAATCTGCTGCCAACTTTACGTTAGTTCCATCGGCTCAGTCCTTCAATGTGCTTCCTGCTAATGACAATCCTGTGTCTATATGCAAGAACAGCAAGAATTTCCCTGTATGATATTCCAAGATGAAAATAAAGTTTGATTAGATCCGTTCTCTCCATTGTGTGTTGCGGTGTGCATCAGAAGTCGTTAAAGACGGATTTGAGTTCATAGCATAATAACTTGTGCGCACAAGATGTATTTATAAAAAAAAAAAAACCACAAAAAAAAACCTTTGGGACTTCAGGGGCTCCGTAAAAAAACATGTTATTGATATTTTGAAATACGTGATTTTGGTTTTTTTTTAAAGGCACATTTACAGTCACTTTGCAAATATTTGTTTAAGGATGTTTGTTTTATTTGGCTATTAATATGTTGGATTTTGCCTCCCTAGATGTGGATCAACCCATGCGCTCAGGTTATCTTTGATTCTGATCCTGCACCTAAGGACATATCAGGACTTGCAGCAGTGGAGATGATGTCTCAGGCCATGATCAGGTACAGACAAAAACATGTGTGCTGGATGTGGTCAACAGTAATATTGTGACACTGCAAAATTGCATTTTGAAACACTACTTTGCTACTTAAAAATACAGAGGTATGATGGATGAGGAAGGAAATCAGTTTGTGGCCTACTTCCTGCCCAATGAAGAAACACTACGAAAGCGCAAGAGAGATTTTGAGGAGGGAATGGATTACATGCCAGAAGATCTGTGAGTAAAATTAGCCATGGATCAAGTTTTGTGCTTTTTGCTACATTTCATAAATAATAATAATAATGACTTTTGTTAGTTGTAAAATAATTGGTAGTAATACATTTCATTTTCTGTGTTTCAGATATGATTACAAGATTGCCAGGGAGTACAACTGGAATGTCAAGAACAAAGCCAGCAAGGGTTACGAAGAAAACTACTTTTTCATCTTCAGAGACGGAGATGGTGTTTATTATAACGAGCTTGAGACAAGGTAACTTCAAAACTTCACAAAAGAAAAAGTTTTGATAGTTTTTTTTTTTTTTAACTTGACAAAATAGATTTCAATTTTATGGAAACATTAGTGACAAGGATGCTTTTATCAAGTATGTGTTTTTGTTTTGTTTTTTTGTTTTTTTTTCTTTTTTAAACTATCTGCAAAATAAACACACAGATCAACACAGACACATGGTTGCTTTCAGTTTGAAACTCTTAGACCTTGTCATCTGACTGCTTTTGTTCTGGCTTACAGGGTGCGTCTTAGTAAGAGAAGAGCCAAAGCTGGAGCACAGTCGACTACAAATGCTGTGCTGGTGTGTAAGCACAGAGATATGAACGAGAAGGAACTTGAGGCTCAGGTGAGCAAAACATCTTACGCCAGATCTTTCCAACAATGCAATGAGTGCCAAAAATCTAAATGTGACTTGCAGTCAATGAAATATCTGATACTAATAAACAAGAAGACTCCATCATTTTATGGTATCTTCATGGCCTTTTGTTCTATTGTCATTTCAGGAAGCACGTAAAGCTCAGTTGGAGAATCATGAGCCAGAAGATGAAGAGGAGGACATGGATATGGACAAAGACCTGCAGGACTCTGGTCAGTGTTCTTATTTAGTCTATATTAGCAATTCTTATTCCTTTCCTATAGAAGTAGTAATCTGCTGCACTACAGCTATGACAAGCCTAAATGCATTTTTAATGAGTTTATATCTTTCTGTAAGTGACATTTTATCACAATTCTTCAGGGGATGAGAAAGAGAAGGGCAGTGGCAGCGAGGCAGAAAACTTTGGTAGTGAATCAGAGAGAGAAGACGACGACCACGAACAAAGAGAAGACGAGGATGATGATGAAGACAGGGGTAAGCGAAGAAGGAAAGCAAGTGGCAGTGGAAGCGAGAGTGGTGAGGAGAGGACAAGAGAAATGCGGGATGAGGAGGAGATCTTCGGCAGCGACGATGACGACAGCGACGACAACGAGCCCAAGAACTCTGCCAGGAGCAGCGGAGACGAGGGCAGCGGCAGTGAGGATGAAGGGGGAAACCGAGGAGGCAGCAGGAGTCGCAGTGCATCTCCAGCACACAGCGACCGCAGCAGCGACCATTCAGAGGCCCGGGCTCAGAGTGGAAGTGGAAGTGAGCGAGGCTCAGATTCCAGTGATGCTAGTGACAGTGAATAAGCCCTGTGATCTGGACGGCATTGTGATCACCACCTGTCTTTACTGTATGTTCAGCTCCAAGCAAAGCAATTATGCTGTCCCTGTTCCTAAAATGTGCCCAGTCTGGGCCTATAGTCTCTTGATGATAAAGAATATAAGATACTGTGCAACATGCTGTTTGGTTTTGTGGTTGGGACATTTCTACCAAATCCAGTTTTTATTTGTAGATTTAAATAACAAACATGTAGTCATTTGTAAACCACTCTCTGGTTTTTGTCAGGTATTTGATGCAGAATTATGTGAAATATCTATGATCTTTCTGCTTTGACTTGACATTGTGTTACAGCATTGAGTAATAATAAAATACAGGCAACATTTTGTAAGAAATTCAGTCTGTAAAGATTATTTCTTAATTTCACGTTTTTTGGGTGAACTCATTTCATAAGTCTGTTCTAACTTAGACATGTAAAGGAAAGTCTGTGCGCAATTTTCCAATTTCAAATCAGTCTTAATTGTCATATAGTAACAGAGGCAATCCAAAGTGAAAGTCATGTACAAAATAATGGAGTTACAATGCCAAGATGACAAATTTAATTTCACTGCATGTAGTAAACCATGTTAAAGCAATAATGTACAGAAATTAGCATTTTTCACAGAGAACATACTGGTTGTTAACTGACATGAAAGCTGCACATTTAACGAAAAAATCCCAGTTCCTTCTTCAGCCATTCTTCCGTCAAATCATCAGTGTTTCTTATTTCAAACACCTTGTAGTAGAGCAGAGAATATTGTTAGACTTAAATGTATAGAAAAAAATTCCAATTGGTTACTCCCAAGGCCCCTAACAATAAGTGTTTTAATTACTGTAAGATGCATTATATCCTCCTGAGACTCATTGTAGTGAAGGTTTTGGCTTTTTTGTACATTAAACAATTGTCTTGATTGGAAACTGCATAATGCAGGTTTTTTTTTTTAATACATTTTTAAAATTAGTTTTGTTTATGAAATGTTATTTGCACTGGACAGCATTTTTTTTTTTTTTTTTTTTTAGTAAAAATGAAACTTTTGTCCCCTACAGAGAACAAAAATGCATTGCTGGGTCTCAGGAGGATATATATATTAGTCACTCTACTTAATTTATGATTACTAGCTATTATTTTTTGACTTAATACCTTTGTGAGCTCTGCAGCTTGCACCAGATGATTCTTGCTTCCTGCATACATCATCTGCTGTTCTGGCTTACACCCTGTTAAGACATGAAAGCATACAACAAATCACTTCCAGATTCACCAGAGGCATTTTCATGAAATCAATATAAGAGACTGGATTTTAGCTAATAATTGTACAATATAAACATAAAATGAGCATTACTCACCCATTGGACTGCAGAAAATGAAACACAGAGGGTAAGATACTCTCTTGTCATCATGGACATATTTGTAGCTGTAGACAATGAATGTACCGTACTGTCAAGGAACTTTTGTTTTTTGGCTTTTTACCACACAGCATTTTGGAAATGTACTTAGAGTAAATCTGAGGGCTTTTCTGTCAAAATGACTTAGTGAGGATATCTGGGTTGCCTTTCTGGAAGTTCATCTCTCAGTTCCTCAATTGAGATATCCTGAAAGAAAAAAACATAAATTGAAGTGAATCTTAATTTGGACAGTACCAGTTTTAGAATGATTAGTATATTTTACTTGCCTCATATTCCTCCTCAAGGATTACAAGTTGCTTCTCCATATCTATTTTCACTAAGAAAAAAGTAATTGTTGGTCTTTAGCTTTTAAGTTCTGTGTCAGTGGAATGGTGTTTGTCTTTGTAAAAAAAAAAAAAGGGTAAACAAAATTACATTACCAGAGTTTATGCACAGTTTACATTAGATGTCATTTAGTACTTACTTAGTATGGCAGCATTGTTGGTCTCTTTTCGGAATCTGAACTTTTTCAGTTTAGCTTTTAGACTTTCATCCACTTCACACACAACTAGAGAGCTGGACTACAACCACACACACACACAAAGATGTCAGTGTCAGAAATATAAAAAATATCAGTTGATTAGAGCCCAATATGAGAAACCTGCTTAATTTGTTCAGATGCTGAGGTCTATCCACCTTGCATGGATGCATTAAAGATTAATAACACTACTCTGACATATTGAGGGCAGGAAATGTTTTTGCTGCACCAGGCAAGAACATGGTTTCCTGTGTGGCAGAGAAAAGGGGCATATCGCCCCATGTCAAAATGGGTTGAAATTTAAATACATATACATTTATACATACACTACTTACATATAAAGATATATATATATATATATATATATATAAATGGCTCTTAAATAAATCCAGTGGACCAAAATATTTCAAGTAATTGCATCAGTTTCACCTACCATTTTCAAAGGATCCGTTTCAGTTGTCTTTCAGAACTGCCTTCCGGAAATAGTTTGAGACAGGCTGACAAGCTACTTTCACACAAGTTCCTCCTTCAGATGAAAAGGGGCAGGCAGATCTGTTAAAATATACATGTAGGCAGTAATCTTAGTATATAATATTTTAAATAATTTATAACAAAATAATTATCCCAGCAACTTTAAAAGAAAAAAGAAAGGGAAAAAATGTTATATTGTGTACTGGGACAACACCAAAATGACTGTGAGCAGTTAATATCTGTTACAGTTGCAGAGGAGAAACATTTTACAACTAGAGGGATAGGTTTATCTCACTGTAGACACATGACGTGACAATGAACTTGGAATGACTGAAGGTTATTCCCTTGTTCAAGGACACACCCCAGGAAGAGCTGGGGCCAAATACAGTGTTTACTATGGTGTGGAAATGAATATTACACACCACAAACTGCTGTCATGCTGCTCTCTTCAGGTGGAAACCCTGCAAACTTCAAGCATGGTGCAGCTCTGGCCACACCCCAATTCCTTACGTCATGGTGGGGTTTTCCAATGACAGCTGATTGGATGTACCTACATCAACCTGGTCTGTAGGTTCTGCTTAGGAGCATTTACTAGCCTGCTGATTTTAAAATAAGCTCCGTTGTAGTGGAATGTCTCTACTTAGTATATGATGATGTTTATATGTTGTAGCTGTTGAAGGCAAACAGACGAGTTGTTGTCATTTCTTAAAAAACAAAACAAAAAAGGTTAAAAGACCTAAAAATTGATTTGTTAAAATATGTAGCGATATGAGGATGGTGGTGTTTGGAATAGCAAAAATATGATGTTTTTGAATTTTTCCTGTTCTCAGTGGCATGATAGGAAACATGGATGGGCGGAACAAAAATAATACGTCTGTCAAGACGTATGACGTTGCGCCCACGTCTTACGTCAACTCAAAATCGAAGTAGATTTCTCCAGGCGTACACTCTTTATTTTCTGTATTGCAATAAACAGTTTTGTATATACGTTCTTTAACATGGTGTATCTGAAACCGCGGAAGCTTGCTTTTATACTAGAAAACCCTTAAGGAATACGACGTATGGGATCGGAATCTACGCTTCTTTCAGCTAAGCTAACGTTATTGCATCTATTAGCAAAACTTGCTATCAGCAAAGGTAGCGCTAGCACTTAGCCTTCCCTGCCCTACCGTCGAGCGAGCTAAGTATTAGCACTTTAGCCTAGCTCGCTAACCAGTGACAACTGACAAAGGTAAACAACAAACCTTTCGAGCCTGTTGGCTGTACACGTTTGCTCACTTAACTTTATCTGGTTAATAACCCATATCATTTTATTAATTCTTACTACGCCAGAATGTATATATTTATGTTGCAAATGCTTTGTACAGAACGAAGAAAAGCGGCATACCAGCAGCAACAGCGTCAACGAAAAACAATACAAATCCCGAATCCCTCATCATTTACTAGGCCGATCAAGCTAACGCAGGCTAACTGCTACGTAATGCTATATGCTGCCGGTTTTAATGTTATGTTCCCTTGTTTAAACGTAATAATTGGGATTATACATGCAACAGCCTGCTCACTAGACCATGCAGCCAGTCTCTTGGGTTTGTTCATGAAATTAAAGTTCACAATGTTACAGGTGCTACTCTTTGCAGTGCTGGCAGATTTAATAGTTTTGACATGTATCGTTACGCTGTGACTTAAACGAATGTGTTTGGCTCCAAATAATATCAGCGGTAGATAAACGGTGTATTACGATGTCCTAAATACCGTGCATCTGTGATAACATATATTATTTGGATAGCGTAGCTTTTTTTAGTCTCAGTGACCTGAACTGTATTTGGCACACCTATACCGCGAATGACTTGCGGCTTCATCATGATATGAGTCAAGCAGTGGGAGAATTATTGCTAGAGTAGAACTGGCACTTTGTAAATTGAAGTTTAAACTTATAATAAGATTATTGAGGTCACAGTTCCGACTATAAAACATTGAGTGGTTTTTACTCTGCATATTTTTGTTTTAAATGTTTGAAGTGTTGATAACAGCCTACATTGTATGTAAAAATTGTAATTGCCATTCATATACAAAAGCTTACATCAGTCATTTTATTTGATTGCTTTATATGGAAATGCTATATTTATTATTAAATACATGTTAGTGAAATAGTTTTAGACACCTTTATGCCTGACACTAGTGAAGTGGACACTGATCTGCAATTTGTATTTTGAGGTACAAAACTGATTTAGAAGAAATTGTTTTTCATTGGAATAAGTGCATTTTTTAGAGTAGTTCTGTTTGTTTGTGAATGTTTAAGAATTCAGTTATCAAAGTGTGCTGTGTATATTCATGTGATGAATTATATATTCTTGATATTCACTTAAGAATCTGGCAGTCAAACTCAAATCAATTGAAAACTTATTGGGGTGATTAGAAATTTGCAAGGGTGGTAGATATCAGATCATTTCATTATTTCTATGCACTTAAAGTAAGATTTTCTCTTGATCTGTGTTTTCATTTAATAGGGCATGGATGATGTGATCCTGAATATGCCAGAGTGAAAAAAACATTTTTATTGCTGGTGTCACCACCAACTACCACTGACTCATACCGTCAAAGACAACTCAGAAGACTTGCTCCAAAAATTGTCACAAATCCCTGTCTGCATTTTCTCGTGTACTTGAACCATGTGAGGGCCCCTCGGTCCTGTCTGAGGGGATCCCGGGACTGTTTCAAATACAACCCTGCTGTGCGGGGTTAGACAGATCCTGTCTGTGCAAGAAAGCAGTCTTTCAGAACCCCTCCACCTCCACACTTTACCGTTCTCCTTACCAAGGAGACACGCCATGATGTTCCGAGACCAGGTAGGTGTCCTTACAGACTGGTTCAAGGGCTGGAATGAGTGTGAACAGACGGTGGCACTGTTGTCCCTCCTGAAGAGGGTCTCCCGCACCCAAGCTCGCTTCTTACACATCTGCCTTGAACACTGGCTGGCAGACTGCACAGAGATCCACATACTAGAGGCTGAGGCCAACAATGCAGGTAGCTGACTTTTTTTTTTTCACCCAATATTGATTAATAATAGTTCAATTACATTTTGATTTCTTAAAGGTATAGTGGGAGATCTTTTTTTGGAACATTTTTTACCGTATTGCTTGAAAACCTCTTCACAATCCCATTGTACCCACTGAAATAGAATGTTTGCAAAAAAA
>JAQQZY010000006.1:29064004-29086980 GCA_030068375.1 Ostorhinchus rueppellii | reverse complement strand
TATATGTTATGTAAATAATACTCCTTTATTGTCTATTCACTGTAGCTGTATATTTTTCATATGTAATGTTTGCTTTTTTTTTTTTTTTTAAGTACAATGAGTATATGCCCGTCATCTGTAATGTAGTATATAAGTAAATGTGGCTTGACTCTGTGGCTGAGCACTCTGTCACTCTTGGTCAATGCAAAATTTTGGGCGGTACTCACCTATCGTTTCTTGAATTGCTCCTCATGACAGGTCTGGTTGGGCAGATGCAGCCAAGCCCCTTGAAGAAGTCAATGTCAGTTATCCCCTCAAGTCCCCAAGCTTGTGGCTCTGAGTGGATTAGCCCAGATGACCAAGGGGGTCGGCAGGCTTTCATTCCAACAGATCACGCTCCCCTTTCTCCTCAAAGCAGTGTTGCCTCTTCAGGCAGTGAACAGACAGAAGATCAGGGCTCCACACGCAACACCTTTCAGGAGGATGGTAGTGGCATGAAAGGTCAGAGTTCACCAAGCTAAAGGCACACAAATAGATGATTTTTGGCATAGGTAAAAGCCATGCACAGCCAAAAGCTGTGGTAATATGAAACAAAATGTAACATTGTTCTTTTTTGTCCCTTGGTGTGTGTATGTACTGAAGATGTTCCTGCATGGCTGAAGAGTCTCCGCCTTCATAAATATGCATCACTTTTCTCCCAGATGACCTACGAAGAGATGATGATTCTCACAGAGCAGCATCTGGAGTCACAGGTTTTAAAATCTTTCTTTTACATACACTTAGACCAGGTTTTGATTATTCCACCCTCCTTATCAGTTGTGAACATTACTGTCCTCAAACCTGATGATACATCAACTCTCAATGAGGCATGAAATTAAGCAATGCACCCTACAGTTATGCAGAACCAGTCACACATACAAATGGTGCGATTTTGACTCTGCCCCTTGGCTTTAATGAAACAGATGGTGATTAGATTTGTTATTTAGTAACTGTATAAATTGCCCAGTGTTCCCACAGGAACTGACTTGCTTGCTTTTGCATGCCAGCTTGTTATATTGTCTCTTTCTTCTCTTTAGAATGTCACTAAAGGAGCACGGCATAAGATTGCCTTGAGTATCCAGAAGCTGCGAGAGAGACAGAGTGTCCTGCGGTCTTTA
Organism: Ostorhinchus rueppellii; assembly: GCA_030068375.1. Taxonomy (NCBI): domain Eukaryota; kingdom Metazoa; phylum Chordata; class Actinopteri; order Kurtiformes; family Apogonidae; genus Ostorhinchus; species Ostorhinchus rueppellii. The sequence continues at coordinate 29,085,844 of JAQQZY010000006.1, read as the reverse complement.
GAGAAGGTAATTCAAATGAGAAGATATTGTCCTGTAAAAAAGGGCCAATAGTTTTTTGTTTTTGTTTTTTTTGTCTGGATGAATCTTTACTCATGCTGATGAGTAATGTTCTTCAGTGTGTCTTTTGATCCAGGTGTAGCTTTTTTAATGCAGGTGACACTACATGCTTGATGCTCATAGCCTTAGGGTGTATAAGCAGGTAAAGCTCATGTTTTGGTTTTTTAACAGGATATTTTGGAAGGAGGAAACCTACGTAATGCCCTCCAAGAGTTGCAACAGATCATCATCACACCCATCAAGGCCTATGCCCCACCCAGTGTGTCACAGACCACATCGGACACAACCACATCCTCTTCAGAAACAACAAAGCCAGGAGCAGATAAAGAGAATGCCTCAGAGGGTTTCCAGTCTCATAACCCACCCCCCTGTGATGGAGACTCCTCAGCCACACCCATCTCTGATGGTGACATTGCTGGACAGTTCACTCGTGTCATGGGTAAAGGTGAGGATTAAAGATTTAATTTTAGGCGACACAGCTACTTTCTTTATTTATTTCCATTGTAAACATATTGTGGTTTGTTGGTATACTCAAGACCAATTAACAACAGTACAAAATACCGTCATGAAGTTAGTATGTTATAAAGTCCTGCATGACATTAGTGGTTTAAACATTATATGAATTTCCCATATTGGATCAGTAAAGTTCATCTGTGTATGACATGTTTTGTGTAAAACAAAAATTATAATTAATTAACAGTGGATATATTCTTTCAGTGTGCACCCAGCTGCTGGTGTCAAGGCCAGATGAGGAGAATATCAGCTGTTACCTCCAACTTATTGAGAAGTGTCTGACACATGAGGTGAGGGGTTGCAGAGCTCTTTCTTTTTTTAATTTACTAATAAATCAACTACAGAAGAAAGAGCTTAAAGTAGGGATGGTTGCCTAAATCATTAACAGCTTCCATTACTAAATTTGTAAAGACTGTAGTGTCAGTGTTGTGACGCGGTGGTGTACTGTCACCTCACAGCAAGAAGGTTCTGGGTTCGATTTCACCACCAGCCAGCAGGACCCTACTGTGTACAGTTTCCATGGTCTCCCACATCTGCATGGGTTCCCTCTGGGTACTCTGGCTCCCTCTCACCATCCAACAACATGCACTTAATTGGTTGAAAAGTTATCTAACATATTTTATCACATTCTGATGATGCTTTTTGCTGTAGTACATAAAATTTTCTACATATGCAGTCCAAAGTCCGATTTTGGCTGCCTACATGTAGCTCATAATTACCCTGTAACCTATGTGGGGCAGCAGGTAAACTTCCACAAATACAGTCAAGGATAAAGTTCTTAATTTTCTTTTTTACTTAGAATATAGAATAAATGATACTATAACTGATTTATATACAATAATATAATAAAGCTTAAAGTAAAGAAGCAAAGCAATGCTAATCCTGCTTGTAATTTTTTTCTTTTTTTCCCCTTAAAAAAGGGTTAGGTGTTGTCCTAGAAAAAGATCTGTTGAGACCACCATTGAAGTACTGGATTATTAAGAGTACTACAAGTAAAATCTTAGCCAGCTTACAATATACATTTAGTATATTGTAAGAATATTACAGACAGACATGCTCTTTCCTTGAAATTAAGAATGAAAAGTGGCCTTTTCTTTTGATAGCCATGAATTCACCTACCGTCTCAGGTGCTCTTTGAAAATCTCAGGCCTTCTCTTTTATGCTGTCTCTTTGTGTTTTTCAGGCTTTTACAGAAACTCATAAGAAAAGGTTGGTCTCTTGGAAGCAGCAGGTCCTCAAACTACTTCGCCTGTTCCCTCGGAAAGCTATGCTGGACATGCCTGTGTACCGACAGAAAGGGTGAGTCCTCTTTTGCCTTTCATCTCTCTTTTTGGCAGGGGAGATGTCACAATAGCTGAATGTAACACTCTCCCTGCTCTCATCTCTCCTGTCTGACTTATGCTTTGATTCTCTTTCCCTACGCCATTCTCTTTTTCCCTCTTTCTTTCTCATTCAGATAATCCCTATCAATTTATATGAAGTATTTTGCAGCACAGAAACAGTTTCTTGACAGTCATTGATTTGGCTCCCATTGATGTGACATTTTGTCTGTTTTTATTACAGCTGGACATATGGGTCTAACTCCCTCCCCACAGCAGGTTCTGTGAGTGGAGGTGTAGGGCGGCGGGGCCAAAGGCAGTTCCAGATGACACCTCGGGGACTTCCAGCTGGACGTATGGGTCTTTTGAGTCCTGGGGGAATCAGTGGGGCGTCTCCGCGCCACACACTCACTAATCCAGCACTAGCAGGCCAGGGTAGACAAGTGAGTATTCCTGTCATTGTACATGCGCTAATCCACCTTAGTAAACGTGTTTTTGCTAAAGAAAACTAGTGAAAAACAACTAAAGAATTGTAATTGGCATACGCAAGACAGTACAAGTTATGCTATCACATTATTAATATGGATTGGTTCATTATTGTAGCTGGAAGGGCTCCTGTTTTTAATGACCTGGCTGAAAGATAAACAATCCATGTCAATGTCCTTGCATAAGTGACATTTGAGTAATGAGAACTTGTGTTTCCCTCATATAGAGCCTGTGGTTTGCCAACCCTGGAGGCAGTAACAGCATGCCAAGTCAGAGTCGCAGCTCTGTGCAACGAACCCACTCACTCCCTGTCCACACTTCCCCACAGACCATGCTCATGTTCCAGCAGCAAGGTATTGTTTGAGGTCAAGCCTCTTTCAACCTTCATGAAAATGGGTGCACACACTTAGCCATTGCTTCTGCATGTCCATATATTATGTGTGCATTTGGTCACACTCGCACTACTTACCTTACATGGTGATTACATGTCCATTTTTCCTGGTTAAGTGGTCATAGATAACTAAACCAATGCCATCAAAAAGAGTGTGGGATATTTTGGAAATGGCTGGTATGAATTTTTTACAAGCTGCAAAAGTTGACACTGCTGTTTGTTGTGCTTAGTCAGTTGTACTAATGAGACTTCTCAGTAAAAAATTATGTTGTTACACAAATGTTTCATTAAGTTTAGCTTTTTAATGTGTTTGCAACAGCAATCACTTGGCAAGTTTCACCCTGTCACCACATTTCCCCATACCAGCCAAATTAGTTAGACACCATCAAGATACTATCCAGTTATTTTATACCAAAAGGCAGTATCCAAGGAGTAGATCTCGCATGTTTTTTTGTTTTTGTTTTTTTTTTTTAAATGCATTTTTATTTAATTCAAGTTGTGGTAAAGAGGCATGTTTTTTATGTTAGAAGCTGGCTTGAGTGGTAAAATTTCCAGGGTGCTGAAAGATCAGAGCTGCTACAGACTTAAGTTTAATGATGTTGTGCTCAGTAGGTTTATTGGTACTGAAAATTTTGACTGGAACCCTGCCCTACTATGGCGGCGTGCACTTATTTCCCACTGTGATAGACGGACTAATCTACCTTTTAGTCTTTTGAGAGTACAAGTTTCAGTGATGTTTTCCACTGTTTGCTGCTGAACACAAGCTCACAGTGGGCGTCAGCTACTACCCCACCTTTGAAGACTGGACAATCTGTTGAGAACTGACCACCATGTCTTTACGGTTGGCTGCTGGGGGTTTTCTTTTAAATTACTCCTCTAGAGGGGAGACAGCAGTGTGGATTGAAGATGCCTGCATCCAGTAGACATTAGGTGGGTCAAGACTTGATTGGATGTCACAGGGGCAGCTTTGTGAAGCAGGTTCCTATGTAGCGTCAAGGCAGCTGATGACGCTCCAGCATTTCCTGCATGAATGGGTAAAATTGAGCTCTGCCTTACTTTCCTCCCTTTTTTTTTGCACTACGCTATGGTTAATGATTCAATGAGATGGTGGGCTATCTCAGGATTCCCAGATGTGTGGGCTTGGAGGAGGGAAGACATGACACAGGTTTTGTAGATGGAGCCATAAAAGCTTTTATTATTTACTCCATCTCCAACAATGTTTTGGAGTCAGGTTGAAACAGTACTCTGGGCCAGGTCTTCACTATATTTTATTCAGTTGCAGCTTCATTGCACCTTCCTTAGTCCGTTAATGACTGGGGGGATGTCAGTCAATGTATGTGATATGAGTATGGGCCAATGTTGACAGTGTGAAAGGTCATCAAGGGTGACAATTTCTTTGTCCAGCACCAGCAGCTTTGGTTTATGCTTATCAGTATATCCAAGAACATTAAAGTTTGAGGTTAAATTTAATTCTTGGCATTGGAAGCAGAATTTAACAAAATCTGTTCAGTAGTTTTCAGAACTTTCAGTCATTTTTCCATAGAAGATGAAGTTATGCCATAGAGAGCGCAGGAACAGCTATTAAATTGCTTACATTGGAACTGTGTTAGATATTTGCTCAAGATAAATGACAGTAGTATATTACAAAGTATACATGGCATACTCACAGTATAGGTGCTTAAATGAAACTTAAATTTGTTTGGCCATTAACAGACTACCTCATGCAGTACAATATCAGTTATGTGAATCTTAGATTGCCATCAGGCTAGGGAACCATGTGAACATCACATTAATGTAACAGCAGTTACTTTTTCAGCATTCACAGTGGTTATTTTTCTCTTAAATTGGATAAGGCATACTTGTGGCATGAAAATAGAAACTGTTCTTTTCCTTGTGAAATTGTGAAATCCTCTTTGGACTATATCTCACAGTTGCTTTTGCGAAGTTATGGCATGAATATTATCAGCTGTGGGACAATGCCAAAGTAAATAAAGCCCTTAATCTAACACTATTTTTGTTCATTTCCACAGAATGCCAAGTTCCAGGTGCTGACCTGGAGATCAACCCCACGCTGGAGTCACTGTGCCTCAGTATGACAGAGCATGCCTTAGGGGGTAAGTGTCCTCAGCCGCACTGCACTAAATAGAACATTGGCTGGCAAACCTCAAAAGCTAAAAACAAAAAAAGGGTCTCCTTGCTGTATATCATGTTATAGAATAAATTTTTACTGTAGGAAAATATGGGAAAGACAGTAGGGAAATGATTTTTATCAACTGGTCCAGCCAACCAGGAATCAAATGGAAGACTCACTGCTTGGGCATTACAACATTATTTGCACAAGCTGCACTGCATCAATGTTACAAGAGCAAGAGGCTCCATTAAAGTCTACATCTAAATGAAAGGTAACACTTGAGTGAGTTGTCTATGTACGCACCTTCCTATATCCAAACATTTAAAGGTCTGTTGACTTCTATAATTTATATTTCATTAGTTGTATGTCTATAAAAATTTAATAATGTCCATATGATTCTAAATCATCATCAGTGTAGTCATGCACAAGTTCTCCTTGCAGTGAAAAGACAGAGGCCTCACACCCTTATAGATCAACTCCTTTTAATTGCAGTGTTTTTATTTTTTGCATATAAGCACCAGACAATTAAATGTTTAAACATTTTTAAACATCATAAAACACATTTTTCTATTCTCCCCCTCAGATGGAACAGACCGGACATCAACAATATGAAATGAAGAAAGGAGAAAAAAAACACACTTCAGTTGAGGCCTGTTTGGTTCCTCGTCACCCAGCACAAAGATATACGTATGCTTAAGTAAACCAGGCAAAACAGTCACTACAAAATGACAAAAAAACTGTGTATATGTTCTCTAATATTTTTGTACTTTATTATATACAACTAAGTTTATTAAAAATGGAATACAGATGATTATTATATTGCAGAACAGAGAAATGGTAAACTGTGTAAACTGCTCCATGTCACCTGCAGGACTGTGACATGAAGTGCAGAGACTCAGTTTGCTATAACTGGATGGAAACAGTGGATTTGGTGCTGTCTTAAAAGGGCTCTGCCCTATGAGTTACTCCTCTTTTCCTCTTGCCTAGGAGAAAGGCTTCTTTCCAGAACACACTGACAGCCACAGCCCCATGCACCACATAATATGTAGGTTCAGAAAATTTCTAGCCAGAAATAAGGCACTTTTATTAAATTAGCTCTGATATTAGCACTAAATTATAATCTGCCCCAAGAATATTGAAAGGCGCTACTTGTAGACATGTCCTGGTATACGGACATCGATACAAGTCCCTGCCATGCTAATTGTTCAGTAACCAGTACTAGTGAGGGCCTTTGCTGGTTGAAGCTTTCCTTGGTTCTTTATATCCTCTACACAGAAAATGTTTTTGTGGCAAAGACATGAAAGGAGGACCAAAAGGACTAAGGAAAAAAAAAAAAAAGCTGAATTCAACTGTGGGCGTGTCCCTTTGTCTTAGTTGTTTGCCCTACACTTAGTGATGGTAAAAGTGACTTTCCTCCCATTTTTAAAAAGCCAAAGAGAAGGGTTGTGCGATTGTCAATTTGAGAAGAATATTTGTAGTGAAAGGAAACAGAAAAGTATAATTTTTTTTTTCTAAAGAAAAGCAGTTTGAAGAATTTATGCCAGCTGCAATTTGTTTCGTTATTTTATGACCTACTACATAAATGATGATGAATCTCATTTTGTGCCGAGGAATCCCCAGAGGGGTGAATAAGGGCTGGTGAGGTTTGTACTGTGGGAGAGCTGATTTGATACTGAATTGATAAAAGCGAAGGGGTAGAGTGTTTTCAATTTACACTCTAATGCTGGGTGAGAAAAGTAAATGAAACCCATCTCAACCCTCTGCCACCCGTATGATTGGCTTTGGAAAATGAAGCTTGATCTTATAATAAACGCTCTGGTGTGCAGCGCCTCACCCTTGCAGCGCCCTTTCCTCACATGGCCAATGTGATGATTTGATGAATCATACTTTTCAAGGTGCTTGAAGATGTCCATATTTTCTGTTTGTGTCTCAGTGTGTTTCACTCTCAGAACCCTAACATTATCATGTGGTATCAGTGTTCAGAAACTGTCTTATATAGCCTCTGTCTTTGAATGTGGCAGAGCGGAGGTGCATGTATGTGTAATATGGTCTTAACTATTGGATCACTTTTGGTTGTATCATAAGGCAGGGATAACCATTCATATTTTATTTCAGCAGAGCCATAGGTCTGTCTAGTAAAGATGGTTATTTACAGATATCTTTTTCCAATTGTATTTTTTACTCTCCCTTGATATTGATAACTTATGCTTATTTTCTATAATCGCATGTTTTGCCACACTAATACAGCACTGTTGTAGATAGAGGACATGATGGTTGATGGTGCCTAGTGTCACCAACAGCTAGAGAGAAGAAATCTTGCAACTAATGTTGTATGTTTATATCGCCTAAATGTCACTGTTTACATCTCTCTGGGATAATGCCCAATTCATGTTATGCGATTTCATGAATACTCCATTGTCTCACTATATAAAACATTAAAGAACTGAAGCCGTCTCACTCTTGAGCTGGCCGGGTAGAGCCTGTAAATGCAAGCCTTCTACCCATCATCCACAGACTGTACGTGAGTCAGTAGTTGTGTTTCTTCCAAGTGATACCTGTATGAGGCATGCAACGCCTGCTTTTCTGGTCATGCAGTGACAAGAGAGAATAGCTTTCCTGGCCTTGTGATCACCTGTTAGCTGTCATGTCCTGATAAACTATTCATGTGGTGCCTAAAATGCACAACTCCAGCATCCTCATCATGTTGATTTGGTCAATGGTCTTTGAGCAGTAGTGTAGTCATGGTTTTCTTCAGAGCAGGCTCTTGGATAGATCTGACTTGCTAAATGCATCATACTCATGCCCGTCAAGGAGTCCAGTGAGTTAATGCTGACAACTTTAGGTCTCAGCTACCTTATTTTTAATTATTCACTATACTGTATATCAACTGTGTTATGTTACAAATGGCTCAGATTATCCTTTTCATAGCCTCTGTGAAGCTTTGAATAGCCCACATATTAACTGCATATAGATAAAGAGGTACAAGTGTTGCAGCAGGGGATGACAATGCTTATCTGAGCCACAAATTATGTGATTATGAGTAAACCTAACACTAATAACAGGCCAAGGAATATGTTTACTCCATGTTTACATTCCAGTGATGTATGAAATGTGTTGAGAAGTGCACTTCATAAATCATCCTGGTGTATTCTCACATACCATGCATCAGCTCGGAGGTACAGAGCCTGTGTCATGTGGTCCTAAGATCATGTAAATGTCCCTGCCAGGCTTACTTATTGACTTTGCAGTCAGCTGAAGGCTACATTGCATATATGTCTTGTACAATTTATATTTAATTATGGTGACCCCCAGACATTTTCTAATATTTTATGAACCTTTTGCATCCCATGCTTATACTTTTTTACTGTCACTCGTGTGAATGGTCTGAAGTGCAGCATCCATCGGATCATTGACAGTCCAAATAAAGAGTTCACTTCTTTTGCAACTTCACTTGTGGTTTGTCGTTGTGTGTGTTCACTTGCCTCAGCAATAAACGAAATGCATATCCTTTGTAAATTATACTCCATTTGACGGGGAAAAACAATTACTTCCGGGTTGCGCAGTTTCAGCAGTTAATTTATCGAGCTAATGTTAGCCAGCCGCCTTTTTGTTAACGCCATTAACTACTTTATTAAGGAGGAAATACAAGCTTTTCCGTCGGGAAATCTAAAAGAAACTCTCGGGGTATGTTGACCGATTGTGGTATATTTGAGAAAGCTAGATATAGCGAGTCCTTACGTTTCTCACTACAGTAAAAAGTATCTAAGTTAGCACACAGCTAGCTAGCTGGGTAGCTATCAGTCCACTGTAAACAACTGCTGGCTAGCAACGTTAGCATTGGTAACTGAAGCTTTTAGTGTTTCGCTGTAAAATAAAGATTAGTTTCATTTTCATGAGGATGTGACAGGCAGATACCTAAGCTACCTGACATCAGCTCACGTTCTTTTGAAAAGTTGTGAAATGGGTTGCTTTATTTGATCACCCACTTGATCTCGTTAACAAATGTTGTGATCATAGCTTTCATTCGGACAGAGCTAACGTTACACCCTTGACACCAAATGGTCATAATTGTATAGGACAAAAAGATGTCGTTAATACAGAAACATCTGTGCTAACATTGGCGAAAGTGCAAATGATTTGCGTTGAAAGTGTCCATGTACTTAAGATATACAGTTCTAAACTATAGATAAGCTAAGATAGTACTATGATCTGTATTCTGTATAGTATGTTACTGGATGGTTAAGTTAAAATGTCAGTTTAATTTAACTTCAGCGTTAGAAAATGCTCTAAATGTTGCTTTCAGGAAATCAAAGCTTCTTCAAAAGAAAAGAGAATAGTTTATCAATATAACTGCCCAGTAAATCTCATCTCTGACATTATCTTTGCCCACTTCCTGCAGATTGCTTGTCTCTTGCATGTTGAAATGAAGCATACTTTTCTTTTCATAAAATAAAAGATTCTGGTAAAATGCTATTCTTCAGATCTTGACAATTTAAGCAAAAAGGGGGACAGCTGTCAGAGCTTACAGGGCACAGAAGAAACACGTGCAGTATCAAAGACTTTGTAGGCACTTCCTGTGTAATCGTTTACTTTTTAACTATACAAATTTCACATCATTCCTTTAATATGACACAGCTGTATTTTTATTTCTTCCACACTAAACATTAAAATGTGAATGTTCCCCTATAAGTATGGACAGCACTGGAGCTCATTTATGAGCTAACCATCACTCTCTAACTGGATCATTAGATAGACACATTCTGATGACCAAGATTTTCTTTTTCTTTTTTTCTCACTATACCAGGAATTAAATTCAGGTGAAGTCAGTGGTGAGCCATCCAATTGAATAACTCAGTTATTACCTAACTCAAATATTGTGTAACCTGTTCTTGTCTTTAACTTAATTTAAACAATATTAAAATCTATTGGTTTTTGTCCAATTGGAGTCAAACTCTCCATTTTTATTTGAGGGGGAAAACTTACAAAAAATGTGTGTGAATGTGAGTGAAGGACTTTCAGGAGAATGAGTTGTCTTTCAAAAATGTTTCCGTTCCGTTAATTATGCTGAGTGGTAAATAGTTTGTTTGTTTGTTTTATGGAAAAGTAAAATACACAAAGAAATGAAGATTTTTGAGACACCCCCTGGGTATCATCAATATGCTTCTTCTAATTTGTTCTGCAAGTTAAAAAGAGAAAATTCACTTATGCATAAATGCTAAATTCATCAACATGTTATTAATAGGTATGTGAGAGACAAACTTAACTGAATTTGACCAAGAAAAAAAACACAAAAACTATAGACTCAGTTAAATAACTAAATAAATAAATAACTTCTTTTGGAAGAGCTGAAGGTCTCAATCTTGTCCTTTTGGCTTCTTCCCCAGATTATTCTGTAATATTGTGTTTAAAGAGCTGTTTTGTTTTGCAGGTGGCTTAAAGTGTCTGACCAAAATGCATGGACAATGCTGCTGTCTTCTTCAACAAGGGATATAAATGGAAAGTTGCCTGCTGAAACCTAACTTCAGTTGCAAGGCATCTATTGGCAACACACTTGAGTTGAATTTTTTGGCCAAACTGTCCCCGTTGAACTATCATGTCGTTACCAAAAGACTCAGGGAACCGTGGAAAAGATCGAGAGCGGGGAGCCCGTCCAAAAGTAAGACAGAGCCGGTCAGAGGAGAGACGGGATGCAGGTGTTGGCCGGAAAGGTGGGAAAGGTAAGAAAAAAGGACTTGCTCCCCATGAACCAGCAACTGAGCGGCCTGTGAGCGATGGCTTTGAGTACGGGGAGCTGTTAAATGACCTAGAGACCAGGGACCAGTCATCATCCTCTACACTAAAGGAGAGCTGGAGGTGGCAGGGTTTGGAAGCCGCCTCCTCATTATTAGGACAAGAGAAGGCAGCAGCCAGACCTGGACTGGGGACAGTAAGCTCTGCCACAGAGTTACCTGCACCTGCTGAAGGTGAGAGCAGGGGATCAAGCAGCAGTCGCACCCTACGGCAGAAAATTCAAGATGCAATGGGTCAGTGTTTCCCTATAAAAACACACAGTGCAGCAGCAACACCCCCACCTTCACAGACTCTTGCATCATCAACTGCCTGTCCCTCCTCAAGGCGTAAAATCCATCTCAGTGAGTTGATGTTGGATGACTGCCCGTTCCCTGTAGGATCAGAGTTGGCTCAGAAGTGGTACCTCATTAAGCAACACACGGCCCCCATTACACAGCCACCCATGCTTGATTCAGCAGTAGTATGCAGTGCCCCATCTTCAGCCATGGCAGCAGTCGTGGAGGATGTAGATGACAAATTGCGAGAACGTAGGCGGATCAGCATTGAACAAGGGGTTGAGCCTCCACCCAATGCAGAGATCCACACATTTGAAGTCACCGCACAAATTAACCCTCTGTACAAACATGGCCCTAAACTGGCACATGGCATGAATGAGTTATCTGGGGCTGACAGAGCCAGTGCTCATCAGCAACAGCAGCTTCTCCTCCAGAGGCAGCAGCAGCACCAACTCCTGCTCCAGAGTTGTCTCGACACTCTGGATGAGGTGGTTGCTTCAGCGTCAGCCTCTGTCCACACCGGTGATTCTGATCCAAGTGACACTGATCCAGAAGTTGCAGCAACCAACTTGCCATCTAGAGCCATACTTCCACAGACTGAGCATCACAAATCCCACGACGGCTACCGCATCCACACTCAGATTGATTACATTCACTGTTTAGTTCCAGACCTACTGCAGATAACCAACCTTCCGTGTTACTGGGGAGTCATGGACCGTTATGAAGCTGAGACGCTGCTCGAGGGAAAGCCTGAAGGAACTTTCCTCCTTCGAGACTCTGCACAGGAAGACTACCTCTTCTCTGTTAGCTTCCGCCGCTACGGCCGTTCATTACATGCACGTATTGAGCAGTGGAACCACAACTTCAGCTTTGATGTACATGACCCCAGTGTCTTTCATGCTCCTACTGTTACAGGATTGCTGGAACACTACAAAGACCCCAACTCTTGCATGTTCTTTGAACCCCTGCTGTCCAACCCCATCCACCGCACACAGCCTTTTAGTCTACAGCACATCTGTCGGGCGGTCATAAGCAGCTGCACCACCTATGATGGTATTAACATGCTTCCCATTCCAAATGCTTTGAAAAAGCACCTGAAAGAATACCACTACAAGCAGAGAGTGCGTGTACGGCGAATGGATACTTGGTGGGAATGAAGAACAAAAAGGACTAAAACTATTAGATACAGTTTTTATGCAAAAAATTATTAAAAAGAATGACGACATAGCTTGTTCTTGACTATATTTGGCTGTAATAACTTCCACTCCACTGCACTGTACTTTATTTATTTTATTTCCTGCTGTACATGTCTTAACAATTGTACTAAATTACACTGATAACACTATGTAATCTCACTGATCTTGCACATTCAAAGTCCTTTATGCTTAAATTAAACAAACTTATTTAGATCTGTTACATTCAGAGAGTTACCCTTGTACTTCTTTGTGTTTTGAAGTGGGGCTAAATCAGCTTAATTATTTGACGATGGGAGAAAGTGTCCTAGTGTGAATCGAGTTGATTGTAATGGAGTTATTCATCAGTCACGTGCTGGGAAGGTGGATCACATACAGACGAGGTGTTCTTGTTGTTACTGAGGTGTGGAAGTGCAGCACATCTATTAATCCCCATTTTCCATATTAAGCCCAAAGCTGATTCTAATGGGGGGGAGATTCCAATGGTACTCATTCTTCTATTAAAAAAAAAAAAAAAAAGCAGGCTTCAGATGACACATTTGTCATATGTTCCAAGTCACAACCTTCAGCTCATTGTTAGCGTTGGTTCAATAGTAGAGAAAGATGCCAAATAAGGAAGAGAGATGTAGCACAGCCTATAGTAAATGGATGCCTTATGATAATGTCCTGCATGCTCACTCGCCTACACAGTTTCTCAGCCTTTGCATTATAAGCATTTATGTTTCATCCTATGCAGCTGAAATGCATGTAGGTAGTGCAGACAGTCGTCATCATTATCTGTGAAGTAAACAATCAGATGTGGCCATCATGAACTTGAAAGCAGCAAGTGAAGCTGCTTATCAAAATGCAAATGCAGAAACCAGACATTCATTTATTGTTCTGACAGCTTGACAGTTTTTTAAAAGCTGACTGTTCTGCTATTCAGTCAACACTTCCCCTTACTAATATATCTATTATATAATCCTTAATTTGGGGAGGTTTGGGTCTGGGCTGTTTGTTTTTGTTTGAAGACCACAGCCAAAGAAGTGTGCTGAAAGTCATCATGCTGTGCATAGCTAAGGCAGGAGATAATGTCTGCACAGTACGCTTCACACACACATACCAGCAGTTCAGTGACAGAATTAACATAGTGGATTAGCACCGATGAATCTTAATTAACAACGAAAGTGATAGAAGCAAGATGTATTTTGAGCGCGACATCAAGGCTGTCAGAGAGATGCACTGCAAAGAAAAATCATTTAGCCAGAGATGAAACTGTAAAGAGACGAAGCACACAAATCTGAGGTCAAATGCTTTTAGTTTGGTACATATTAGAGTGCATTAAAGGCACTAAACAATACTGATTCAGGCTCTGCAGTAATTGGATCAAATCCTTTATGATGGTTTCAGTAAAACTCGTATTCTTCAGAATTAGGGTTCCACAATTTGGTCAAAAAGCAATTACTGTGAGCAGCGTTGAAATGTGAGTCTGCTCAGGTTGCAGGTCATTTTGAAATGTGATTTTTTAAACATAAGTAGAACTACTATTAAAAAGACAGAAACATCAAAACCAACAGAGTGACTCATTTAGTTTGTTGTACATAGTACACCTGCTGAGTGTCACTGAGTCCCAAATACAACCAGGCACATACTGGGCATGAAAAGTGAAGCCTTTTGTGATTATATGATTGGACAGGCTGACATTACAATTGTGACTAATTGTGCAGCTCTACACAAAATATTAACAACACACAACACAAAGACAGTGACAGACATTTTATGCTTGTGAGACTTAGTCTTTGTAAGGATTAATTGGTAAATTTACCAAATTGTGGCATTTATTAATGTGTGTGCATTTTATATTAATGAAAACACATTAAAAAGACCACAGTGCTAATTGTAGTGTGCACTAAGTAATAATCGCAGAAGACAACTGTGTTAATGGGAAAGCATGGAGAATGAATTCCTGATCATCACATGAAAACAGTTTCCTCCTCGAGATGGACGATTTGATATGCAGGATGCAAATCATCCATGACAAGAAGTCATCCGCTAATAAAGCAGCGTAATTTAAACAACAGTCCCGAAGCAGAACAGTCTGCAATCAATATGCAGAGTTAGGACCTTTGACCTTTGTATATTTAACTAGGGTGCCATAAAAACTGAACTATGAAATGAGATTTACTGGGATGGAGGACATTTGACCTGTCATGCATACACAAGTGTGGGCTGCACTACAATAGGAGCCTTATATACAAGCAATTTCAGACCACTGACAGCTCAAGGCTTTTGTCTTCTATCTCTTGGCATAAATATTACACTCTGATATCCAGTATCCTCTTAGTCAATAAATATATGCATTATTTCCAATCAATTCAATTTTTTGACTGAAACATATTTCAATGTAATGCATAATTTTATTGATTGCATTATTTCCTGCCATATCTCACAAAGGGGCTTATTTGCTGCTATAATTGTGAACATATTATGTATTATGGGAACTGGAAAGTCATAGGAAGGTTCTTGGAAATTGCTACACAATTTGGCACGAGTTAGTGATGCAACAGGTAATTAACAATTAGCGTTTATTGCAAGAGCGATTTTTGTACAAGGTTGGTAAGGTGAACAATCAAGAAAAGAGATTCATAAAATTTCATTGAATATAACATGTATGCAATAAAATTCATTGACTACACAAGAAGAATTGCTAGTTAATTAACATTTTAATCAGTTAACATTCTTGTAGAAATGAACTGATAATAATGCTATTACAGGTTTCTGATAATGATCACTGCAAACAAAGACTTGCAGAAACCAATTAAAACTGAGCATGTGTTACTTATTTCTATGTATAGTGAAAGGAAGGAACATATGCAGTTATGCACTTGGGAACGTTTTTGTTTTGAAGAAAAAAGGTGAACAATGTTGGTGTCACTGCAGAATGTTGTGTTACATCAAGCACAGCAGGTGGCTCTAAAGAGCTTCAGTGTGTTTCACAGTGGCTGCTCTACACACTGTTCTCTGTGTGAGGTGTGTTGAGATGGAGGGACTGAGTGCGGCTGCAGCAGCTGGCACTGCCGTGGCACTCATCATGCAGGTATTACAGGCCCTGGGGGAAAAAGAGGACTTCTCTGCTTGGATCAACAGGCCCAGAGGGACTGCATGCTCAAGCAAAGCAGAAAGCTGATTGGCTACACATACTTAGTGTGTTTGTGCCTGTTTGGTGATCTTTTTTTCCCCTTCTTCTATTGAAGGAGGAGATTTTCTTCTGAGCCTAATCTCAACAGTTGAGCATCATGGGGGTGGAGAATGAGCTTTGAATGATCATAACACCTGGGGACAATTATTTTTCTAAATAATCTGCATGTCATAACCTAACAAATGCCCTAAAAGGACTTGACTTGGCCCAGACTTGGCTCAGTCGCACAGCTACTGAGCCTTTTTTGTAAGCCTGTGCTTTTGGCTGATGTCTTAAGATCCATATAGATGGAAAAACTTAACTGCCATGAGATGCAGCATGTATCTAGGCCATTAATTCAGGGGAGGGCATATCAAACTGATTTCAAATTCTTGCAAGATGCATACGACTAGACATGAACCTTCTTATCCGCCTGGAGAGGAGGAATACATTTCTGTGACAGAGGAAACACTGCAGCTGGGAGAGTTATTTTTGGTCAGTAAATGAATCCAGCTGAATTTCAACCTTGAACATGAATAGAAACATTCTTGCTTTCAAACAAATCACTTCTTCTCAAAACTGAGCAAGTGATTTCTGAGTTATTAAAGTTTCATTTCTTAAAAGTCTCACAATTTCCCCCTAGGATGTACATTGTCACACAGTGATGCGCTTACATTTGATGTTTGTTTCCCTGGGAGCAATCCTTTGACAACATGCTATTCTCTTCCTCTCCTGTTTAAATTCCAGATGCAGTCCCACTCTCTCAGGCATGTAGGATCTCAAATGATGTCACTTTGACAAAAAAAAAAAAAAAAAACTTCACTATTTTAATGTGGAGCTGCTTGTGTTCCAGCACAATCTCTTGCTACCTCTATTTTCCTTCTCCTGTGCGCTGACAGGTTCTTGATGGAATAATCGAGTGTTGAACAGGCTACAACAAACCACTGGGTACTACACAGATTGATGGGAAAGCAGTAATTGACTCAAAGGGACATATATCAGGGTTTTCACCACAGAACAGAGATATACAATACATTACATTTATATGAAGCTTTGCAAATTAGCTTTGTGTTTAATCTGACATATAGTAGTTATGTTCCATTATAGGTTTGTACAAACAGACTGTAATGGAGCTTACAGATAACAGATATAATTATAGATAAGCATTGTTTGTGTGGTTAATTGTTATAAGCTTTCACAATGACTGCTTAAGAGGCCCATGAATCATTGATGAAAGGTAGGGGGGGAAATATAATTGTATCAATGATAAATTAAATTTTGTATCTTCTGCTTACTGTACCTAATTACACTGTTGCACAACAGTTGCATTGACCGCTTTGTTATAGTGAAAAAGACTAATGAAAAAAGAAAGTGCATTGTTTCAGCTACTGTAATTACAGCCTGTTTTTTTTTTGTTTTGGGTTTTTTTTTCGTCTGCATACAGGGTAAATGAACTGATTATGTTGAATTCTGTTTGTTTTGCAGCTCAAACATTCAGTCATGTAATATGTTCCTGTCATCTACTAGAAATGTGACATAGTATAGTTTATTTTTATCAGTGGATGATAATGCACTTTATTTTATCACTGACTTTTTTTTAAATAGCTTGTCAATCATGCATTGTAACCCAGGACTGATTTGTTATTCACACATAATATGCTTTATTCTTAGATAGACAACGCAATGATGTGTAAGGCTTTGAATCATGACAGGTCTTATTCATCCATACGTCTTCTGCAGCTTAGAGCAAAGCCCGTCATGTGAAGTAGGCTTAATGTTTTCAGAGATGGAACAAAGGTGATGTCAGAGGAATATCTCAGCTAAACTTGATATAATTATTCACTGGATTTTCAATCTTCACCCTGAAATAAATGCTACTCATAAGATTTTTTTTAATATATAATTAAACCATAACTCCAGTTGAATTTAATTTAAGATGATGTTTGCTTTCCTTGTTGCCACGTTGAATCAGTTTAGAAATGATAAATTGTACAGAATTTTCTAAACTGTCTTTAGGTCCATTGAGCACCCGACACCTCACCTCATTTTATTTACTTGAAGCTTTGGCCAAATTGTGATGGGTCACAAATTTTATTTCGCAGTTATCAAAATTTGTGACCCTCTCTAAATAGCTGTTGTTGTGGCTCTATGTTTAGAAGCGGGGATCAAAGCATAAAGCATTCAATAATGTGAAGCGAACGTAATGTCTGCCCAGACTGAGAGAAGTCCATCCATGTTTTCATCTCTGACGACAACTCTAATGGTCTTCTAACTTCCATTAAACAGAGACCATTAAACAGGCACAGCTCATTCAGAACGCGGCTCATCGCGAACAGAGCACATTACTTCACTTCTAAAACCTTTACACTTTACAGAATAGGCTTGAATGTTCCGCTGTACAAATTACTGAATGGTTTAGGCCCAGAATTCGTCTGTGATAGGGTTTAATGAATATGGAGTGAGGAGGACTCTTAGATCTATTGGCTCAGCTCAGGTAGGAGAGTTCAGAGGCCAAACTAAACATGGTGAAACTGCATTTAGTGGACGGGCTGCATAAATCTGGAACAAACTGCTGGTCGGGCTTAAATATGTCCAAATGTAGATGCTTTAAAATCAAGGTCAAAACATGAGCTTCATTTTTTTATTTTTTTTTTATGGGTGTTTAGGCCTGAGCTTAAAAAAAAAACAGGCCTCATATTATTATTGCACTGTATCATATACAACACAGGAATTATTCAATTATATTATTCTCTTTTATTAATGCTGTATTTTGTACTTTTAAAAAAAAAATCAGTTATGTATTTTCTTAATAGTTCTATCTGAATGTTCTTTTTGTTTGTTCATTATTTGGACAGTGACACAAATTGTGTAACTTTGCCTGAAATGAAACACACATCACTGAATGAATGAAATATATCAAGTCTGGTGAGGTTTACCCAAAATATTGTATGAACTATTGTATGAACTAAGAAATCCCATTTGAAATATTTCCCCATTTTGAGTATCTCAAAATACTTGAACATACTATGATTGTTATAAACATGAAAATTGTTTTTAATAGTTGAATGAAACTCTTTGCAGCTGTTTCAGTCGCTGTCTGAAGTCTGAGGCTAAAACCCCTTGAATTAAAATGGAGAGTCCACACGTCAATTCATTTGTGATCAAATTTGTGTTACTACCCAAATCCATATGAGCCTCGAGTTACTAATTTTTTCTTTATGTCTTCATTTTTCATTTTTCCTTATTCCAGATATTTTGAGGTTTTTGTTTACCTGACATGTTTCAGCGTTCCATTCGACTTCATCAGAGTGTCACTGGTGGTCGTGTGACGCGTCCTTTATCAGCTGATGAAGGCGAATGGAACGCCAAAACATGTCAGGTAAACAAAAACCTCAAAATGTCTGGAATAAGGAAAAAACCATTAAGTTACATATGGACCTGACTATACATCTGTGTTCATAAGTTTTTAGCTGGATTTGTGATTTTTTTTTTTTTTTTTTTTTTTTTGTGGCCATTTTTCAGAGAATATGACTGATGATACAAAAACTTCTATTTCACTCATGGTTAGTGGTTGGGTGAAGCCATTTATTATCAAACAAATGTTTTTCTTTCTTTCTTTCTTTTTTTTTGTTTTTTTTTTTTAAATCATACTGACATCAGAAACTATCCAAATGACCCTGATCCAAAGTTTCCATACCCTAGTTCTTAATCCTCTGTATCGGCTCCTTAAACATCAATAACAGCTGAAGTTTTTGTGGTCGTTGTGGATGAGGCTCTTTATTTTCTCAGATGGTAAAGCTGCCCATTCTTCTTGATAAAACACCTTCAGTTCCTTCAAGATTTTGGCTTTTTTTGCATGAACTGGAGGTTTGACACCTCCCCAAAGTGGTTCAATGATATTGAGGTCAGGTGACTGAGATGGACACTCCTTCACCTTCACTTTTTTCTGCTGTAGCCAATGACAGGTGGACTTGAACTTGTGTTTTGGATCACTTTCATGTTGGAACATCCAAGACCATCTCAT
The DNA here is from genome assembly GCA_030068375.1 of Ostorhinchus rueppellii. Taxonomy (NCBI): domain Eukaryota; kingdom Metazoa; phylum Chordata; class Actinopteri; order Kurtiformes; family Apogonidae; genus Ostorhinchus; species Ostorhinchus rueppellii. The sequence continues at coordinate 29,066,508 of JAQQZY010000006.1, read as the reverse complement.
GCACAGTCAGGGTATGTAAACTATTGAGCATAAATATATGTAAAGCATGTAAACCATATACATGCAGCCATAGAAATACTCTCTGAGTTGTATTTTTCACAAATTTGCCATGAGCAAACTAATTAATTATAATGGATTAGATTTCTATTGCGCTTTTCTAGGCACCCAAAGCACTTTACATTATTGACCCATTATTCATTCACGCTCACATTCCCCCTCTGGTGCTGGTAAGCTACGTACGTAGCCACACTGTCCTGGGGCAGGCTGACGGAAGCATGGCTGCCAATTTGCGCCTACGGTGCCTCCGACCACCACCGAACATTTATACACATTCATGCACCAGTGTGAGTGACACTGGAGGCAAGGAGGGCGAAGTGTGCCCAAGGACACAACGGACTGACTAGGACAGAGTGGGATTCAAACTGCCAACCCTTCAGTTATTAGACGACCCGCTCTACTTCCTGAGCCATGGCTGCTTATTTCTTTTCTGAATGTAGATAAAAAGACTGAAAAGAAGATGGATGAAGACTGAACAAAACAGGCAGATATTTTCAGCTGCCATCTTCTTTTATCCAAATAACTGAAAACAGGTGAAATGTTGCAGAGGGTACATCTAAGGAAACATTTCTATGTCAACCTGACAGAAAAGTCTCTTTCAGAGAGCAGTAGATGTTTTCAGGATGAAATTATTCTTAGCACTTTGAGCAGCTAATTATCAGTTGCTAAACACACTCTGGTTATTTTCACAGAAACTATAGCCTAGATGCTGGAAAATCTGCAGGTGGTAATCATGGAGGGAAAGACATAAGAACTGTGAGGAGGATTAAAAAGTACAGTCCATCTCTGGAGTGACAATTAAAAAGTTTATCCATCCATGACACAGAAGACACTAAATTAAAAAGATATGAGCTACACAGAAAGGATGCAGAGTTTATAATGGAGGAAGACAAATGTCAGCGAAAATACAGAACACAGTCATAATGTACAATTTAAATAATGAGACACTGAGCGAGTGGGCCATATGAAAAGATCAACAGAAGCCCACACAGGTCCTCCTGAACCCTTTCAACAATACCGCTGAAGACATCAGCACAAGTAAGCTGTATTCATAACATTCCAGTGTATTACTGTAGTGTGTGCATTAGGCTGTTTTCTCGTCTTGTTTGTGTGTGTACCGCATTTGTGTGGGAATCTTTGACACTTTCAGGTGGTCCATTTGACAAATTTTGCCTTATTTGTTAAATGCAGTTACATTTTTGAGTGTGCAATTTCTCAAGGTTATAGAATGCTGTTTAACTGCTGTAGCTGTTAATTGTTTTTCAACCTCATAGTGATGTGAAGCAACCAACTGTTGTTTTCGTACACACTTAGGTTTGTTTTCGAGGTTGGTATAAAATAGGTCAATAAAACGTGTGAAACGAAACAATCTCGTACTCCTTTCAAAGGCCCTCCATCTACATAAAATACACTCTGCACATAAGGAGGAACATACTTCTGTTAGTTTTTTCTAAAACTACTACACCAACTGCCTTGGTAAGGTGGCCAATGAACATCTGCAGTGATTTTACATTGAGTTTGTCGTTAATTGTCCGCTTCTTTATTGTTTCTGGACTCTTTTGGGATAGTAAAAACCTATTCTGGAGTAAGTGTGCCATCAGCTAACAAGACATTCCCTGGTTTGAGACAAAAATCTGCACACTATTAGTTTTAACTGTATCTCAAGCCTGATAGCTGAAGTACAGTTTCTGACAGGGATTTGTATTTAATATTGGATGAACCTTACTTAATCAAACCCAGAGAAACAGTGTTACATCTATCAACATGCCAAGTGCAGTGTTGTACTGTAAGTGACCAAGATGCAGACTCTGCAACTTTTTTCTCACTAAATTGAAAAAGATTTTTTGTTAGTAAAGCATTTACTAACAAAAGAACACAGAGATGGATCACTTACGACCAGGTGGATACCGAAGCAACACATTTTTAAAAAACACATACAGAGACATGAACCACACCCAGCCTCATTATCACTGTTGGGTAAATGTAGTGAATTAATGCTAAGCTGTACATGTACGTGTGATGTGAGATTACAACAAAACTCACAGTGCAAAAAGCCACCCAGTGTAGTTCACTGCAACATTTCCACTTTCATTTTCAAAGCATTAATTAAAATAATAAAAGACTTGTGGTTTGTGTTGGACTGTGTTTTGTGATAGGAGCTGATTGTTTGTTTAGGTTAGGTAACTTTAAGCTAAAGCCTGTTTCTGTTGCCTACAGCCACGATAACAACAGCCTTATGTTATTGTCTTCATTATGTTATCAGCGTGAGTTTATTACCTCCGCTAAGGAGGTTATGTTTTACTGTGCATTTGTTTGTTACCATCCGACTTTGTTTGTTAGCTGTCATGTATGTTTCTTGGTTCTGGGTTCTGTCCTCTGGGAATAGGGTTGGTGTCTCTTTAAGTCTGCTCTGTTCTTTCCTTGCTGTCTCTGACCTTTCACCTGAT
>JAQQZY010000006.1:28992560-29003222 GCA_030068375.1 Ostorhinchus rueppellii | reverse complement strand
GGTCTGAATTCTTCATTAATTCAACTCCACAGGTCCATCTTCAACACTATTTCTGAGTAATGACACCAGAAAGGGGGCTTTGAGTTCTGGCCCTTTAAATGCAAATGAGCTACTTCACGCGCTGCCCCGTCCAGGTTGTTGGCTGTGTTGCTCTGTCCCATTCAGCCACTTGTGTTTATTAATACAACCAAATCTGAACATTTTAGGTAATCGACTCAAAGTTTGGACATATTTTCAGTTTTTACTACAACCACTGTTGCTGATAAACAATTCTGTCGTACTCAGAGAAATGTTCATTGGAAGTCTTGACCTTATATGTGCAAATGTGGTGATGTAACCAGTTATAGACGGAACAAATTAAGCAGGAATTAAATAGGTTGTAGAAATCCACTTAGTTGCAGCACCTGGAGGGTTCAAATTCAAACTTCATGAACTATTAGAGTCCAAATACACAAATAAATGAACCAAAGACTAATAAAAGTGAGTTTAGCAAAATATGAGCCCTTTAAATGATTTTTAAAAAAAAAACATTTATCATAATATTTTCCCCTATATTTCATGTTTTTTCAGTGAAAATTGGTTATTTGCTATATTTAATTTACTGGTCATGTACTTTAACCATCCTGCTGAGATTACATTTGAGGGTTATTATATCAAATATAGATACAACTTAAGGAACACCCAGCCAGTTTTCCAAACTGAACTATGTTCTTCCCTGATCTTAGTTGATACATACCTTTCTTATCTTTGTGCGTGCACTCAATCGCCCTGACACATGGCGCAACTTTGTTAGCACTTAGCATAGCTCATTATTTCCTCCTGGTCCAAACAGATGTGAAGATAGAAGCAACCAAGCACTTCCATGTTTTCCATATTTAAATACGGTTACATGAGTAGTTACATGACCCAAGTATGCTTACACAAAATAAAACATACTGATTTTCTAAGCGGCTCAAATGGATAACTATATTGTATGGCGGAATTACACTTGGGAGAACTTCGATGTTGGTATCGTCACTCCTGGAAAATCCTCTTCCCAAGAGTGATGATATTACTCAACTGGTCTCAGATCAGGGAAGTACATAGTTCAGTATGGAAAACCAGTGGTGTGCTCCTTTAAGAAAACGTGACTTTTTCAGTAAAATCTATCATTAATAATTAAACTGAAACCAAGTCTTTCTGAACTATTAGGATCCAAATACACAAATAAATATACCAAAGACTAGTAAAAGTGAGTTTAGCAAAATATGAGCCCTTTAATAATCAGAATAAAAGTACTAGTATCCCTATAGCATCAGTTGCAACTGCTATTCTCACACTACTAGTATAACCTGTCAACCTCTGGTGATTTGGACATGAACCTTCCCCACCTGTGTTTTCATGTGGGTTACTGGCATAAGTCTGTTTTTGACTCCAGTTTACTGACATTATTCCCTGGTTTTCATGTTAAGCCTCAGCACTTACAGATAAATGTTGAAAGATAGAAAAATGCTCCTACTGTATCCTGTCATGCATGTCATCCCTCTCATCATCTTTTAAGATGAAGGATTTAAGTTCCTCTTTCAGTGAATATCCATGTTATATCGCAATGAGATGCTCCTGAATTTCCATGCAAATCACTTTTAGAACTTTCATTTATCATCACTGGTGCCGTCTTCAGATTTCTCAGCTTAGAAATAGGCAGAAAAAAATGTGTGGAGGGAATCAAAATGTTGAAAATCCCACCAAAACACCAACATTTTGTTTAGCACAGGACAAATATTATCACAGGGCATATATGTGTGCTGAAATCAGACGTCATTTGTGATTGAAGGGTTTTTTGTTTTTTTTTTAACTCTTTTTATTGAAATTAAAGCAATGACCGCATGAAAAGGTTTTAGATAGTATCCAGTATGTGTTTCCGAACAAGAACATTACACCCGCACTCACATACACAACAACAACAACAACAAAAAAGAGGAGGTCTGTCTACTTATTCAACATTAAATTAATCTATAAAGGGCTGCCAAACTGAGTAAAATAACTTTACATTATCTTTTGGTGAAAATTTGATTTTCTCCAAATGTAAATGTTGCATAATGTCTTTCATCAGAGCCTGATGAGTTGGAGGAGTTTTGTTCCTGTGGTTGGAATTTTTGCATAGGATTAAAATAACAGATAACCTCCACAATTACTATGAATTACCAGAGATTCTTAATACTAGTCCCATATGAATAGAAATTAATAAAGGTTAAATAATTTTGCAGAGACATGCTCTACCAAACATCTGAAATGTCCTTTTGTAGGTAAGTGAAGTCAAACTAATGTTGATTAAAAAAAAATTACTACTGTAATAAAATGTACATGACACATTTAACCCATAAAGACCCAAACACCCACTGGCAACAAGAATCATCTACTGATATAAACTCTTTAACCCTTTCATGAACAGTGTTCACTACAGTGGACAGTTATTCTACAGCTGTTCTCTTGTATATTCATGGATTTTGTTGTTTTAGTTGCATATCAGCCAACACAGTGGACACTTATGCACCATCCCATCAGTGACGTTCATACCAGTACTGTAACTTTGCTGTTCTTGATAAACTTGATCTGCAATAACATGTTTGAGTGTAAATGAATAGCTAATAAAAATTGAAAATATGACAAAACATTAGATAGATTAGATAACATTAGATTAGTGACATTAAAATGTTTTTTTATTTTATAGTTTTCACACAGTATATCACTTTCTGAAATTGCTTTTTTTTTTTTTTTTGCTTCAAACATTAAACACATGGTGTCAAGAGGAGCGGATATTTTTGGAACTCCACAAAAAATTATGTAAATAGATTTGTTTCTTTATTGCTTTACTAAAAAACAATTTTCAATAAAAAAATCACTTCAATAAAAAAATGAAAGAAAAGTGTTCAAATGTAATTTTTAGATCTTAATTAATTATGTTCACTTTTTTCTTTGAAAAGGGTTTTTTTAATTGATTTTTTTGGTTAAACCAATAAAAAACAAATTTACCTCCATAAAAAACAGATTCATCAAAAAATTCAATCGCATCGTTTTTTCATGCCTAAAGAGGAATAAATACACCCAGGAAAAAAAAATCTTGACAAAGGCTTTCATAATTCATGCATGAAAGGGATAATATCTGTTGAGCCACTAATCCTATGAATGAATCCGATGTAAAATGCAGTTTGTCATCTTTTCATGGTCATCAGACATGACCCAGTTGGAGGTTCAGACATAGGTTTCTTCTATGACATTGATTCACCTGTAAAACCCATAGAGTTTAATAAATTGCAGTGAATGGAAACACTTGCTTTATGTTCACTTAATGACATATTTTCATGCATTTTTCTCTGTCTTTGATCTGATAATCTTCAACTCTAATCTGAGGTTTTATGAACATCTACATGATCAGTAAATTAAATACAGGAGAATACTTGATTTGTACTGATAAAATGCAAAATACAGAGAATAATATTATAATAAATGGTGATAAACCACTTAAGAAAGGCTAGATATACACAAAAGTAGCTCTGGGTCTTTGTGGGTTCATGATTAATGAAGGTTGAATTTGTATTTTATGCTAAATATGACATGACGCCAATAAATTTACAATCAATATAAAATGAAAAAGAAGAGAACATTCATACTTATAATGAAATCCAAGTCTATATAGATGTAAGTATGACATATGGGATGTTTTCAATCCTATAATTGCAGCAAATATAACTGTTACCTGATTCTCTTCAACAAACTGGTATAAGTAACATATGATCACCACTACAACACATTTTTTCTTGTCGTGATTACATCTTTGTGTAAAAACAAGTGTCCATCAACAGTGTCCTTAAAGCAAAAAAAACAAAACAACTCCTTTTATTTTAATTCCTTCTTGCCCTGAGGGCATAAAAAATATGAAGGAAACATCTCCCAGGGAGGGCTTTAAAGGGTTAACCTGAGGATACATTTGCACCGTGATAGCCTGTAATGTGGTGCTGTCTCTGCAGTGGAGTTGAAACTTGTGATGACTGTGGGGCCAGAAGCTTGGAGTAAAAAATTAAAAATAGATGAAAAATAGAGTGGTGTTGATGAGCGGGGGAAGGCGGAAGGAGCTTTTGCTGTAGGCAGGAGAAGGTTTGGGGCTGTGACACAGTGTACCCCATGTGCTTAAACGACCATTCAAGCATCAAACGAGGAGGAAAAAAACGCTGTTAACTCCCTAACAAAGCCTGCATCATGTCCCCTCGATAACTGCAATGTTTGTGTGTGAGCTCATGGGCAATTCAGCCGGGGCTTAACTAAAGAAGACTGTTTTCATTAAAGCATCATGGGCTATTAAGTGAAAATAAATGCATCCACCACTGTCAGATTAAAAACACAGAGATCTGCCGTGAAGCCGATCTTTCGCACATTTTTTGGGAGGGATGAATTTTAATAAAAACACCGCCCTTACTTGAAGTGAGCGCGACTTTGTTAGAAGCGAGGTTTTGCTGGTGATCATAGAGCTGCTGTAGGCCAAGATTATTTTATGGTGTTATGTTCTTTTGTGAAATTGCATTTAAGGCCTGTAGTATTGACTTTGTGTGGAGCTTCAGATCGCTGGCAGGTAGCCACTGTCTGTCCATTATTTGTAATTGAATACATTGTAAGAGGTTTTTCGACAGTGCACGTACCCTCAGCCACCTACAAAATCTTCCATGTCCACTTGTGCATAAATAAATAAATGAATAAAACTACCATCTAATAGAGCTGCTACTTTAAAGTCTGCAGCTGAAAATGCTTGGACTGTTGGTGTAAAAGTATGTGTTTCAGTTACAGAAACATAAATGTACCTCAGAATCTGTTGTATTCAACCCATAAGACCCCGTGTTACTTTTGTGTCAGTTCCCAAATTTATTTTTCTTTGTATTGAACATTTTTTAAAGGACTGATATTTGGCTTTTTTTCTTTTTTTTTTTTTTTTAAATGGAGTTAAAATATAAAAACAGAACAAAATTGCACGAGTGTTAAAAGGCCAAGGAGAACAGGTGGGTTTTAAGAAGAGATTTAAAAACAGGCAAATGGAATGGTGCACTTTAAAACATGTCACTGTGCTCTACATAAACTGTAAATGCTCTGCTTGGGTCTGAATTCTTCATTAATTCGACTCCACAGACCCATTTTCAACCCTATTTCTGAGTAATGACACCAGAAAGGTGGTTTTGAGCACTGGCCCTTTAAATGCAAATTAGCTACTTCAGGCCCCGCCCCTTCCAGGTTGTTGGCTGTGCTGCTCTTTCCAGTTCAACCAACAACTGAACATTTTAGGCTCATAAAATTGTTGCCGAAATTAATATAAAGATAGTTTTACAGCAGCTGGAGGGTTCAAATTCCAACTTTACGAACTATTAGGGTCCAAATACACAAATAAATGAACCAAATACTAATAAAAGTGGGTTTAGCAAAATATGAGCCCTTTAAATGATTTCTTACCATAATATTATCCTCTGTGTTTTGTGTTTTTTCAGTAAAAACTGTCTAATTTCCTATATTTAATTTGCTGGTCATATACTTTAACCATCATGCTGAGATTACATTTGAGAGTTAGTATATCAAAAACAGATACAACTTAAGAAAAAGTGACTTTTTCAGTAAAATCTATCATTTATTAAATTTAAATCAAGTGTGTCCATTCACTGTCATTTATCAAGCTCTGTGATTAACTGGTGAATCAATAGACACTTTTACACCGACATCCTGGAAAAAAAGGCAAGATGGTGATCCCATCTTTTTGCCACCATTGACTGATTTCCACAGCTAAAACAAAGAGCAGACCTAAAACCAGAGGTGACACAGGCTGGACTTTCACACAGTGGACCTGCATTCTGGAACCAAAGGGGCAGTGACACAGTACAGCGTATTGTGTGATGTATGACTCAGGTGTCAGAAATACCTCGAGCATAGCGATGTTGCAAACCTCTCCAGAGTCTAGAAATGTTCCACAAATGTTGGCATGGATGGAGTCCTTCGCCTAAAGTGACAACAGTTGGTGGTTCTTGGTGTCTCTTCAGTTTGACATCTTTCTGGTCGTGTTGATATATTTGTACACAGCCCACGCTCACTTTCAAATCCTCCAAAACGGAACAAAGGTGAAATATTCCTGTAACAGAAGTGCTGTGTAAAAGGGGCTAACGTTGTAGAAGATGACGGTGTTTCAGTGTTCAATAAGGAATGTCTGAACATCCAAATGGGTCATATCTGATGACCATGAAAAGATGACAAACTGTATTTTACACCAATTATTTACATGTATTAATAGGATTAGTGGATCAACAGGCAGTTTTATCAGTAGCTGCTTTTGCTCACTGGTGGATATTGGGGTCTTTATGGGTTAAACTCTCATTCTGTTCAGACGGTTCAAATAGAAGTGGGTATTGTTACTAAGGTGCACACACATACAACCACATCTGCTCTGATTTCCAGCTTGTCAGTGATCTAGAAGACCATTGGTAAGCCATTGGCCTTTGTAAAATATTTGCTTGTGAAGCCAAAAAGCAAACAAAAAAACACGATTACAGTATTTAGCATGATTGCAGCTATGTTACCTGTTTAGCGCCACAATGGAGATGTAACCTTGTTTCTGTAAATTACAGCTCACCGTCACCTACATTAGATACCTGTTGATGTTTTGGCATAGTTCCTTTGTCATGAACAAAACCGGTCACAATGAGGCAAAGCAGATTCACCTCTTGAGCAGCAGCAAAAAGATGTTTGCTCTTCTCTGTCCTAGACAGACCAAACTGATAAACATGGGATTTCTTGTTCTGTGTTTGCCTCCCATGAACTTGACAATTGACGCTCTAACCTTTTTTTTTTTTTTTTCCCAGGAACAGGGTTGCCTTTCTGAGAGTTGCACTCTGCTTGGGTAGTGAACTGAATAAAACCCTTAAGGGACTCTTTTGCTGTCATAAGTGCACACAGGTTTGCTCTCTTCAGTGATGCGCCTGCACCTTAGCTGTTATCGGCTCTGAAAGATCTTGACATGCAGACAGTGATGTGGATTATCTAAGAGGTGATGGCAACTGGAACACTTTTAAATTCCAGTAGCGATATTGTCAGTATGTCTGAGGGAATGCACAAAAGGAAACTGCAATGAACAGTTTCCTTCATCACTTAATCATAAAACACTATATGAGAAACTTAGATCAGAAGACTTTTGCCATTAATCAATTATGATTAAGAGCAGGTGTGAATGTGTGTATAGTGAAACCATTAATGTTTCATTTAGGTTGGAATGTCTGTCATAGCTCCCACCTAATCAACTGCCAGTCATCACTAGAAAACGTAGCCTGACTGATCAGTCAGCTTCCATCCACCCAACACAGTCAAAAAAGTGTGAAGAACACACCAAATCGACTACTGACTTGAGTGTACGTTCTGTGTTTGCAGGAGGTGCAATGTCTCCATACCAGCAGGCGGATCTAATCTGTATTGTGGCCCAAAAACCCCCTGAAAAACAGAAATGACAGAACATCCCTCTAGAGCAAAACACAAAGCTCAGTGTCGTCAGTCATCGTTGTCAGCAGTGTTGAGTAGTCTAGAAGAATTGTTCTCGTAGTCGTTGAACAGGTGGCTAGTAATAAGAAGATACTGGTGATGTCAGCTCTGGTGGAAGAAGAAAGATTCCGGTCTTTTCATTCACTGATTTGCTAGTCAAAGGCTATCCCTCCACCAATCAGATTGTTCAGACTAAATGACTGGATAATGGCCCATTGCACATGTTGAATCGGCTGAAAAGAATGTTGATGGTATTAATGATGGCTGATAGCATGGAACACACCAAACAGACTCATGTTGCTGACCTCGCCAGACTGTCCAATGACGTCCGACCAACGAAATCAGGTTGGTGTGTCTCCACCCTAAAGCTGCATAATTTTTTTGTTATGTCCATGTGACAGGCTATAGCTCTGTATATATTATGTACATAACCAAATAGCCATGTGGCGTTAAACTAAAGTCCTTGTGTAAATCTAAGAGGTGGAGGAGACTTGATGTCAGTGTAATGGGCCTGATAGAACACAAGCTGATCATCTGCTTTACATTTGTCCTAAATTCCTGAACGCATCTGTTTCTCAACTGAGGCAACTTGGCAACCCAGCAAAAAAATCATCCAATCACATAAGGACAAGAAAATTAAAGCAATCCTGATCTCATTTTGCCTGAGCCCCACATCCAGGAAGTGAATATATCAATACAGACATGAATAAATCGAGTTAAAAACAGCTTCAATAAATGTTGACATGAAGAACAGGACGCAGGATGGGTATTAAATCCTAATAATTTATTTCACACTTTGTTTTTGTTTTTGTTTTTTTGTTTTGGCTTAAATCAATAAATAGCTCCCCTCCTAAAATTACTTTTCAGTGGACCAGCCGCCACTGGAGGGAACTTTAGTTGAAGACTATTAAAAACAGAATGTCAACAGAATGTATATTATAGTGCGTAGGAGTGTGAAACGTGACAAAAATGAACATATTTATGACATTTTAGTGTTGATTTAAAGTTTAAGGACACAGCTGACAGACACAGGAGGGAAAACACTCACTTTTCCCCAGTCAGTTCATTTGTTTTAGTGCAGTTAAAATGACAGTGAATGAAGCAGGACTTCGAGTAAGCAGGATTTTCTAAGGACATCCTTATCATCTATTCTTGCATTTGTCCAAGCAGAGGTTTGAAACCCTGAAATTCAGGGGATTAATGTCTGCTGTGATAACCGACAGGATGCGCCATTGGACTTGGAAGTGCAATCCCCAGATTTGCTGAACCGTGACGCCCTTGCAGAGTATTTCATTTATATTTTAGGATGGAAATAAAAAAGAAATAACTAAATCACATCCCTGATAAATGGGAGGATAACTGTAAAAAACATGCCATATTATTTTTTTAAATGCTCACTGTAGAGTCAGAGTAAAAATTGGGAGTAGAGGCACAAGCAGGGCTAGCTTTATCCTCCTTCCTGCAAGAGCCGAGGCACTTGATTCATCAAAGAGGGGGTCAGGCCGCCCTCATCACCACCAGGTGGGTTTCATTAAGTTGTCATTCTCCGCAGTAGAGAGCAGGCTGCCTCAGTATCGGTCATGGATGATACCCACAGCGGCTCACCGTGTTCACTGCAGATTATAGTGACAGTCTCTTTATTCAACAGTCTCCTATGCTACCTAGTTCGATTAGAGTATTGTTGCAACAAACTCGTATGAATTTATTTAGCTCTTTATTCGTTAATCAAGTTACATTCAGATCAATCGCTCTGTTGAATGAGATTGAATACTGACTGTAGAAATAACCTCAACACACGACACTCAACACAAAAATGAAGATGACAGTGGGGTATAGAAACAATTTTTATTGATTCACAGTGTCTTCATGCAAAACTTGTCACACAAGTCAGTGCAAAATACATTTAAAACCCCAGTGTGTGCAACTTAGTGACATCTGGTGGTGAAGGTGTAGATTTCAACTAAATGAAAGACAATGGCTGTAAAATCATCAGAGTCAGTCATTATAGTGATGGCATTTGTTTTGTCTATTTTTGGGCATTTTAAGGGATAACAACTCTGGTCCATACTGAGTGACAGAATGGCTGTATAGTCAAGACGTTTAAGTGGAATAGTCATGACTAGTGCATTGACCCATAGGGATCCATGGGTTCCAGATGTGGCAGTTTTTATGCTGTTGTGTATTCGTGCCTGTTGTAGTGGCGTGCTTCTGGCCATAGCAACATAATTGTAAGGCTACTGTATTCCAAAATTACTAACATCTCTCAAAATATTGGTCCTATCAACTTGCTGTTTTTGTTAGTCTGTTCTTTGACCAAAAATACATAATGATGCCAAACTGGAGCAGTCAGCTTTTTCTGGATTTTGTGTGAATCCCCAGACATACACACAAACACACAGACGCCAATTGGCTTTTATAATATAGATAACATTAAGGCATTCCCTAAATTCAAATTACTACTACTATTACAACTACTACTACTACAACTACAACCGGAGCCGACCCAAGCCTCCATTGGGCCCTAAGCAAAATTGGATTTTGGGGCCCTCTATTTTGTTTTTTCGTTTTATTTGCGTTTTTTCTCCTCTTCCTCTTTCCTCCCCTTTCCTTTTCAGCTTCAGAAGGGTACGTTGTATGTATGTACGTGGTAGTAATAGTAGTAGTAGTAGTAGTAGTAGTAGTGGTGGTGGTGGTGGTGGTAGTAGTAGTAGTGGTAGTGGTATTAGTAGTAGTAGTGGTCGTAGTAGTAGTGGTAGTGGTGGTAGTAGTAGTAGTGGTTGGTAGTGGTAGTAGTAGTAGTAGTCGTAGTAGTAGTAGTAGTAGTGGTAGTAGTAGTGGTAGTAGTGGTAGGTGGCAGTAGTAGTAGTAGTACTTGTAGAGGCGGTAGTAGTAGTGGTAGTAGTGGTAGGTGGTGGTAGTAGTAGCAGCAGTAGCAGTAGTAGTGGTGGTAGTAGTGATAGTGGTAGTGGTAGTAGTGGTAGAAGTAGCGGTAGTAGCAGTAGTAGTGGTGGTATTAGTAGTAATAGTAGTAGTAGTAGTAGTAGTAGTAGTGGTAGTAGCGGTAGTAGTGATAGTGGTAGTAGTGGTAGTAGTAGCGGTAGTAGTGGTAGTGGTGGTAGTAGAAGT
>JAQQZY010000006.1:28965361-28978389 GCA_030068375.1 Ostorhinchus rueppellii | reverse complement strand
ACTGTCACTGATCCAACTCCATGGGTTTTACTGGTGAATCAATGTTGTAGAAGATGATGGTGTTTCCACGGTAACTATAGAGCCTCTGAACATCCAAATGGACCATATCTGATGACCGTGAGAAGATGACAACATTTTACACCACTTATATGATTTGATTTAGTGATTTATTCTGATCATGTAATCAAATTTAACACATATGTAACAAGTAAAATATACATACTAATAAAAAATCAACAATTAAGACCATTTTTTTGTAAATAAATAGTTTTATTTACATTCCCAAAAAGGGGTGGGAAAAAGGATTGATAGGATTAGTGGATCAACATGTATCAAACACTTTAGATCAGTGGATGGTTTAGGTCACCAGTGGCTTTTTGGATCTTTATGGGTTCATTTGCTCTGTTCAGGACATCTCTGGGTGACATAAACAGTGTAATCCCACATAAACAGTGGTAATCCATGTGTGTTCTTTCCATTACTTTCCTAAAAGAGTTTCTACAGTATTAGTGCGAATGTGTTTTGGTGTGTTTAAGAACATATTCACAGTGAAAAAATAGGAATGCGTTTTTCTATTTCACTGCTGTTTTTCTCCACTATTGGTGCACTGACCAACACTCTTGTTCCTTCATAGCAGTGATCCTCACTATTTTTTTGCACAAGAGCCACATTAGTAGACTAAAGTCAAGGACACTTTCATGATAATATATCAAATCACCCCCAAAAATGAGCATTTCTATACTTTAAAGTTGAAGCAACACGACTAATACATTTTCAGTTAAGATCACATACTATTTACTTTAATATTGGGATAAAACGGAAGTTGGCATGTATGTCCTTGACTTTCTTCATGTTGTATTTGTAATTTGTTGTCTGTTTTTGATCAGAAATCGATCCATTTTGTGTCCTGTGTATGCCATGCTAGCTAGCATTAGAGGCATGTTGGCAGAGCTAACACAGGTCAGCCGCTATAGTGGAAATGGTGGGAGCATGTGTTGCCATGTTTGACAGTTACCCCCTTTTTGAAAACAACATTATTATTATTGTTGTGCTCATGCACGCTGTACATTCATCCCTCACTCATGTCCTCTGGTGATGTACCCTAAACTATCAAGACCTCCACGATTCAGGTGCTTAATACCGTTTTTCTTGTTTTGTTTATTTCTGGTTCAGTTTGTTTTCGGTGCTATTTTTTGGAAGTGGTGTCTGTTGGAATTAACACAGTCTCTATCACTCCTGCATCCTAAATAGCACTGCTCTTCTGCTTGTTGGTAACCCCCTGTTCATCTTAGCTTCAAGGGAGGGCTGGTGATGGTCACGCACTAAATATTAAAATATTTGGCTGCAAAAATAAAATATGTATCAATCTTATAAAAATTGACACCCTATTTGTGGTGTTAAACTATGAGAAATGCAGACAAATAGAAGAAAAAAAAACATTAACTGAGATGAAAGGAGACATTTAATGTGGATATTTGTATGTTATCGCATAGTGTTCGTTATATACTTGTAGCAGATTTTGATTTTTTAAAAATATATTGGCTGTGTTATCATATTGTTCTAAGTTACCGTGCCAGCTGCCATTTAAAATTTGATGAGCCGCATGTGGTGCAATGAGTATGACTGCTTTACAGGGAGGGGCCACGTTTGACCAGTTTATTTTGGAACTCAAATGAAAAATACAGCATACTTTAACTCTTAACACAATTGGCAGGAGAGTATAACTTAACAGATATCTATTTCAATGAAAATCTGCTAACTTGAAGTGACACATGTCTGGCAGGAACTTCAGAATAATGTTACACATCTAAACTAGATTGAGTAATAGCACTGGGAACAAATGTCTTGTACTCCCGGAGCTTCTCTTGCTGTCAGACTGTACGTTGCAGATCAGTTGTTATGGTATTCATAGACTACTTTATTACTGAATAAGTGAACATGTCTAGATTAGTGAGTGGTTAAATGAGATAATGGTTCAAACCGTGTATTGAACCTGACATTGTTTCATTCACAGTGATCATAGCCACGGAACAAATTGAAAAATCACTTAACTCAAGGAGTTGAGAATGATGAGTTGTCTGAATCGAACAAAGACAATTTATACTCTTACCTGCCTTTGCAGTGGCTCCAAATCCTGGCTGTTCTCCAACAATTGGTCCTAATCACTCACTAACACGGAGACTCTGTGATTTGTACAGTCTTGAATACTTGAAGTGGATGTGTCTGCTGCCAGGAGCCCACCACTTTTCCAAGACGTCTGAACAAATTGGCTGCTGATCGAATGACTTTGTAACTGTTGCAGAATCAAATAAAAACTTGCTTGACTCTTGCTTGGCATCCCATTTAACTAAACTCCTCCAACAGAACAGAAAACTTAACAAGTAAGTAGCACCTCACCATTGCTAATGACTATTAAGGATACGTTGAGGAATTGAGCATCATAAGCCTTTAAAATTAATTTCCTGCCAGCTTGATTAAAGAATATTAATCATCGCATGCTATAGTTTTCTATTATTAAATGAAATTGCAGAACACTAGATTATTAATGATAGAAAAACGCTGTTATAAGACAGTGGGTACATGTCAAGGTGCTGCTAAGTGGACGAAAAGTCAGGCAGAGCTGTTAAACTCTTCCTCATCTGTTTCTCCCTCTGTCATTCAAACAGATGCAATGCAGACACATTTGACAGCATGAATCTCATGTCGCCCCTTAAGGTTTTCCTATTTCAGCCTATAAGCTTGCTCCTCTGTTGCTTGTGCACCTTTGGCGCCAGCTGTATTCCACTCTGTCATCCAGAGAGACTGCCTCTTCTTTAAGATAAGATATGAATTCATAATCACATTACATGAGCAAGGCATCGAGCCAGGCATTTTTCACAGCATTAACAGAACAAAATGTGACAGCGTGTTGACTTTCCCCAGTTGTGAACTTACCTGAGATGAATTTGTTACATAAACTTGCGCTTAATGCTGAAGCAAATTATGTATAAATGCTGGCTAAAAACAGTCAAAGCTTGTCAACTAGATGCCACTCTGTGACATGAATATAAATCGACAAATGTAAAGCATGTTATAGTAGTGCATGCTGTATTTAAAACATCTGAAGAGACTGTATAAGCTTATAAATTGATGCTTTATCTTACACTTATAATCCTATCTTAAAATTTACATGCATTAATTGGCAAAAGTAAATGTGTGTGAAGTAAACCTTATCCAGCCTGATTAGTTCTAACATATACAGACCAGATTAGAAAATGGCTGTCATCTTTGTCTCATTATGAGTATGATATGAGACTGTTTACATTTCAGTATTCACATTAAATAGCATTCCTGCTCTTAGGAATAATAATAACACATTCGTACACAAAACACACACTCACTTTGACATGCAGTCCCTCTCCTACTTCACAGTCAAACCATGATATTCATCGAATCTTAAGAATTATTTTACAGGATGAACTGAACATGATGAATGTAGAGCACAAACCATGGTTTCTAACGCCACCATTGTGCAATGTTCCATCTTTTTTTATGTAATCATGTACAATAATTAGCATTTTGTTGACAGGGAAAACACTGCTGGTGAACCTGTTACGTGGAGCAATTTCATTTCCTTCAAATGTAATAGACAGTTATATTTACAAAACATATTGTAGAAGTCATGCTAGCTTCTGGCATGGCACACAGGCGTTACTCCCATTAAGAGTTCATTTGGATGTCAGGTCTATCAGGTAGAATATGTCAATCTATGACTTTCCTGGTGTGTGAGTAGATTTCACACTGGCCCTACCGTCATTGCCAGAGTTAATTGCACTATGGCACGAACGGTGATCAGTAGATCTCTGTCATGTTTTATTATAATACTGTAAAGGCAATAACAGGACTTCATCTTTACTGTTACTCACACTCTTTTACACACTGCGGAATTAATCGTTTGTTTTCTGAATGTATGCCAGTGAAACCTGTCAGAAATGACTGAAATGAAATATCGTACTCTGCCAAAATATAACACCTACAGTGTTTTCATAACACCTAATTAAAAAGAAGGATATGGAAAGAAAAAAAGTGATAAAGGTATTATTTGTTAGCTGGTGTCTCCTGTGGCATGAAGAAGATTTCACTGAAACATTTAGTGCATCGTAAAGGAATATCATAGTTAAACATATTGAGAAAAATCAACCTATTAAAATGCATTAAAGCCTGCACTCAGTAATCCAGTCACTCCATATTTATTCATGTAAAATGAGCACATTTTCCAAGTGACACCCGTTCAGTTCTACAGCTAAACAGATGACTGAACGAGATATGTGCTTCAAAGCAAAGCTGTTTTTTACATCTCAGTCAGATCTTGTGATCCTCTTCCACAGATTGTTTTGAGCACTGGTGATATTGGTCAGGGAAGCAGTCTCGGTAGCTTAATCCACAGTTGGTGCTGCATAACAGTAGCTATTGAATATTGGATGATCAGCCCCTGGGGAAATTAATGGGGTATCACAGCAAAGACATGTCTATCAGAAGTCTGGTTAAAATGACAGTGGCAGAAAAGAGGGGGAAAAAAGCAGCCATGAGCCAAAATGTTGGGCATACTTAGTGTTATCTGTGGAAGTTGCAGAGCTGCAGGTGCCCAAGGCTTGACTCCACCTCCATCTTTTTTCCTGTACACACATTTGACTCCAGCGTAGAAGGAGCAACAACAGCTGTTTAACCTGAAGCGCTATTGTCCAATGGAGGGATTTATGGATAAAAGAGTGTCAGTGTAGAGCACAGACAGCGCTGTCATAGTCACTTACATTGCCAATAGAAAATGGCATGTATTGAGCCTAAACAGCTGCTTACAACTTAGATTTTGCCTACTTTGCAAGACTGCAAACAAAAGCATGCCCTGTGAGAAAGACGAGTGAGCTGGCAAAGGATTATATTAAATAAGCTTTCCTTTGGTGAAGGCTTTGCTAATGGCAGGTGCAGTACACACAGAAGTGTAAACGGTCTGCCTCCCTGTTGGACAGCTGCACTGATGAATCCTGCACAGTCTCTTATAGCCAAGTCCCACATCTATCCTAAATGGCAGGTAAAGACTAAACTGACAGTTTCACTTCTCAGCTGAGGGTGCAGAAGGAATGTGAAGCCCAAAGGAAAATGGTCAACAACAGATGATGTCATTACATATATGATAATCAAATAAAATGACTGTCCTAACATAAGCTTGTACACATCTGTAGTCTGTTCTCATAGCTCACAACTAAATGGTGTGTTTCAAATCTACCCAGAAAGAAGAAAGTCCAGACCCACTAAAGGGCAGCAAACACCATCTGAATGCACTTAACAACCATGGAAACTTATTGTAACTACTCTTTGAAACATAGAAGCCCCAACGGACACCATGCAGAGGTAAGTGAAGGTTACTGGATGCAAGACTTGTTCAATTGTTGGCAATACAAGACTGATCAGGAATATGAAATAAGCAAGTTGTTAAAAGATTAAACTTGCATGAGACTGAGAGTGAAATTTGCCTGGAAGCAGAAAAGGACAGCGGTGTAAGTGTGGCCCAGGTAGTCTGCAGTGTATAACAGCCTGTAGTCATACAAATGATGTTTGCCATTGTGTCCTGAAACTTTTATTCCAGTAAAGCCTTATTTCAGAAGAACACTAATTGTAATGTATGGGATCCCTCTTTTGTAAGTCGTTTGTTTCAGAGATTAAAACACTCAAAAAGTGCTACTCGGCACAAAGTCGTGTAATTGCTGGACACAGACATGGTTCTTTGTTTACACAATGTTTGCTAATGAGGACTATACTTGCTACCCTGTGAGGGCTGACCCGCCTACAGTGTGGCAAAGGCAATGTTGCATGATTTATTCACATGGGGTTTCACTATACAGCTGCTTGGTAGCGACTGTGTTTCAGCGTGTCAGAAGTCACCAGAAGTCCTGTCTTTATTTAAGCACAGACACTAAATCTAAACTCCAGATAACAGCAACATTTAATCACATTCCGCTCTTGATTGACACATGTCCACTGATTGACTTGGACTTCTCACTTTGCCTTGATTACCTATTCAATGGCACATTTGACATCCGTCAGCAGCTGTCCTGCTCTTCACTCGGTGTGTATTGCTCTAAAATCATTAGTCAAGCATCGAGTCTGAGGAGCTCGTCTTTAGCTTTAATGATCTCAGCAGCAGAGTATTCAAAGTAAAACATAAAGACACCCAGCGATCTCTGCAGATTATTTATTGCTCATCAGTGAACTGCTCAGTTTAATACGGTGTTGCACCATTGAACATAAGTAATGCATAAATCCACTCCGGCCCTGAGGGTTGACTCACCCATCGCCCTGCAGTGCTCTCATGTGATTCAGGCTGCTTTGACATTCACCTTCCTGCCCTCATGGGCAAAGTAACAGACCAGTAGCTCTAACCTTTACTCAACCAGTGATTTAACCTGCCTGTCTGCACTGATAACACACTCACTATCAGAGTAAGCGCGAGAAGAGGAGATGAGTGCTGCCCTGTGGTGCTGCTGTGCTCAGGTAGGGCCTTTAGTCACTGCCACCCATCCTGAGTGTGTTAGCCAGCATCCACCTTTTATCTCTGCCTTAGTAGCTTCTATTCCGTACACCCACTGAACCTTAACACTCATCTATTCTACAGCACAAAACCATGGCGTGGAGCCTTGAAACTCACCTCACACAATGGCAGCCTCCAGATGCATCTAGTCAGATGTCTTTTCATTGACACCGCGGAGGGACTGAGGCATTACTGTGAATGAATGCTGTTATTTTGGTCAAGATTATTTCTTGACATACAGAAAACATCTTTAGCAAAGGTTCTCTTCATTTGAGCTTGGTAATATTGTTTGTTTATGGCTGTCTTACTCTGTTGGTGTAGTAGTGAACCACACACAGCAACAATGCATTAGTTATGCTTGCAACAGTATCTTACTTAACCTAATTAAGATGTTACACCTTATTAAATTATTTAGGTCGTCTGGGAAAAGCATCTTTCTAAAACAGTTTAACAGTCAATAAATGTCATGTTGACATTCTCGTTAACATAGAGAACACAATTAAGGAAGCTGGTGACACATAGAACCATATGAACTCTGGAATACGACCCTAAGGATTACAAACTTATGTGGCATTAAGTCTTAATTCTACTAGAATGTCTAGTAAAACATCAGACATAAATATTCATCCATCTCATATGGCATCACTGATTCTGTTTGAGTTTTCCGCTTCACAAGTGAAGTCCAGTGGAGCATCTCTGTGAAACCAAGCGAAGTCTGCTGAGGATTTTCCATTAAAGTTCCTAATGACACAGACTTTAACAGAAGAAGGATCATCCAATAAGTACAGCCGAGTGTTCTGTATGTTATGTATGAGCAAAAAGGTGTAATTGTGTATGCATATGCAGCTTTTTCCCCTCTGACAGATGCTCTCTGAATCTGTGCTGTGAGTGATTACGTTTGTCAGGACGGTGGTCTGTTTGCTGAGCGCTGGAGAGTGAGATTGAGAAGTGAGAATAGCCACCAAAGATAGACAGCTGCAGAGCTGTGTTGATTGCCACTTCCTCTTGTGTGATTTGAAATGAGTTTCTCAGTGGAAAAAAAAAAAGTCTCCACCTACTGCATGTTTGGTGCTCATCCCACTGCACTGCTAATCAAAGCTGTGTCCACCTCACATCACTATGCCAACGCTTTAGGTGCTAAACTAGCCTTGTTGCACTAGCAACCTAGACGAAGCCTTTCATCTTCACACAGAAATGGCATTGCCACACAGTCATTCTCTCACTGAAGGGTCATCATAGGACAAAAAAGAACAGTGTTTGTTGAACAGCGGTCTAGATAAGAATATGGCACAATGCTCATGTGTGTGCAATCAGACTCTGTTGCTTTTGCAATTGGAGTAACAAATTGTCTCCCTTGTAATCAGCCTCTCCTTGCCTGCTGTTTTCATCACAATTCTTTTGAATGTTCTGTTGCCATGGCACCTTGAAGAATCTGCTATAGTGGGTTTTTTTTCTTCCTGAGATAGCGATTCTCATTTTTCTGTCTGCTTACCTCACAGAGAAAACACTTTGGATCAATTTGACACAAAATTTGTACGTAATGTCAAAATAGATTGTTTGGCAAAAAAAAAAAGAAAAGAAGGGGAAAAAAAACAAACAAACAAAAAAACAGTCTTCATTGCAAATGTGCTTCAATTTTTCTTGCGTTAATTTCATTTGAATATACAGAAACATTAAGAAATATGGATTTTGCAGTTGCTCTTGGCAGGACTGTGGAAAGCGGCTGAAAATATGCTCACCTCACCCACAGCATCCACACTGATGTTAAAGTGCAAGACCTATACACAATATTAATGGAACTTTGAGGGGGAGGGGGAACTTTTCAATCTTCTTCTTAAAGTACTTCCCTAAGAGGTACAATCTGAAACCAGTATACTATGTTTTCCTCAATTTCCAAATAACTTCATGACTTAAGAGCTTTTCAGTGAATAAAACTTGACAGATGTTCAGTTCATGTTTCAGTCACTATGTAGAAGTTATTACACCATTTATGTTTGGATTGGACTTTACTGCAGCACTGAATTAAATCTGTGTTTTACTTAAATGCCCCGACTATGTGCAGTGTTACTTATATGGAGTTACTCCTTCTGTAGCTCTGCAGCTCCTCTCAGAGCTACTGATCTTGTTAGCATATTTTTGCTAATTGTTCTGGTTTTTCTCACCCACCCCTTAAGTATGATGAATGTCATTATGCAGTATCACATGGGTACTGCATGGGGGAGGTGTTATCTATATATAAATATGAGGAAAAAGCAATAGAGGCAACCTATGAACACAAGACTGATATAGAACACTTTAGTTTGGAGGCATATGCCTGATGACTTGTGGTTCAGTATTTTTTATTGGTATCGAGTGATGAAGTAGCACATTTCAACCAAGAATAAAAGTCACTTCACATCCCTCTATGGCTGCTGCAAAAATGCAAATGGTCCTTATATTCATTTAGTGTCATAAACTGTACAGGTGAAACAAAAAAAAATCAAAGAGGTTTCTAAAAATATATCAAACAAGTAAGCCTAAACAAGATAATAACTAAAGTTACAAATGAGTGACAATAAATAAGAATAACAAAAGAACGTGTTAAATATAATGAGTGTCCACTGTTTAAAGTTCTTTTAGAGTATACTTACATATTTCTTGGGTATATACTGTACAGTGCTTAACAAACGTATTAGACCACCTATCGTGAAAAAATAAATAACTTCATAGCATATCAAAAAATTGTTTCAAATTAACAATTCATTATTATTCATTAAGAAAATGACCAATTGGAATAACAAAATAGTCCCTGTTGACAAATAATAAACAAAAATGTCAATATTTTTGGTGCAGATAACAGTTTGCATTCTTGCTTCACAACTTCATAAAAAAAAAATTGTAATTCGCTGCTGCATTTCCCTTTGCATTTTTGGAAAACATTAAACTGGAAAATTTATGGAAAGCAACAATAGTTCTATTTAAGCATTAAAGATATAGTTTGGATACAAAGATCTGTCATATACTGGTGCATTAACCATTATAGAAACATAAAAAGATATTTAGGTAAACAGAAATACTGTTCAATTATGGCAGCAGTGGAAAACACCTCATACTGGGTGGAGGTGGAAGAATACATTTGTTAAGCACTGTACAGGTGTCAAAGTGAGATTTGATGAGAACAGTAAGTAGTAAAAGTAACGGAACAAGAACCAAACAAAGTATAACTCATGGCAAACTAAGGCCATGTCCACACAAAACCTTATATCTTTTCTTATCCAATTTTTTTCTTTGTCGTTTTCAAAAAAGTGTTCCGTAAACACAGAGTCATTTCAGGAAATATTTGCGTCCACACAAAACTACGGAAAACTGACTGAAAATGGTGCAGTACAAATGCCAGGCCTGTATGTGGTGTTATTCATTCATTCATTTTCTATACCCGCTTTATCCTCACTAGGGTTGCATGGAGCCTATCCCAGCTACTTAAGGGCGAAGGCGGGGTACACCCTGGACATGTCCCCAGTTCATCACAGGGCTGACATATAGAGACAAACAATCACATGGGCACTTACATTCACAGATTAGCCCATTAACCTATCAGTGCATGTCTTTGGATTGTGGGAGGAAGCCGGAGTACCAGGAGAACCCACGCAGTCACGGGGAGAACATGCAAACTCCACACAGAAAGGTCCCACCAGTGACTGGTGCGGGAATCGAGCCCAGGACCTTCTTGCTGTGAGGCATGAGTGGTATCCACTGCACCACCGTGTCACCTGTATGTGGTGTTATGCTCTCACAAAACATGCAGAAGAAGACACGGAGCATGTGCATAGAGCTGAGTTCTACTGGATCTGGACCCCTCTGGTCACCCCTCTCCATTGTAGATTCAAGAGCATGTAGTGACTATTGTTAGCTATGGTTATTTGTTGCTCATTATAATGAAAGAGTAGCTGAAGATTTGGATTCAACATTTCCAATAAGATCAGTAGCTGTTGTAGCATGAACATTACTCTGAAGTCTGCAGTCGTTGCTGTTGTGAAGTGACATCTTGCATTTGGGTGAAAGGTTAGAGAGGTGGGGCTATGACATCATCAATTTAGGTTCAGTCGTACAGATGAAGATGCGAAATTTTTGAGACCCGGTTTCAAAAAGTTGCGGTTTCAGTGACTGAAAATACTGGTTTCATGTGGACAAAAGGCCTATCCAATACAAAACTTTTGTGGATTTGACCAAAACCGTCTTCGTATGGATAGGGCCTAAATATAACCACCTAAAACATATCCAGTTCTCACATCTACTCTTACAACAATAAAACAACAAATCATGCTGGGAGTGAAGAAAACCAAAAATGTCTGTATTTGCTCTTGAATACAGAAAGAGAGGGAGAAGTATTGGTAAGAGTCCGTTTTAGTTCAAGTGTAACTGAGTCTTAACTCTGTGATTCTGAAAAGTAGCACACAGTCGGAAAGAGGCTGAGAGGACGGGCTGGATGGTTAGGCAAGTAAGTAAGATTTATTTACATAGCACCATTCACAGACAACGGTCACAAAGTGCTTCACAATAGAACTAGAACAGTTGAATAAATGATCAAATAAAAACAGTTCAATTCATAATGAAATACATCCAAATAAAGAGAAACAGAGTAAAAACAACAGAAAATCGTATTAGTCATATATCTGTGGATGTGTCACAGGTGTTTTTGTGTGGGGGTTACTATTATTGCAGAATAATTATTTGCAAATCCCACATTTCCTTAAGGCACCAGTAACAGACTAATCTGCAGCACACACATCTCCACACATATTTGCAGATCTGACATAAACAGAGGTGAAGCCACGTTTGTAAAGTCAGCCCACTGAGAGACACATCTGGATGTAAATGATAACGTATGTATTTTTCTGAACGTGTGCCTCACGGATGTTTACTTTGCTTACCTGTTACTTCTGCACTGTTTACACCAGTGCATGTACAGTCACAGAAAAAATGATTAGACCATCAAAAGTCATCAAAAACAATAATGATGCATTCAAGTCCTAACTCCTGTGTGTGTCATGTGACTAGAACGGACAGAAAAGAAAACATGGAATGTCTAAAAGCATTGTTTCTGTCAGTACAATGCCATAGATACTGATGGAAGAACTGAAGTGATTTAGGTTTTTATCAAGAAAGCATGGAAAATGGATAGATATCAGCTCTGAAATTCAACTATTATGAGCTATTTTTGTTGTTATCATTGTATTTGTCCAAACAAATGCATCTTTAGTTGTACCAGGCATTAAAATGAACAAGAAATTGAAGAATAAGGGTGGTCTAATAAATGTTTCTATGACTGTGTGTTTCACGTTTACACTGTTATATTTGCACTGCCTACACTGATACGTGTTACATTGTTTACACTTGTAATTACAGTTTACTCTGTGACAGTATTTACATTGTTCACACTACTACTATATTTGCATATTTTACACTACTTTTTTTTTTTTTAATCTTAATACAGTATATCTCCAATTTGTACATATTTTGGATAACACACTCTTATAATTTATACTTTTTTTTAAAGATATGTCTGGATCTTATTGTGCTGTTACTTAAATGTAAGTGCACTGTCACTGGCAGAGACCAACTGTAACTGGAATGACAGTAAAGACTATTCTTCTACTTCTTTTCTTCTTTTCTTGTTGTTGTTGTTCTTTTTCTTCTTCTTTTTTTCTTTTATTGTTGTTATTGTTCTTTTTCTTCTTCTTCCTTTCTTCTTTTTGTTCTATTTTCTTCTTCCTCTTCTTTTTTCTTCTTCTGTTTTCTTCTTCATTTCTTCTTTTTCTCTTCTTTTTTCTTCTTCTTCTTCTTCATGCCTGCTATCCTAGCTAATCAACACAAGCCTTTATAAGTTTTGCGTATATATTTACACACACATGCACACGTCTGTCTCCATGCTAACAGACCTCAGTACACTCACAGATACTACTGCTTTACCACCTAAAAAAGGCCCGCATACAAAAATCAATATCACCTTAAGTGTATGCTATATATAGAACAATTTTGCTGCTTGCTATCATACAGACTCATCCCATGGGGAACTGAAGCCCTGAAGTGCTCTTCAAACTAGCCAAACCTGCCAAACAATAACAGCAGTTCTACAGCTGCTACGATCATCCAGCCCACTTGTTTTACTGTGGGACTTCAGTGTTTTAACAGGTTCGTTCAGCTGATCAAAGCAGTGCTGCAGATGAGGCTTTTTATACAAATGTGGAGGTTCTGCATAGACGACTTCAGCCTCCCGTAAGAATGAGATCTGGCAGATTCCCACTGCAGAGCAAGTGGGCCACACACCTCTGATTAGAGGCATTAATATACATGTTTTATACACATTTCATGGAGTAGAATGATCTCAAACATTTGACTCTCCAAGACAGGGGTGTCAGACTCATTTTAGCTCCGGGCCATATTCCCCTTAACATGACCTGAAGTGGGCCGGACCAGTAAAATA
>JAQQZY010000006.1:28927755-28955191 GCA_030068375.1 Ostorhinchus rueppellii | reverse complement strand
TCTATCTATCTATCTATCTATCTATCTATCTATCTATCTATCTATCTATCTATCTATCTATCTATCTATCTATGTTGTTGCATAATGTGCACATTTTTGCACCAACTTAAATGCATCTATTCATAGTCTGTCTCATAAAGGTGTCTTGTCTTGTACAGATGCTTTCAGGCTACTTGAGATCTCCCTTATGGACTAAATCTCACGTGGTGGAGCAGGTATTGATACCATTAATGCTCTTAGGCCCCAAACGGCCTTCACATATCCACATGCTCAGGCTCTTTGAGGGTGCAGTGAAGATGCTTAAGCAGTGACACATGAGTTGAATGCCTAGAGACAGGAGAGCATGTGGAAATGGCCCGGGTGTGTCTGCACCAGCACAATGCATAAGCCAAGACTTTTCATAAATTACTGACAGCATTGAAATGTTTCCTACAGGTATGATTAGTGGTAGGATTACTGTGGATGGTTGAACAGGAAGGAAAACTTGTTCATGTTTACTTGAGTTGTAGATTCGCAGCTCGATTATGATTTCGTGGTGTTGTGGATTCAGGCCTCAGGAGGATGCTGTGTAGGTGAGTAAGACGACTACACCTCATCCAAGCAGGTTTAGAGATGATAAAGAGGCATGAAACACTGATGCAGCATGATAATGATCTCATGGGCGCTCTAAATGAATGCTGGCAATCACGTTTGCTGCTGAAATGTTTAGCCGCTGTCATCATTTTCTTGTTACTCAATAGCTGGCTTTCTTAGCCTCAAGTCAGCATTTGTAGGAAGTTTGTTACTGGTGCTGTTCTAATTTTGGCGTGCAAAGGCAGCGCAGGGCCGAAGAGGTCAGTGTCTGGTCGCTGGAAATATCCGTTCATCACCCAGAGGACATTGGAAACAACAGATGGGAAAAGCAAGAGACCAAGACACCTAGATGGACGGAGTAAGGTTGTAAATTTATTAGTTTGAGGAGGGGTTAGATGTCAATATGCTTACACTGAAGTCAAGCGAACATCCCTCATATAGCTGGGTTTTATCCTCATAATTCCTTCCAAGACATCCCTTGGGGAAGATCTAAGTGTTGGCCAGCTGGATTTCTACATCAGTGTGTGCAGTGAGTGTTACTGCAGCTTACAGCGCTATTGGAAAACACAGACTACCAGCTGCATTACTGTATACGCCCCTCCTTCAGCCTGAGTGAGCCATGGGACTGTACATAGTACTACTATACATTCTTAAATGGCATTGGTGAGTAGACTGCTCTTCATGGCTGTGTGCTGAGATAAAGCAGTTAGAATACTGCTGTGTGATTTGATTCAACCTCCATATCTTGATATAGGTGATTTCATATCCAGATAATGACATGTATAACTGGCGACTTGTCCAGGGTGTACCCCGCCTTCGCCCTTAAGTAGCTGGGATAGGCTCCATGCGACCCCCATGACCCTAGTGAGGATAAAGCGGGTATAGAAAATGAATGAAAGAATAATGACATATAGGCCTAGATGGTGAGTCAGCTTCAAAAATTGCCACCATCGACATCAAACCACCACTTGATTCCAGTGAAAAAGCAGGTTTTGCTTCTAAGTGAATGTTGACAAAAGCAGGCAGCTATATGTGGTTTAAAACTCTCTTATTTTGTGGCACATATATGAGTCGTAACATGATCAGCACTTGCCAAGAAGCTGAGTATTTCATAAATCTTATTATTATGATAATAAAATGTGTTCTACATTATAATGTGCAAGTGGTTATGTAAAATAAAACTATGACACATGGAAGTTAACAGTGTTCACAAAATGAAGACAAAAGGAAAATGTACATTGTAATATACGAGTGCTTCTATAAAACTGGGTTCATTTTTCTATTTGGCACTTTACCACCTTTTAAAACCCAATAATAAAAGAAAAATTTAGAAATATTTCCCCCCTCACCTTACCTCAAATAAATGCAAAAAAAATGATACTCTTGCTCTGAGCCATCCCAAAATTAATGAAATTTTAATGAAAATGTTGGGGCCAAATATAAAACTAAAATTGGGACATGAAAAGCTACCTACAGTAGGTGTCAGTGCATTTGATCTGGAAAACATGGCTTGAAATTATCTTATAAATAAAGACACTGTCTTAAATTTGATTATCCTAGTAGTTTTTCTAATCCAGAATCGTGGGTTTTTAATGAATCAGCAGTCTCATTCCGGGTTTCGTGCGTAACCCATCGTGTCCACTGGCGTTACATGCGGAACCTGCCCATTTCAACACATATAAATTACGACTGATTTTGCAGCAGCAGTTATTTTTGTGAAACACTCTGCCTTGAATAATTAGTTCAATTCCCCAAATGTACCTGTGAGAGAATAAAAAGATACTTAAAAAAATAGTAGTACATCATCTTTGTGTCCTTTTTACCATATTACATGTAGATTTTTGTATAGAAATAATTTAAAAAAACATGTTTTATCTAAAAAAATAGTTTCTCTTTTATGTCAGGAAATATTTGTTTTTAAAAATAGACCCAAAGTGCTTCCAAACTTACTTCATAACATTATTCTACAACTGATTTGACTTTTTATCCTCTCTGTTCTGTTTTTAGGAACCAGTTTCATAGTTGTACCCATATACAATTAACCTACTACAATCTACATGATTAGGGTTTTATTTTCCAGCTCTTTTGGTAATGCTAATTCAATAAACACCTACATAGAAAAGGCTGTTTGCTATGACATGTTAAATTGGACAGTCAACAAACAAAAGGTACCTGTAGTATTTTTATTCTTAAAGTAATAGAGCATAGCATCAAATGATAGATGCTTATCTGTCATCACATGATGTATTATTGCTATACCACACAGACCTAAGCAAGAGGAAATTGAAGGGGGTTGGGATTTGGCCTTGTTTATAGGCAGACAGCTGACCTTTACATCTAACAACAATAAATATACACTTTTATGGCAAAAATAAATACAAGCAGCACATTGAAATTATATTATCAATGTAAGTGACATGAAAAAGCCAAAAAAAAACTCCAAAAAAACATCAGGTTAATTAAATTTCTTTTGATGGAGGCTTGATATACTTGAGATTTATGGGATTTGCAAGCTGAATTATTATGAATGCAGGAGGGCTTTGTGCGTATTTATAGCCTCCTATACTATACTGTACATTTGTGTTGCAGTAAATAGTGATGATCACATCTTTGACTTGCCAATGTGTTGCAGGGTGTTACAGCAGAAGCTCAGAGCACTTGCTGTCATGTATTTGCCTAATGAAATCAGGCAGGATGGTCATTATCATTATCATGCATTATTGCCAACACTCCCATGTTTAGCAGCGTAAGTGCAGGCAGGAAATAACAACAGAACAAAATCATATCTCAGCAGGTAATGCACGAGAGGCGAGTGACGGGGGCTTATGTGTGGAAGTGTCTTCTTTCTAGGTTGCTGTATACGGGCCGTGGGGTGAGATTAATGGGGTCTCTCTTGCTTGCCATTCTGTTGCATTGTGTTACAGCAGCTGCTCATAGTGCCTGTGTCATGTGTTACCATTATGAAATCAAAACTGGTAGAGGGTTATCAGCCACTGCAGGAATGAGAGAATAACACCAAGTACAAGCTATTGATTGGTGTTTGGGATAGAGACTTCACAAGAGAATTTATAAGCCTGTTTTAGTTCTTTGCTGCAGGAATATGAAAACGGTCATTTATAGTGAGTCATGTTCACAGTCTGACATTTGCAAATCGTACACATTTGCTCAAAACATTTCTCAACCGAGGCTTTTGCTGTAAAAATGAGAGAAAGCACTGACTTTTTAGCATGTACATTTTTTTTCCCTCGCTGTGCTCTATACAAATGTGCAGAGCATCAGAGTACAATAAAGTAACTTCAAAAAACAGCATGTATGAGAGTGAAGGGAAACTGTTCAGAGCTTTAAAAAAAACTAATTTATTAGGAAATGAGAGGGGTTAGGGGTCCTGTTATGCAAATGAATTTAATGTTCAAAACTCACTCTGCTTTTGCATGATTTGCTTTTTTTTTTTTTTTTTGCGTTCTTGCTCAGTTTGGAAATAAACAAGGAAAGATCAAAGAGCATTATGATGCAAACCGTGACGGACTTAGAAGAAGTGACGGCATAGAATGGGAAACTACCTTCCTGGAAACAGCTGAATTTTGGACTTTGCACGGAGAAATGATCCGAGCAAGGGTAAAAGTAGAAAATAAGTGGCAATTAAATTGTTACTAGTGGACAGAATAAGATAGATGTTTCTCCCAAGGCAAAGTCAAGTTATTTAGTGCTTAAGATGCATGAGAAAGAGTTTGAAGAAATGGTATAATTACAACTAGCCAAAAAGATCAAACGAATAGCCACCAAAACACTGCAGTAATTAAACTGGAGCTAGCCTTGATTTCTTTTAGGTCAGCGAGGAACAGAGTGTCAGAGAGAAGTTCTTAACACTGGAGGAAACACTCCTAAATAAATTACAATCTCTCATGAAACACCTCTCTGCTTTGAATTTTAACAGGAGCAAAAGGTAAAGACATTGAAATATTACACGGTGAAGATACTGCAGTGTTATTCAAGCAAAAAAAACAACATTACTGATGACTTAGACAGGGGTTTGACCCACACTGACCCGCTCAAGCTTTTCGATATTTGTCTTTGTTTTAGAGGAAGGGCACTTGTAGTTCAAAGACATACACATCAGATGGATCTAAAACTTTAGAGGTGACCTTGTCTTTGTTAGTTTTCTCCTGGACTGGTGACCTGTCTGCAGTATATATTGTTTCTC
Source organism: Ostorhinchus rueppellii (assembly GCA_030068375.1). Classification (NCBI taxonomy): domain Eukaryota; kingdom Metazoa; phylum Chordata; class Actinopteri; order Kurtiformes; family Apogonidae; genus Ostorhinchus; species Ostorhinchus rueppellii. The sequence continues at coordinate 28,950,417 of JAQQZY010000006.1, read as the reverse complement.
AGCCTTTATGTGCTGAAATAAGCTGCTGTTTTCATGCAAGCATGAGCAGAACTGTTTCCAATATGTCACTACGAATTAAAGTCAATCAAACAGCAGCGTAGACAGTTGTTTGCAAATGTTAGATCGATGTATTTATACAAAAAGTGAAAAATTGCTCAACCGAAGTCGAGGCAGAGCTGCAGAAATATTACCAACAGACAAATGCCTTCAGCATTTGGTCACGTTCTTGTATGTCTTCAACATTTGCATTCTGACTTAGTAACCTTTAGAAATAATGATTTCTGCATGGTTCCTTTTATCTTTGAGGCATTCCGTGCCTCACGTCTGAGCAGTACATGTTAATAAGGAACACTGTCATTTATTGTCAGGGAGCATGCATGTGCGCCTGGAGCAACCATGTTAACTGTGGCTAAATTGATGTTTGTTTTATTTCTGACAATTGTCTGATTTAAAAGAAAAAAAAAACAGGAGGCTAAGAGCAGTGGTGTTTCAGAGCTGACCTGCGGGGTGCTACGTGAGTGTCACATGTAAAATGGAGCATTAGGGTGTGACCAGAATGTACAATGTGAGCTGCTGTGGGGAGCTGTCGATGGAAAGAGTGGAGAGGCATTCTGACGAAGATGAGCAGTCTGACTCGGGCGTATGGACTCACGTGAAGATCTAGAAGGAGAGCTAATTATTTCAGGAGTTGTGTGTAGTATGTGGTATGATAGCGAACGGGCCTACTGAGCCCGGTGGTGAACAGCTATCATATTACCATGTTGAACCTGTCTCGAATCGGCAGCATCATGACACAAATATTCAGCTGGCGGAAACATGTCACCTGCTGCAGCACATATGGCATTTAAACTGCAGAGGAGCATCACATTTTATATCCATGAAATACACTGTGCGTGCTACCAGCCACTCTCCCATTCTTTCTGTTGACTCTGATAAGAAAATTATTGGTGGCATTTGTCTCCCTCAAGATCACTGTTGTGCAGTCATCCTGCCACAGAGACAGGCTTTAACTGTTGGCCCTGACAGTGTGTGTCAGAACCTTTATACGGCAATTTAAATAAAAGGGTGTGATCACGGACATGAATTCAACAGCGGGGTGTATAGAACAGCTAAACTTCCAGTGATGTCTTTAACTGCACCTTCCAGTCTTCTGCTGTTTACCTGAAGGTGACATTGATATAGATCATGCTTTCAGTAGCTGCATCTGGTCATATTGATCAATATCTTCTACCAGAACAGCATTTCCCTTTGGCTCTCTAGAGAAAGCCAATTAAGACAGCTACACTCCCTCATACTGAATTTGAAATGCACACAAACACTATCTTCCCTACAGTCCCATTAAATAATGCATAAGAACAATATTTTATTGTATAGCACTTGCAACCAGAGGCCTAACTACTTCTATTCAGGCTTTCTCTTCTGAATGTGTGAAGCATTGGTCCAAATATATCGGGTTTAATGCACTATTCAGTCCTGACAGAGGCATTAAGAAAAAGATAATGCCTCCATGAATTCCTCCCACTAAATATTCCACTGTGAGGAGAGATGATTCTGTCATTATATATTGATTTGTTTATCATAAAGTTGTTTGACATACTTTTCATCTGATTGCATTGGCCTCATTGGAAATGTCAAACTCTACTCCTGGAAGTCAGCAGAAGTATTGACTATTCTAGTGAAGTGAATGGTTTAGAGCTTCAGCCTTCTCTTTTTTTTTTTTTTTTTTGTTAGGTTCAGTGTCTAGCTCTAATAGAGTTACACACATAATCTAGCACCCAAGTACAAAACCAAAAAAGTCTGTGAATAATATCTTGTCACTGACCATATTTTTATCCAGATGTCTTTTATCCAGTTTTTCACCACAGCAGTAAGAATTTTTACTTTGTGCCAAATAAAAAGCGACTTCTTTTATGCTTTTTTTCCCTAACAAGTTGAGAATTAATCACAGGTAATTATTTGTTTCTTTCTGTCCTAATTCTTTAATGGCTAATCACAGTGTGCAGTCCGGAGGATTCACAATCAACTTGATTTCCATGTAGTGTTTTGAGCGAACAAACAATAGCAAAAAACTCGCCTTGATTAGATCTTTCCCCAGCCTTTATGTCTGTGAGGAGAATTTCATTGGTGTCTCACAGAGAATTGCTGCTGCAGTGATCCCAGTCTAACCAGGCTTGGAAAAAAAAAAAAAAAAACCTGCACAGCCTGAAGAAGATGAAAAATATATTAGCTTGTAGAAACAGTGACGGCAAAGTATCCATGCATTTGGCCTAAATCCATGAAAGTCATATTTCAGTGCATGTGTTATTTGATATATATCTAATATACACACAGCAGTCACAAGCTGATTATTTATTGCCGTGAGCCTTTCGAAACAATAACCTAGCGGGTTCATCTTAAGGTATGCTGCTCTATGTTTGTGTGAGGCTGGGGATTATTGCTGCTTAAATCTTACAGACCACTGAAACCTTTATGGCCCTGAAATACAGAGTACATACTCTCAGCCTAGATTTAAAATAGAGATGAGAGCAATTTCTGTTAAATTATAGCACATATAACTATTGATCAGTGTTTTTCATAATAGATCCAGATGAATTTGATGCTGGATTATATATCTGTATGCGTGTCTGAACCAAAAACATTTACATTTTTACAAGGTAAATTAAAGTTGCAAATAACCTACTTAGGCCCAATCCTTTATGCAGTATGGTCCATTTATTTGGAAACATTTTTCTGTAGCTAAGCACTATAACACATTGATCAGCACATTATTACACATACATGAGCAGAAGGATACTGGAGCTGGGTGGATTTCTTGCTGACACAGAGGTTGAACCGTGGCTCAGAAAATCCATCCCTATACTCCACATGTATTGGGTATTTCTATCCTTGTTTCCACGTTGTTTACTAAGGTTTGTGTATTAATTATACAGCTAGTTGCTGATGTACTGTGTCCAAAAGTAAGTTAATTTCAGTAATACTTCATTTTGGTGATATTTATGAGCTTGTTTCTTGGGATCGATTTCTGTATCTGTGGAATGTGGCCAGAGACTCCCATGTGTCCAGAGGCTGATTTGCTGTTTAGCAGGCCTTTATAAATCTTTCAGTGCATTATAATTTTCATGAGTTGTATACATTTAATGAGTTCCATGTAGAGTGTAGTATGGATTAGCATAGTATAATTTATGAGATATAGCTTCACCTTTTCTCAGGGTTAGTTACCATTGCATCCCTAACCCTCTCTCGGTGTCAATGGTCTGTGTTTCAATCATCCAACCTGAAGAAAACAAATTAGCAAAAAGTGACACAGACCCATCAGCTTGGCTAATTGGCTAATTTGCACATACAAAACGTGCTTTATTCAGCAGCCGGATCTGTCAAGGAGAAAACTGACATTAAAAAAAAAAAAACTATAAGACTTCCAAGTTGCATTGGCAATCAGCAAGGTGTGTTAATGTCTTCCACATTAAACTGTGCAGTTATTAACACAGGTAAAATACTATTTTCAGGACATGGAAAGGTGACATTGTCACAAACAGGAGTTACAATTAACGCCCCAAAAAAACAAAAACTACCTGGCTTTTTGTCAAAACCCAGAGGATGTTTCTGTTCTTTAGTGGGGCAGTGACAAAAAACTGAAAAATTGTCTTTATTTCTTTTGGAACAAAGCCTTATGTGAAGTGGATCAAGTGCACACTATGCTATGAGTAGCTACTGCCAGGACATAGTGCAGCCTCAGCCAAATATAACCTATGAGGGACTTGAATGGTTCTCTGTACCTTACCTTGTGCTTAACCTTGTAGAATGCCTACATTCTATAAGAGTACATTCCAGTCAAAGTACCTTTTTTTTTTTTTTTTTTTTTTTACCATTTAATGCAAGAAATGTCCGAGCTGCCAATGGGAGCATTTTGTCCAGCTTTTTCTACAATACAGATGGTAACTTCTGTAGCAGTAAGTGTAGTGTGACTGCTTATTGTGCCACACATAAATGGAAATCTGTTGAAGAGAATGAGTTGAGGCTTGTTAGTCCAGCTTCCCAGTTTACTCTCTGTACAGCACTTTGGGTCAGCTGAATGCAGCAGAGATCAGGTCACTGCCAAATGGCTTTAGCTGATCCATTGTGTTGCCTTAATTATGAATACTGAGCAGCTCCAAGTCACACTCGTCTGCCAAATGCTGTAAAAGCTAATGTAAAGCCTTCAGAATTTCTCAATGAAAGTAGTTTTTTTTTTCTAAACATCTGCAGGGACCTGTGGCACCGATAAAGGTGGGTAAACATGACAAATTCATGGGGCCTAGTGTTTGTGGGCAGTGGAGGGGGCCCAGTGGATACAGGGTGGAAGATCCTCTGGACATTGGAGGTATAGAAGATGGGAGGCAGACGTTGCAACAATGTTGCATTGTATGCTAGTGAAAGTGACGGTGTTTATATATGCCCCGCTGCTCAGATAGTGAATTCATGTAGGGTCCACAACCATTATGCTTTCATGAGGCCCATAATTAGTAATGGCAGGACTGAACATTGTAAAGGTAGCGACGCCTGCAGAAATAAGAAAACTCTCACTGGGGTTCCGTAAAACCCACAGCAACATCTTGGGAGTTAAAAAAAAAAGGGTATTTTCTCCCCCAAACTACCCAATGTCTCCAAGAGTGTGCTTATATAAGACAAATAACCCAAAGAAGGATCAGTTTAGCATGCCATGTTCATGATTTAATCTTTTGTGATGTGGGGAATCATCTGTAAGAGTCTGAATTGAGGGCAGGTGGGTGACTTTGACTTACATGAGATGTGAACTGGCAAAACAAAAAGCTATACCAAGTCAAACTTCACTGCTGAAAGAAAAAAAACAACAGTGGCATAACAGTCTCAGCCCACAGCACACCTGTCTGTCAGGATGCATTGAGACATACCAACCCAACTCCTGTCAGGGAAAAACGGCAGAGAAGAAGGTCAGCTGTAGATCATGTGAAAGGCAATGATGCAGAGACATGAAATGATGTGAAGCTTTTATGGTTTGATACCAACATCAATACAGTGTCCTATGTAGTCAACCACCAAACAAACCAGCGTTGGAAAGTGATAATGTCATTAAAGTGTGATAATGTTGCAACAGGCGATATCTGTGCGCTTCGGCCTTTTGGAGCCATCCACGCATACATTTATTGATGATGCTGTTTGACGGGCTTCAGCAGGATCAGTTCATTAGATCACTCTGACAAACTACTTTCTCTATCGAGAGGCTTGATAAATGATAGCTGGATGTAGTCATTGTGGGCTGGGTGCCTATTGACTAAAAGGGCCTCATTTATGGCGGCAAAGATTAGTGATGTAGGACATTCATAAAGTGTGTCAGCCTCCTACTGGATGTTTGGACGGATGGATGGTAGAGGACGCCAGATGAGCTGCAGCATGTATCATTTAACATAGCAGAAGCGGAAAGTAAAGTGCATTTACTCATGTGTAAAAGTCTTTTTAATATTTCTCTGGCTATACATAAGGCTTAAAAATTGACATACTTATGCTGAGAGATGTAAGTATATTCAAGTGGGACTATACAAAAATCCGTCATACATAAACATCCTTCTTCATGTGGTGTTTGTTTGTATCTTCTTTATCTTTAATTTGTATTCATTTATGGATGTGGAAATTAATGCACTTACTAAAGAAAATCAAATAACACTCACTATCAGTATATAACTGCTTTATGTTTGTTGTTGATTTGTTCTGTATGTATGCTTTGTTTATGTCTGTCTTTTGTCACAGGGTTTGTTGGTTTGTTCATTAATTTAACTAAAAAAAAAAAAAAAAAGAAAATCAAATAAAAAATTCCATATGATGATAGGCTAACTATTCTCAGTTAACTTTTATGCTGTTTTGCAACGTGGTAAAATAAAGATGCACAGATATAGCAAGAAAACATCGCTTTTGCAAATATCAGCCTTTTAAACTAACTTAATTTAGTGTCAAATAAGGCGTCACGTCATCAATATCCTAGATAGAGGGTGCTGTTTATCTCTGAAACAACAAAACAGTAGTTATTTGGTGTTACAATTAGGATTTCTGTTTCCTTTGTCAAATATGATGGAAATAAACAAGAGCAATAAAAAAAATGAACAGAAAGAAAGTACTATAACATCATCAGTGGCATCAGCGATAGTCGTATTTAAAGCATCAGAATTTACTTACTAACAAAATCGGTGCCTCCCTCACTCAAACAAACCAAAGTAAAGGCAGAAAATATTCCTTGCAGTATTTGGTATTTACTTAAACCTGCTCTGCTTCATAGTTATTAATATCCTTTGAACATATTGTTATTATTTAAGCGGACTAGAAGTAAACAAAACAAGAAAAACAACACTTCTCCCCCATTTTCATGCGGTTTTGGCTACTCATAGGCGTTTTCAGAAAGGCAGGGGTGTTAAATATGTGATTGACAGCTGCAATTACAGATCCCTGTTCAGATCCGGTCAGACGTGACGGTATTGCTGTACTCCGTGGGTTGACATAGAAGCATAGAAAAATGAGTCCACTTTACCGGAGCGGTGTGAAGCAGATTCAGGTCATTGGTCTTTATATTTTTATTCTGTTGATTTGGACTGAGTGGAGAGAGCTGCAGAGATAAGAACGTCTGTATTTTGGCTCCCGCAGCTTTAATCTGTAGATATATTGTGCTATTTTTTCTTGAAATCCCTATTGCAGAAACATATTGGATGGACAAGAGAATATTCATCAGGGAAAATCATGGACACAGTTAGTTATTAAATGATGTAATTCATCAAGTTAGCTCCTTTATTCCCAATTATGACAAGGGAATGCATCCAAAATCTCACAATTCACAAAGTGCAGAATGGGAATCCATTGCCTGTCATTTCATTGACTGATCGAATAGAATAATTGTCTGTACTGTTGAAAAAGAGCATAATTTGTCACCAGGCATGCCATAATAGATGTTAAGATCACAGATACCACAGTCGTAGTGCTAGATTTATATTTATCTTATGAGTCAGTGTGACATTATTCATGTTCATAAAATTAGTTAAGACAGAAACAAGTCTCCAGAAAGTGTCACTGTGGGGATTAAGAGAGCTGCCTCTCCAGATTTCATAGCTTTAGGAAAATCTTATTTGTACACAAATTTAGATAAAAGTGTTCAGAATGATACTGCAGAGATGATGTGACGTTAATTTGGGAGCATTTTGCTGTGAGTGTCTCTAATTATTAATCCTCCAAACCAGAAGCATCTCAGATTTGTCAGGATTTCCGTGCTTGAGCTGAGCAACGAGAAGGTAAGATTTGCATTCAGTAACACAATAAGTCATTATTGACTCAGCTTGTCCTCTGTCACCTAACGTTTGCCAAATAAAACACGTGAAAGTGGCACAAATATATTGTATAATTGATGCATTTTGATAAGGCAAACAGTGAGAAGTTAAAACAATTGCCCTCTCCTCTTTTCTCGCACTTTGTTTGTTTTGTTTTGCTAGATGATTGGGTGCTGCTTTGTGAGTGCATGTCTCTGAGGAAATAAAGCTGCGGTTCAGGATGAAAAGGAGATAACGTCTGAGAAATCCTCTAACTGAAAGAGTGCATGGCATTAGCACAGTAATAGCAGATGGATACCCCTTTGATCCACGGTTGGGGAGGAGAAGTCAACTGAGTGACTGTGATAAGGCATTGAGCAGTTAAGCACTTCCATTGTATCTTGACTTAACTGTATTTAGACTACACAGGCATTTTAATAACAGTTATTTAAACCAAAGAGTGAAAGTGAATTACAATCCACGTACATTTCAGCACAACGATCTTGACATTATCATAAAAATAACATGGATGCACGTTTACTGTCATGAACTGCACCAGATGAACAACGGTTCATCTATAATTTAGCAAGTCTTACAGACTATATGTTAGAGCCTGAAGGACTAAATTAAATTATGAAAATTACAGAATTCTTCTTTACAGCTACAAGTCTTTAAATTCAGACATGTCAGTAATTTTTAGATTAGACAGCTGAGCAAGCAAGGCACTTGGCAGCTGGCTGTCACACGAGTAGCTTTGGGGAAGAGACTTCATCGTATTAGACAGTGAAATCCGTTGTGCATTTTACGGTCGACAGTGACGTCTCCTGTAATCATTACACATAGCTGCAAGAAAATTAAATTTTTAAATAAAACATTTAAAGAAATTATTGGGATTAAAATGGGAATCTTAATGTTTGTCTACCAAACCTTTGGGAAATGGAAAAACGAGAACTCGAAATAGAATTTACTTGGCTTAGCGGGAAATTCCTCTTGTACTGATGTCAGATATTTTCATAAATGCTGCGCTACTCTGTCATAAAGGGAAAAAAAACATACAAATGCAGTTTTAATGAAAGCAGTTCTGGAATTATGTGAATGATGGAGGATTGTGTAGATTTTCCTTCCTGAGACTCTTTATCAGGTTCGGTCCTGTTGACAGTGGAATTAGTTCCCCTGCATTTCTGTGGTATTGTAGCTCAAAGTCTGTGATTCTCTTTCCTTTGTCGGCTTATTGATAAGACACATTGGCGTTATTTGCAGGCGTTGCTATGGTAGCAAACATCCCTCAACCCTGCTAGGAGTTTGCAGTGTCCTGGTGGCTCAGCTGGGTAAAGCGTGCAGCATGTAATCGCGATATCCTTTTTTTGAAGCCAGCGAGGGCACTTTGTTCATATCACTCCTTTCTCCTCACTCAGTGTTCTGACCATAATATGAACCTCTTATCGGAAAAAAAGTATGCAAGACGGGATGTGTGGAGTGAGATGCTCTGATTCACTGCTTCATTTTAAGCTTCAGCAGAAAAATCATGAGCGTTTTTCTAAAATGAAGGTTATGGGAGCTGATTTTAAGTCGTTTGGCTGCTTTTTGAAGCAAGTTATGATTTGGCAAGTAATACAACTTTAAATCAGCTGTCCTTTTCAATTAGACACACAGTAAAGAGACTTCAAGATATAAACCAGCCCTTCACCAAAACAGATGCACCTCCGTGTATGACTTGAGGGGCTGTGTTTCTCTCAGCATGACTTTGGTCTAATCGGGTGTCTAACATATGGCTGATGAGCCTACAGCTCTATCATTTTGGGCCAAGCTCACTTAATAGTCTCCAAATGATTTGGCTCCAAGGAAAGTACATTTTGTGGGACAGAAATGGGCCTATGATCACATAGTTCACCGCATACAAATACATAAACAGACTTTGTTATGTCCTCACCTTAGTTGGGGATCCTGGAAACACAGACCATGCTGAAGTAAAATTAGAATCAGTGCTTCTCATTCTACAGAAAATCCACTCAAATGTAATTACAAGGAAGTGAGAAAGTGGAAGCTGCTTTGACCTTGTAACGTGGTGTTCAAGGCAGTTACTGCCCGTTATTGTATTTGTAATTAAAGGAGTGATATTTAGCTTTTTGTAAAATGGAATGGTGCATTTTAAAACATTTCCCTGTGCTCTACATAAACTGTAAATGCTCTGCTTGGGTCTGAATTCTTCATTAATTCAACTCCACAGGTCCATCTACAACCCTATTTCTGAGTAATGACACCAGAAACGTCATTTTGAGTGCTGGCCCTTTAAATGCACATGAGCCACTCCAGGCCCCGCCCCCTCCAGATTGTTGGCTGTGCTGCTCTGTCCTGTTCAACTAACAACTGAACATTTTAGGTCATCAACTCAAAGTTTGGACTTATTTTTACAACCACTGCTGCTGATAAACAATTATGTCGTACTCAGAGTAATGTTCGTCTTAAGTCTTGACCTTATATGGGCAAATGTCAGGATGTAACTAGTTTTAGATGTAACAAATTAAGCAGGAATTGAAACAGGTTGTAGAAATCTACTCGATTTTTGCTTAAATGAATATAAAGGTAACTTTGCAGCAGCTGGAGGGTTCAAATTCAAACTTTATGAACTATTAGTGTCCAAATACACAAATAAATGAACCAAAGACTAATAAAAGTAGGTTTAGATAAATATAAGCCCTTTAAATACAATGAGTTGTAGAATTTATTTAGATTACATTAAAGTTACTTTGTCGCTTTGAAGCCATATGTTTCTGACTAAATGTGTAAATTATATTTTCCAATTCTTGTAAATGTATTATTTTATGCAAAAGAAGCTGAAACAATCACAGTTCTGATGTTAAAGCTAAAACCAACGGCATTGTGTCTCTTTTTGAAAGGCGGATATCAGCAGTGTATGATGCAAAACTTCATAGTCGTGTTTGAGATTGTTTTTCACCTTGAGTCATACATCATTTAAGCCCGTTCATACATTATTACCTTCAGTCTCTTTCAAGAGTTGACAGCAAGTTTTTCATTGTCACAACAGTATTTCTAGCTCGGAGTTTATGAACTCTGCATTAATGTTGCCGGATCAGATTACTATAGAATCTTACACAGGCAATTATGTTTACTCTGCGCTACAGTGATTCTCACAGGTGATCCAATTGTCTCACATAAATGAGTTTTTAGGTAATATGCTAACCACAATGACGTTATAAAGTTGTCAGAGTGGCAGTGATGAAGTGTCTAGGCAACCAATTTACATACATTTGAAAATCGATGTGGATGGTGTTGGAGGAAAAAAAAAAAAACATTAGCCAGGATTAATAATGTAAATGTAATGAAGAATATATGCTAATGCTATGCAATTAGAACGCCTCTGTTGTTTTGGGAACTTTGAGAACATGTAGATGCACATTTGGGCATTTGTGTGAAATATAATCCATTTGTTTTCCTAAGATATACATAGAAAAATGTAAATGAAAGCAATGGGCTTTGTTTCATGTGTTGGATTATTGCAGATGTACAGTTTTTAGACTCAACATTGGATAAGTAATTTGATTTTGGTAGTCAGCAAATGGGGATTTAGTTTTAAAACTTCATAAACCTACTGTTTTTTTTCCTCTAATCTCATGAGCAAATTGTTCTGATTTCTATTGACAACACTGGAGAAAAACAGCATGAAAAGAGTCGATTTGAAAGTATCTAAATTAAAATGACAGAAGCATATGGGGTAGCGATATTAAGATGAATAACAATTAGCCGTATGAGTCAGCTTTCAAATCTTTGGAGAAAAAGAAAAAAAAAAAAAAACTCGGCTTGAATTAGCAAACAAAAAAAGAAATCAGAGCCAGGCCTGACTTAGAGTTTTAATTTAACATATCTTCATATCATAGCTGTTGTTTAATAAACTGAGGCAGAGGCACAGAATAATGGAAGACAAAGGTCTGAACTGAGACTGTGGAAAAAAAAAAGAAAGAAAAAAGCAAAACCGTTCATTTTAAAGCTTGCATTACACAGTTTCCATATGTTACAGTTTAAAATGCATGATTTTGGGTACTTGTCCCTGGCTCTGTTCCCGCAGATGGAGGCTGTCCATGAATAATTAGCTCAGTTTGAGCTTACTCGTTAAGAAGCTTAGAAGTGCTATGAGCTAAAGTATAAGCCGGCTTAGTGAGGTAAGTCGTGTACACCAACTATTGACCACATGTTCTTGCGGTGCACAGAAATATTTTCAGCATCTTAAATAGGTAGTTTGCAGGAGTCTGATCACCTGACGGATTAAGGTGCTTTTTTAACCTGGAATCATAAAGACGTAAAGGGGGCTGTGAAAATGCCGTAACATGTGGGGAGCTGAGCTGTCACCCACTGCTACTGTAAAGATTCAATTTCCACATCCCGTGAATGCTTGAAATGATTACGCCAGGAGAAATAGTATGGATTGACACTGTATCAACCTGCAGGTTACATCCACCAGCGTCACTAAATGAAGTCTTTCTAGCAGCGTTTTCTTCCATGTGATCGTACCATTTATTAGAACGTGAAGCGTTAGTGACCTACCGTGTCAGTCTGTCTGAGCTGTGACAGTATAAGATAAGAAATGTATAATGGCCTTGTAGTCTCCGTTGCCTTTTAAAGACATCTAGATTTTCCAAGCCATTACCTTTGAGAGATGATGACCAGTAAAGAGCAAAATATCCTGTTGGAGCCAGTTCTTCACAGCAGCATTGACTCACACAGGGGGAGACCTTGTTTTTGTCAGTAAATCAGAATGGCCTGTGAGTCTTGTTGCTGTATACAGAGGGAAACGTTGGCAGGTCCCATTCTTCAGGTTTCTTTTGTCCTTTGAGCAGAAGACATCAGGCGTTTTTCCACTACACTGGCCCTGAGACTTTTTGGGGAGAAGGTACTTGGCCTGGTCCTCTCAGGAGTCGTGTCTCCATTACAGTAATGGCCCTGTAAGAACCTTGCGACGACGTCATCATATCGCATCTGTTTCTGTAGTAACGTCACTAACAGGAAGTGCCAAAACAAAGCAGTGGCAGAGGAGGAAATCACAACAAGACTGGACATGGACACGGACGAAGTTGGGATGTTTGCTTCTTATCTTCTCCTGTTCTTGCATCGAGTAAAGGCCTATTTATGCTCCAACCCAGCTTGACTGCGACATCTCGCAGATACGTCGCAGATATCCTCAACCCCCCTCGCAGACATTTTCGCGCACCTCCCCAAAAATGTAACTTGATGCAGATGAATGTCGCAGATATGCCGCAGACACGACGAGGAGGAAACCTCTGATTGGTCCATTCAAAGTCTGCCAACCCCCTCCCACATCGGCTCTACACGCACTTCTGTCAAAGAGGGTCCACCCACAGATTGTGCTTCCGCTCCCACAGCTATCCGTCTTGTTTTGTTGCCACGAGCGCCATCGAGATCTATTAGCTGAATCTCGACCAAGGTACGCAGTCCACCCGTCGCCATTGTTGTTGTTGTTGTTGAATGTCCTTCTCCCCGGAAACCTAAGATAAATACTCCACCCACGAGAACCACGCCCCCACCCTATCCCCCCCAGCAACAAGACCCTCCCCAGCAACAAGCCTAGAAATTTCGTGAGTGTCTCTTGCATTGTGGCGGTGAATTACACCGCGTACCTCTTGTGTTCGTCAGGCTGCAAAATTCAGCATAAATTACAAATGTCTGCGAGGTGTCAGCGATGGAGTAACTGCGAGAATTTGCCATGAGAGCATACGGAGGCCTTAAGAGTAATCGTCTTCTGCTTTGTCATGTTGTTCTTTTAAAATTGGAGGATGCATGCATTTTAGGAATGTAGTAAAATTCAAAAGATCTGGGTAAATATATAACATTATTATTATTATTATTATTATTATTATTATTATTATTATTATTATTATTATCCAAAGTGACGGTAATGAAATTTAATTTTAATTCATCACTTTGTTCAAGATATTTTACAAGATACGGTGAAGTATCCACATAGAGGGATTCTTTTTTTTTTTCATCAATTATATTGAAAACCCTGACAGTTGAGCACAGGAAATCTACTTCTGCGCCTTCAGTGCAATACTGGAAACGAGAGTTGTGTTATTTTTTGAACACAGAAAAGGCAATAGCCACAGAAAAGAACAAATTATCCCAATTTGAAACTGTACGGGGAAAAGTGTTAGAAAAATTGATAATGTGAAGGAGAAGGTCCAGGTTCGAGATAGTGGAGGTTGAGCGTGTGTGGGTGTGTGTGGGTGGGGAAATGGGTGTGGTTATTGTGTGTATATGTTTATTTATTAATTTATTTTTTCTTGGTGCGGTAGTCTTTTCTGTTTGTCTGTTTGAAGTTGATTTTGAGATGGTGTTTTGGTTTATTTGTACATGTTACGAGTATATATCTGGCTTGGGAAATTGAATCTTAAAAAAAAAAAAAAATGGAGGTTGTTTGTTGCGATGTGGTGATGTCATTTGCGACAATCAATCTGTGTGAGTTAGCTATTAGTACTGCCTAACGACTCTACCGGGCCGTTCTGGAGTACCTACCCTCGACCAGGTACTCCATTGGTTCCTGAAAACGGCCCAGTCAGTGGAAGTTCCGACAGTGGAAACAGTCCCATAGTAGTGACTTCAAGGGTCTTCCAATAGATCGGCCCTGTCTATGGGAATCATTTGCCACACTGTGAAATTTTTGGCACGGTCGCTAAACTAATTAGACCGCAACTACCTATTAGACAGGACAAGAATAGTAAACACTTCTATTTCCAGGAGGGAGAGAATTAAGACTTTACCACCATTAGAGCAAATGGTGTGTATCACTACAGTGTACCGCATATAGCAACCAGTTAAGTGCCAATAAATGTACCCTTTGTAATTCAGCCAGTGATTTTTTTCATCCACCATTTCCCCTAGCGATCTTTTTTTTTTTTTTTTAGAATAACAATAAAGCTCCATCTGTCCATCCATTTTGGAAGCGGTGCATACAGCTAAAAAAAAAAAAACACCCCTCTTAATGTCAGACCTGTGAGAGTTCTGAAAAAAATATGATAAGGCTGTTGTTCAATGCAAGAAATAAAAGCAGCCAGTATAGCTCTGTGTCGCCCTAAAGAAGACACTGCACTGCTCATATTCATTTAACACACCAAGTTTATTAAGCGGCGAACATTTTAATGAGCAGTTTGTCTTCATCAGTACAGAAACATGCGGGTTATAAGTGTGCTCTAGTGTCATCTTTGGCCCAGATACAGTATCCTCCCTGCTAGATCTAAAAAAGTATTTCAGTTTTGTTTAATTATGGATGTTAAATTTGTTTGCGCTCTGTCTCAACTTTGCGATGGAAAAAAAACATCTGCTTGCGTATGAATACAGCTGGCTAATGTATTTGTTCTACATGTGGTGCGCATAATGTACAATGTTTACATGTTTTACCATATTTCTGCAAGATTGACTTCTCCCAGATCACACTCAGGCAAAAAATAAAATGTCATGCTTTTGGTGCCGAATCTCACTGTGGTGTAACGGCCAATGAAGATGTACTTAAAGGAGTGACGCAGATGTTACACAGATTGTCGGCATGCTGCTTTCTGCTTGCATGTATCTAAATTTGGATCGCAGCCATGTAATATCAGTACAGACACAAGCATCACACATAGGTTTAGAAAGAAATAGGGTGGGATTGAATTCCGCATCTTAGATATAATTTGACAGCTGTTTCATTCCACAAATTGTGTTATAATAGGATGACAATAACATTAGAAATCCTTTGTAGTGAGCTTTGACTCTCTAAAAATGTACTTGTGTTAATCCACTGTATTCCTCTTGAATATTTGCCAGGATAATACCCTCAACAATCAGGAGAACGTCAGTCATTAACAGGATATTTTTTTGCCCATAAACATATGGATGTTGCTCATATTCTTCGCTTTAAAAGGAGGCTCAGAATAGCTTACTGCAGACAGTTGCAATACAGATGTGTCGCTGCAGGATACATGATCAGATTTCACTGATTTCCTGTATCCTGTTCCTGCACAACCACACGAGAGAGGAAGAAGTAAATGTGGCGGCATAATTTAACTCTTGATTGTCTCGGTTAATTTAGAAACAGTAAATCTGAGATGAGGCGATGGAAAGAGGCACATTTTCAAACCCGTTGTTGCAGTTCGTTGGTCTACAGCTCACCCCCGCTATTGGCATATAGTCACACTGTATCCATTATTAATCACATGGTTCTCAAGGACGACATCTGTGTAAATTAGTATTCAGAGAGCGCGAAGATCACTTACCAGCAGTGACTTCAAAATTAAGGATTAAAAAAACACAATTCTGGCCTCTGCTTCTGTATGCCACTGCCATATCTTTCTATTGCACTAAATGGCCATGGGGATTTAGTTGGAAATTTCAGACTTTTCTGTGTTTACAGTGAAATCGTCTGTGCATGACAGATAAAGATACTGCTGTACCATTAACATTTTTACCTAGTCGTTTTATCTCATTTTCTGAATAGGTCTTTGGAAAAAAAAAAAAAAAAAAAAGAAGAAGCCAAGAGCCACTGAATCCCTTGCAGATGTGTTTTAATCACAGCTGCACTAACAGAGCAGAACTCCTTATGAATTTAGTTTTATACTGTTTGCAATAAGATGACAAAGAGCAGTTAATTTAATGACTGCAGGAGTGTGTCAGATCTACATACAGCTGAGAAACCGCAGGTGATAGAACAATCTTGTTTCAAAACCCTTAAGGTAGTCATTGTAGAGCTTTCAGCCACATCACAGTTTCTTCATCAACGGAGGGTTCACATGGAGCTGTAGATATTTAAATGTCATGAGTATTCCACTAAATTATTGTTATCAGGAGTATGACAGCAAAATGAATGGAACACATTGAACGTGTGATCATGCAGCCTAGAAATCACTTGCTGCTTTTGGTGTCATTTTCAATTCATAGGGGAAAAAAATAGCCTTATTTTCAGATTGCTTTTTGACTGCATATGTTAAAGAAAAGTAGCTAATTTGATGATAATAATGAATTATTGTTGAGTCAGTTCAAGTCCACAGTAAATTGAGCCACTGAAGCCCACTTTCTGCTTTGTGTTCTGCACTAAATATTTCTGGCTGGTTGTGATCCACAGTGAGATGGCAAAGTTTTTTTGAATGCCTGTGATGTCTGTGGATTTCCAATATGAGAGGGTGTCTGTTCATATTCTCCCATATTCATGAGAGAAAATGAAAAGCTTCTATCACAGTAAAAAAAAAAAAAAAATCACTTTATAGGGGGCAAAGGTTCCCAGATGAAGTCCCACTGAAAATCCCTTATCAAAATACAAAAAACTATTACGGTAAGTTATTAAATTATCGTGTGGATGACTCAAGTCTGACTAAAGGTCTTCTTTCATGTAGTGCACCGTGGTTGAAAGGCAAGGCACTGTCAGTGCACACTTAGTGGCTGACATTCAGCTAATGAATCGTCATACTGTAATATATTCATCTCCCTGCTGTTTCTGAGAACAGGTTGGATTTGGCTACAGAGGGATTCATCTCTTTGCTGCCTTCTGCACACTTTTTGTGTATCACTGGGCGAACAAAACAAGCAAGCAGAGAGTGGTCGATCATACAACTACTCAGAGGCATTGGGTTTAGGACTGTGCCACTTTTCCATCAACGACAGCGTGACATGGCCGCCTCTCTGAGTGAAAACGAGGAGTCAATTGACCAGGAGGCAGAGAGGGATTTGGGGAGTTCAAGGAAGTGAAAGTAGTAATCTGAAGTTCCCCTCCAATGGAACTTCACCTTCCTCACAACCTATTGTGGCACTTAGAGGCAGCAGAGGAATTGCACAAGAACAACAGCATCTAATGGTGTAAGCATCCTTTTCTCTGCCTGGAATTACTCTACTAAACCTTTACTGGGCCTGTTGAGAGTGCAAGGGCCCTCCAACAGTACTGTGACCTCTCACCCGTGAAAGCAGAGCTCTCAGCTGACTCTGGTGGTCTGAAGACATTTAGGACTGCACTGTGCCAAAGGGGACAGCTCTCCTCCTTGGCATTCATGCTGGTTAAGAAAAGGCAAGGCATGAATGTAGGAAATTACACATCATTAGTCTAAAGATAACATAATAAGCACAGCATGATAACTAGAGGAAAGTACCATCTGTTACCAGAGGTGTGTGTGTTCTGTACCCCAAAGACTCATAAAGAAAAATGTGCTGTGCAAAGAGAGAAATCCCCAATGCCAGCTCACATCGTCAACCACTGACTGAGAAGCCTTTGAACTTGAGATTCAGAATTGATTTTCTTTAAGTTGCTTTAATGGGTTGGGGCTGTCACCCTGTTACCACTGTTCCCTAGCAGCACCAGCCCAATCCCTTTACGACTCCTTCCCAACATGCACCTGTTAAATTTGAATGTGAAATGGGCGTGTTTCAATCCAGGAGGAATCTTCATGGCTTCCCTCTGTCACTCTGTTGTGACACATTTCTCCGTCTTTCTCCCTGGCGACGTTGGCTCGTGTCCTTATTGTTTCTCACCTTCATCCGTCTAACCACAAACACAGTCGATACGTATGATGTGTCACCAACACCGGAGTGGGCACCCCACTGCTGCACTGATTTTCTAGATAGCGTGGTTTGCCGCGATGGCGACTCAATCCCTCGAGGCAGATAGTATTGTTAGTCCTCCAAGTGCAAGACATTTAACCTGGCCACTTAATCACCCATGATAATTGTATCTGCTGTGAGTCCATATGCCGTATATTCAGGGCCAACAGCTTTCATCGAAGCCAAATCATGTTCATTGTGTAATTATAATTTGTCATTTTAGGCATTCTGGTATTAATAAGTTATGAAGTTTGGCTGAAGTAAAAATGAAAGTCTGATATCCCCTAACATATTTGAATTATGAGAGTTTCCTCGTATATCAGATGCTGGGCCCAGCATTTGTGGGGGGCTCATGGAGTAGTGGAAGGGGTCTAGTGGATACAGGCTAGAAGTTCTGAAAATTTTATGTAAGATCTGCTGTATAGAAGAGGCGTTGAAAGGTGTTGAAAGCATGTTAAGTTTCAGTTTCATTTTCACGCTAGTATAAGTGATGTTACACATGGACCGCATACTCATACCCCCTCTTCAGATAGATCAACAAGATGCTGAATTTTATGAAAGAGTCCACAACATGGGGGCCACTATTGGTAGCAGTGGCTACCTTGATCAGATGTGTATGTAAAGATAAAAAAAAAGTCAGATAAAGTATTAAAGTTCCAACGGAAACTAAAAACTTTGTTAGTTTGTAGCAAAATATACTGTGTGACAATAGGGAAAGTGCATGTATCTTTATGGAAATATTTCTGTCAACTGGGTACTTTGTGTTCTTCTACAGATGCAGGCAGGAAAACTGCATAAAACCAACACAAATAAACACGGTGGCAAGTGAATGTCACACCGGACAGGGTAATTCAGAGTAGGAATAATTTGTTTGGAAGCTCCCAAAAAGAAGAAAATAATCCAGTGATATGAGTATGGTGGTTATTTAAAAGTATTTAAAAGGAGAATGTGTCATATTTACTGTTACCATGACCAAATTACATGCATATGTCCTGTTATAAGAATTTAACTACACTATATCTGCTAATCTCTTTACAGTAATTAGAAAAAAAATTGGTTTGTACAGACTTGAAATGCACTTGTATGATAAAGCAAGTATAATTATGTTTCATTATTAATTACATCATATCAGTAATTACGTAAAAAAACAAATCCATGGTCATTTTTCACTGCAGTAGGGATTATTTTACAGTTTATGCGAAGTATTCTACGATTCTAAAAAGAGTGTGTTGGAAGGGTTAGTCTTTCACTTTCTGCTGGAGTGCTCTGAATTATTCCAAAGGGATTTGCCAGTGTATCTTCATATCATATAAAAAGTCTGCATTGTTCGCCTTGTCCATTTGAGGCTACACGCCAACTCTCATTTCAATTCCTTTAAACTATCTGATGGAGTCATACAATTACTATTAATCATTTCTCGAGGCCTGCCATTACAGGGCTTATATCAATCCTAATTTAATCTTCTTGGTGTATGCTCACTTTTTCTCTGATCAACAGGAGACTATGACTGAATCGAGACTTTAAATACAAGGATGTATATGTTATATTGCCATACAGCTTCATAAATGCAATGCGCACAGCTACATAACAGCATATGTGGAGGTATAAGGCTGAATGTCACATAATAGATAAAGACTGGATGTGGTGTTGAGGTGTTTTCCTTCTGCTTTCTAATGTCGGTAACGGTTTTCCATCTTCCTTATTCTGCTTTAAGGCACAGTCTTGTTTTCATTTTCCCAGTTGACATCCCATGCTGGTCCTTGGATAAGCTGATTTCTTTTGACATTTAGGTGGCAGGTGGTGATTTTTAAAATGGCTATTGTGTAACTATACTTGCCATATAATATTAGTTTCTTTAAATCCCGCCCTGCTATTTGTTAGTGGTAACATCTCCATGGTTCCTGCATTCGTCTTCTAACAGTGCTTACAAATAACCACTTTAAAAGCCTGCATTTGTCTTATACCATACAGCTCATGCTTAATAGAAGATTTCCAGCAGTGTAATATGATGCCGGCAGGCCCTGACTGCAGAGCGACGGCTCAGTCTCCAGCAGCAGTGTATTTGCACTTGTATGACGGTGCTGTTATCAGTGACCATTAAAGATGAAAACAAGAATAAAACCCTTTTCTTCCCTACTGTTAGGTCAGTCATTATGGAGCACTGCTCAAAAAAGGTAATCAGAAAATGAGTATAATTTGCCTCTGCATTTGTTCCGTCATTAGCATGTGTCTACCTGGCTGCACATGCTATTGAATGCCTGATTGGCTGTTGCAACAAAAGAGGAGGCGACCGTTTGGGATGTTTTGCAAGTGAAATGGACTATGGGGAAGAACGCTATGAGGCACACTGTAATGTAGGATAATGCTTCTTTGCCTTTTTCACATAAAGAAGAAAAGATATTAAGATGGCTGCAAGGGAAAGGTTAGAGCACAGGAGGATTGCTAAGTTCAACTCCCCGCGTTGTCTGAGAATGTTTGAGGTGAAATCTGTGAATGGGGGGCTGAGCCAGGGTGGCGGGGAGCTGCTAAAGGTGCTGTTGAGCGACGGGATGGCACGAAGCTAAAAAGAGACCCCTGTCACTAAATATGCATCAGCCACAAGGACACTATTGTGTTGTTGCCCTTTGTTCCGTCCTTCCCAAGGTGGCGGGCAAGTGAAAATGGAATATATTTGTTGAGATCAATGAGCATTGTTGAGTCATTGATTTTTGAGGCTGTTTGAATTATCAGGTAATCAATGAGGACATTTTTAATGAGAAATTCTAAAATGAAATCAAGCTCAAGCCCTTTTTTCTGCTTTTGTATACAGTCTAAATATATATAGCATAGCCAAAAAAACCTCTCCCTTCCCTTCGATAATTACAGTAGTGATTGTATTTCAGCTCCAACATGTTCTTTAAAAAGCTTCTCATTTCTTTAACAACCATCAGTTTGATAAAGAGCATAAAGCCTGGACTTTGTTTCAATCGAAAAGGGTCATGTGGTCTGATGAGTCCAGATGGACCCTGTTCCAGAGTGATGGAGTTGATTACCCATCATGCCTAGTGCCTGCAGTCCAAGCCCTGTGGGTGCAGTGTTAAGGTCTAGGAGAAAAAAATGACACAAACATATGGTGGCAAATTGCTTAAGCTTATTGAAACAAAGTAATAAATGATCCAATGAGATATTACATGGTTGGATTTTTTTTTTTTTTCCAGTAACACTGTGTAACTGCAAATAGAGAAAAATAGGTTCTGTAGGTGGAAATGAAAATGTTACACATCCATGGATCAATCAGGAAAATGCTTAAAGGGGTTATATTTTATTCATCTGTAGTTCATTTATTTGTGTATTTTGGAACCCTAATAGTTAAAAACATTAGAATTTGAACCCTCCAGGTGCTGCAAAGCTATCTTTATATTTATTTTGGCAAAAATCAAGTAGATTTCTAGACTGTCAGGCCAAACTATACATGAACTGTATAGTCTGGAATCGGACCATTGACAGAGCTGAAGTCTGTGGGTGGATTTAACCGTTGTCATTCAAACTGTTCCTACACGTAATAGGTCAGTTCTATGACCAATCAGAGCCAGAGGGTTTTCAGTAAGCCCCATCCTTTTAGCTCCAAACGGAGCCAGCTGGTACGTTAGACTTTTACTGTAGCCGGTCAGCAAAACAGCAAACACATCCTTTTTTAAAATCCATGACTTGAGTGCTTCTTTCTGCTCAACTTTCAAAGAAAAGCCCAAGTCTAACTCTTAACAAAATCAACAACAAAAGCTGATTCAAACCAGTGCAGTTCGTTAGCTACATCCATCTTCGTTGCTCTCTGTGGTTGTTTTGCAATCTCTCCCTCGCACAGCCCTATCGTCATCATGCAAAGCCCGCCCCAATGACCTCGCTTGAGTGTTTTGATTGGTCCGACACCCTGTGTCGGAGCCAGGATATACTCCTACTGTGTGATGCTAGACCACAAGCTAGGCAAGAATATTTTCTGCTGCTGTGTGGTCTAGATTTCTAGGCTAGTGGATTTCTACAACCTGTTTTAATTCTTCCTTAATTTGTTACATCTATAACGAGTTACATCATAACATTTCTACATATAAGGTCTCGACGTCCAACGAACATTTCTCTGAGTACGACACAATTGTTTGTCAGCAGCAGTGGTTGTAGTAAAAGCTGAAAATATGTCCAAACTTTGAGCCGATTATCGAAAATGTTCAGTTGTTGGTTGAACAGGACAGAGCAGCATAGGCAACAACCTGGAGGGGGCGGGGCCTGAAGTGGTGCATGTGCATTTAAAGGGCCAGAACTCAAAATGACCTTTCTGGTGTCATTACTCAGAAATAGGGTTGAAGGTGGACCTGTGGATTTGAATTAATGAAGAATTCAGAACCAAGCATTTACAGTTTGTGTAGAGCACAGGGAAATGTTTTCAAATGCTGAATTCCATTTAGTAAAAGCAAAATATATAAATATAAGTATATATATATATATATATATATATATATATATATAGGTGTGTGTGTATGTGTATATATATATATAAGTGTGTGTGTATGTGTATATATATATATATATATATATCCTTTAAGCAATGACTAATAGAATAATCAAGGTTGTTAGTTGCACATATTGTTTTATCTACACTTTCTGCTGTTTTTGATTAATCTGATGAGTATTTACTGTTGATCAAGCACAATCTATATAATGTATAAAAGTCCTCATATCTGAAATGTCTAAGAGAGAAGGTAGAAGCCTATAAAACAAGAGGATGATGAATAATACCATT
>JAQQZY010000006.1:28897254-28914066 GCA_030068375.1 Ostorhinchus rueppellii | reverse complement strand
GGGTGTACCCCGCCTTCGCCCTAAGCAGCTGGGATAGGCTCCATGCGACCCCCGTGACCCTAGTGAGGATAAAACAGAAGATGAATGAATGAATAATGGATTATATTTTTTATGGCGCTTTCCAAGTCACCCAAAGCGCTTTACATTGTTGATTCATTATTCATTCACTCTCACACTCTCCCTCTGGTGGTGGTGAACTATATTTGTATCTACAGCTGTCCTGGGCAGACTGATGGAAGCGTGGCTGCCATTTCGTGCCTACGGCTCCTCCGACCACCACCAAACATTCATACACCAGTGTGAGTGACACTGGATGTAAGGAGGGTGAAGTGTCTTGCCCAAGGACACAACAGACTGACTAGGACAGAGTGGGATTTGAACCCTACCCTTCGGTTATTGGATGACCCACTCTACCACCTGAGCCATGGCCACCCGTCCAGTGTCAGTTTGGATCAGCTCTAGTTATAAATAACACTGTGTTAGTATTAACTACATTAAATAAATCATTGTGATCATATCTGGGTAGTTGTTTTAAAAATTAAGTCAGCATTTTGGGTGATGCATAAAATGGTAAAGAGCCGTCCATGCGTTACTATGGCAACCTGCCCATGCGTTAACACATTCTCATGTCAATAAAACACAGACTTTTCACTATTTTACTCCCAAATCTCTTTTCATCATAGTTGAATATAATATCTAAACAGTTTTGTCCTACTTAATATCAATTTCTGTCGAGAACTGTATGTTTTGAATGTTTTTGCAAAGCTTAAAAATACTGATGTCCATTCAAGCCCATGTGTGACCGAGCAGTAATTTGACATTTTTCGCCTACACATTCCATCTCTCCAAATTGTGTTATGCATAATGTTAAAGTGCTTATAAATACTTACTCAGATATGTAGAGTACATGCATATAAGTTACTCTGCTTACATCACAGAGACTGTTGAACATGAAATGTGTCTATGTGTTACAGCTTAATCGGACCCTAAGGTGAATTAAAAAAAGGGTTTTAACTCAATACTGCAGAGTCTAGTGTATGTTTCGGTTGTTTAAAACTTGAAATGGCTTAATTCCTGACACTGACGCTGTGAATGCACCTTTGATGTCATTGTAATAATACCTCAGAGTTCCTGTCTTTTGTTTTTCTAGTGTGACTCGGAGAACTTCTATTTTAGAGCAATGACATCAGGCCAAATTTCAAACATGAGGGGAACTTATATATTTAAAGGAGTGATATTTTGCTTTTTAAAAATGGAATTATGCATTTTCAAACATTTCCCTGTGGTCTGCATAAACTGGAAATGCTATGCTTGGGTCAGAATTCTTTACTAATTCGACTCCAAAGGTTCATCTTCAACAATATTTCTGAGTAATGACACCAGAAAGGTGGTTTTGAGCGCTGGCCCTTTAAATACACATGCACCACTTCAGGCCCCACCCCCTCCAGGTTGTTGGCCATGCTTTCTGTCCTGTTCAACCACATGTGTTCGTTAATACAACCAACAACTGAACATTTGAAGTAATCGGCTCAAACTTTGGACATTTTTTCAGTTTTTATTACAACCACTGCTGCTGATAAACAATTATGTCATACTTTGAGAAATGTTTGTCAGAGGTCGTGACCTTATATGTGCAAATGTCATGATGTAACAAATTAAGAAGGAATTAAAACAGGTTGTAGAAATCCATTTGATTTTTGCCAAAATGAGTATAAAGATAGCTTTGCAGCACCTGGAGGGTTCAAATTCAAACTTTATGAACCATTAGGGTCCAAATACACAAATAAATGAACCAAAGACAAATAAAAGTGGGTTTAGTATAATATGAGCCATTTAAAGCATCTACTATTACCATTGGTTGGATTAACATATGAAAAGGCCGTGTTTGAACACTTTACACACACTATACCCATAAGTTAATTTTAAACAAATGGTAGTTTCTTTTTCCTCCATGTGTGTCTGTGTCTGGTCTAGAGCCGGTCCAAGGCATAAGCAAACTAAGCACCTGCTTAGGCCCTGCAGCTACTAGGGGGCCCTCAAGAGCAATTAAGAAGAAAGTTTTTTTTTTTTATTTTTTACATGCATGACTGACAATTTATGTGTGATCACTCATTTTTCTGTGGTGCTGTTGATGGAGGCCTAGTGATTCTTACTGCGTCTCTTTAAGCGAAAACTCCGCTGCACCATAATGTGTGCCTCCTGCCGTGTAGTGCGCACTATGCATCCAACTCATGAGTACTGCCAATCAAAACAATGTCACAAAAAAGGATGTACCCATCTGGGACTGAAAAAAGAAAGAGGAAGAAATAGGAAGAGGAAAAAAATAACAGAAATAAAATGAAAAAACAAAATCGAGGGCCCCAAAATCCAATTTTGCTCAGGGCCCAATAGAGGCTTGGGCCGGCTCTGGTCTGGTCTGTCAGATCATCAGTGCTATTCCAAAGAAACCAAATGTAGAAAGGCACTTCAGAACAGATCATACAACACTGACTTCCCTCCTAAAAGTGAGCTGAGAGAGAGAAAGGTGAGGGAGTAAAGTCACACTTAATCAGACAGCAGTTCTTTTTCCCTCATGAAGACTATTAAGTCCAAATACGGTTCCACCATGATGATCATTTGGAAGTTCAGCACTTACTGCCTGGACTATGCAACCCTGACTGACTCCACTCACTGCCAGGTGTCAGTGTAAAGTACTGAGCACACATTATAGTCGGCCATAAGGATTCATACAAGGTACTGTACCCATTATATATACAAATAAATGTGTATTTAGACATTTTTAGGATAGGTAGATCTTTTTTTAATTCAAGTTTTTATAGAACTTAATACATGGTAATCCTTACAAAAACAGGTAGTATACAATTACAATTAAATCCGGTTAGTTAGTTAGTTAGTTAGTTAGCTAGTTAGCTAGTTAGTTAGTTAGTTAGTTAGTTAGTATAGTTTTACTTCAAGCACATAAAATCAAACAACAAAGAGCCATACGACACGATGAAGCAAAATTTTCTGCACTCAAAAAGGAGTTGGAAGAAGAATAACCTATAGATCCCTTTTTACAAACTAATAGCTAAATTAATTCTACTTCCATTATTTTGTTTATACACTTTTGTTACTTCCACCAAGGAGGTTATGTTTTCATCGGCGTTGGTTTGTCTGTTTGCAAGATAACTCAAAAAGTTATGGATGGATTTTCAATAAATTTTCACAGATTGTCAGAAATGGGGTATCCTAGAGATGATTAGATTTTGGTGGTGATCCATACATTCAGCGCCATCTAGTGGATGAAAGTGTAAACACTGCCTTGGCGGAGGTCTGTGCTCTCTCCGAGTGCTTCTCTAGTTTCTATATATATTCACAATAACACAAAAACATCTGTACATTCACACACACTTTTTCACATTTTATCTCATAAACATAAAAGATCAAAAGTAAAATACATACATAAATAAATAAATAATATATTTTTCATATATTTTAGGTAGATTATTTTGACTTACTCATTTAAAAAGTAGCTTCCAAGTTTCCTGTCCCTTAACCATTTGCAGACTTTTTTTTTTGTGGTTGTAATGTAAGAAAACACCCAGTTCACAGCCTGGCAGACGTTAATACAAGACAGTGTACTTGTTCTTTCTTGTAATGGATTTGTCCATTTTCAATCCACATTTATTGCTTTCTTTGAGTGAAACACAATGAGCAAATGGCCAGTGTTGTTTCTTGTATTTGATGAAACACGACTAAGATTTTGCTTTAAGCTTTACAGCAGTTTTAGCCTGCGTTTAGATACAGAAGGACACTGTGGGATTTTAAGCCATTATCGCCGCCGTGTTCGTGTTGACTGCTGGTTGTAAGCCTCTGTGCTCAGCTTATGTCTCTCTTAATTAGTCCAACTCTCATGGTCAGATCAGGCATTTCACACTCTCCTTCACATAGCTGCAATTCACAGATTTTTTTAAAGGGTTGTGTGCATGTGTTTTGGCACATTTTAATCCACTTGGTGTAAATTACATTAACTGTCATTAATGTAGAAGCAGCAGATTTTTTTTACACCTGCTTGAATCTTTCATGGGAATATTATATTACACCCATTTCTGTCCATCACACTATTATTGATGCAACTGACAGAGATACAGTTTGGCGATCTGTCTGTTTAGATGCAGGAGACTGACAGGTGAAATTATTCCTGTTCTCACTAATTTGGGTTCGTGAAAGATAATTGTTAGCACTAGATTCCAATTCAATAACAACAATGTTTATTTATTTACAGTTTTCTACATTTTACCTCAAATACTACATTGGACGTAAACATATGCCATGATAACTTGGACACCAGCTCTTCAACTTGATTGGCACGTCCTAAAAATGGATTTACTTGTTTGGCTGATTTGTTGTGATAGAGCAAATGAACACTTATAGCAAATAAAGTTAAAAACTCAATTCATGTCGTTCAGTGTTTGCATCTCTTCTTCTTCTTCATTTGGTGTATTGCATGTGTTTATTCATGGTGGATAATGAAGTTGCACTTACTTATATGACATTTAATCATTAACTGTCATTAATAACACCCCTAAAACCAGGTTTTGTTTTAATTAACAAATGACTTATTGTTGCATTTAATTCGGTTACAATTGAGATGTAATTACAGTATTTAATGACAGTAGTAATTAATAATTCTGCTAATTTATGCAGCTTTCTTGCATCCTAAGTTATTGGCTGAAAAAAAACCACATACTCAGTTACAGGGTTTTTAGCTCTAAATCATTAAGTGGTTTTGTGTTACATGTAATTTTTTGCTAAACGTTTACAGTCTGTTGAAAAAGCCTTAAAAGCTTGCATCAATCTCCAGTGTACACATGAAAGGCTACGTATCAAGGGCCTTACTGAACTGTGGATTAGGCGCAGTGACAGGGGTCGTGGTAAACTCCTCCTGTCTGGGTTATCAGTCTCTGACAGCCCACTGCTCTCTGATGGCTGCTGCCGTCACAGGAGCATGCATCACACACTTGTCAAAGCGCCTCTCCTCCACCCACCCCCTTTCCGCTGAAAGTCAACACTACGGTTCTCACCACACGTATACTTACGTGCTCACAGACACCCTCGCAGATGTGCATACATACAAGCACATGCGCACACATGACAGTACACATATACAGACACCGTTCCCATTATGGTGACAAATCCTGCCTGAGCAGACTCCCATCTGTGAGTCATGGCGTGGTGTGTTGCACTAGTCAAACTCCCCCGTCATCTGCCTTTCACAGATGGATCTGTGGGGTTTCCAAGGGCTTGTCTGGTGGCACGATTGTTGGACGGTTTAGATTCAGTGATACGATGGAGATCCGGCACGTATCTCATGCTTCGAGGTGGAAAAGGACAGCTCTCCAACAAGGGGTCAGGTTAATCATCACGGGCTTCACTGGGTTTAATCCATTAAACCATGAGTTCAGCCATATCTGGTCCGGCTGAATCGTTTCCCTGATCCCATTTTCTCTGTATACATATCCACACTTTCACCCTGGCTCCTATTTGGCCCTATAATGGGATTAACTCCAATGACACCAATCTCAAATCTAGCTTTAAACTCAGCGGGGTGAATCTTATTTTACTGGTTATTCCCAAAGGGGATAAAACTTGGCTTAAGTTACATAATTAGATCTCATTTCAACCTAAATGTAAATGATGGCAAATTAATGGAAAATAGCATGATTGTAGGCCTATTCTCTTCCTGTTTTCTCTCAGTTCAGTCAAGAAGCCTCCAGGAACAAAAAACACAACTGACAACTTGTGTTAATTAATACGTCTGTTGGAATATGTAGAGGACACTGTCATAAATAATGGATAGTGTCGAGCGCAGTCTACATTCATTATAACCTAGCACTGCCGCAATGACTTTGGGTCCGTGAAGCCAATGGTGTTTCGTCCAGCTATTATTTATTTGGGCAATAAAGATAAAAGAGTTTACTCCATGCCTACACTTAAAATGCAATACGTTCCCCTATTATTGTTGTTGCACCCACCCAATAACTTTTGAAACACAGCTATTAAGCAAGCTTATTACAAAGCCCTTTTCCACTTCATAATAAAATCAACGTAGAGCAATTGACCTTGGCTGAACAAAAACCCTTTCACTGCTCCCTGCCTCATTCGCATCGTCCAACAAGGCATTAGAAAGCCGTTTGGTTGCTCTGTCTCTCACTGCTTCTAGAGCCATTAACAGTCAACAATAATCTTTTTTTTTTTTTAATGCTATCACCTCTTGTTCTCTGTGGTCAAAGGCAGCATGATTCCATCCGTTTTGGCGTCATTCAAGTGAAATAAGCAGAAATTCTTGGTAATTGTTGATAACTTGTGGGGATGCAATGAACTGTTACTAACCTTTTTTGACCTCATTTATAAAAATAAGCCTTAAGGTTTTGTTTTGTTTTGTTTTTTTTCGCAAGGCCTAGAGATGCTTTTTTTCTTGGAAAGAGCCTTATTTATTGTGATTGTAATTGATTCTGACAATATACTTGGTATATGTAGATATCTTAGCACATGTTAATGCTAACTGTGCTCAGTTTCAATGAAGTTTACATTTTATTGAGCTTGATTTCACTAATAAAAACACTTGCACTGTATTTGTCATTTAATTTCCATCAGCACTACTGCAAGCTCACCTTGAATTAGCATAAACTAAACGACTAATGATGCCAACACTGTGATTAAATTGAGTTAATCTGCGATAAGGTTACATCAGTCTCACACAGAAATGCAGCAGAAGAGATGAGGATGAGAAAAAGTACAAACGGGTCTTTTAAAAGGGCATAATAAATGTATGGTACAGAATATGGTAATGCTTCATATGCAGCAATTTGGCGTGCAGACATAGACGTAACTGCGCTGAAATGGTTCCAAGATTTCTTTAGGAAGGTATGCTAATCCAATTCCATCATTTTAAACGCAGACAAGTCTGTTACATATTTAAGCCTGCAATTTTTCCCTCTTAACAGCCACGCATGAAATATAATATCGAGAAATACTGTTCTCTTTGCTGGTTAAAACATGTGCTGTGGTTTTTTCTTGTGTAAAGGGTCAGTTCAGATATTCTACCGCAACTTCTGACATCCTTTTCAACTTTAAATAGAATCAAAGTCCAGATCCCTGCAACAACCTCACCTCCTCCAAAGGTGCATGAAGAACCAAAATAGGCAGAACAGGGCAAAACTCGGCCAGCAGTTGTTTTAATAAGAACCACTACTTTTTGCCTGCATACTTTATATTGTTCAGAGTAAAAAGAGTCTTTCCTTAAAGCATTAAATGGTTTTTGCCTGGTTCTATTGCAGATTCCCTGTTGTTTTACAGAGATTTTTAAAATTAATTTGGATATGTAAAACTATAATTTTAAGCAAATTAAAGCAACCTTTTCGCTAAGCCTCCAAATGATATCATAGTAGGCATCTTTTTTTTTTTTTTTTTTTTAGAATCAGCTTCATAGTCCAAATACAAGTACACGTACAAGAAATTTGACCTTTTAGATTTTGTTACACTGGTAATCTGAAATAAGCACATGAAAAATGAAGACAGAAACACAAACAGTTATATGTACACGCGGGATGAAAAATAGATTAATATGATGTATGATTAAAAAAAGCAACAATTAACCACACAAGCAAAATAGATTGTAAGCACGTAAACAAATCCAAGGATGTGTAGGAGTCGAAGAAATACCGGGCTAGTACTCATATACAGCAGAGAACAGCATGTACAGAAGAGTGAAAACAGTTGTCCTCGATTTCATTCGGCAATATCTCTAAGTAAAATCCAAACACAGCTGAAACACTGACCTTATTGATTTTATTGTCACAGACTCATTTCTAAAGGTTGATGTCTCATATCATTGTCTTCATTTTCTGGTTTGTCACCTTTATTTACTTCTTTGTTGGTTTCTTTAAATCAGTTTATAGCCATAGAAATGAGTTATTACTTAATAAAATATCACTGCTTTTTTTTTGTTCTAAGGTATGTTTAACAATAATAAGTAAATAAATAAAAGGGGAAGACTTAGTTTAAGAACAGTTGTCTTTATGTTTTTTTCTAAACAGGGAACATGTGTATTTGAGCTGCTCGATTATGGAAAAACATCAATGTCACAATTATTTTTGGTCAATATTGAAATCACGATTATTCAGACGATTAACTTGGAATTTCACAATGCACTTATTCAGTATTTCTCTCTCTCTCTCTCTCTCTCTCTCTCTCTCTCTCAAAAAAACACGTTGTTATTGATTCTTTATGCAAAACATTCAAGTTGAAAATACATTTTGGCGACAAATATCTACTTTACAGCTGTTTTGCAATGGAATGGAATGTATTGCACATGCGTATCTGTCAGAAATTGTGTAAAGAAAAACAGAACGTAAATCGTTTCAACTCGATTATATGAGTTTTGAGATTGTTTGACAACGAAATCAAAATCATGATCAAAATTCGATGAATTGCACAGCCCTCATGTGTATGTTAAAGTTCATGTTTTCCCATTGTTGGTTTTTCAGACATGGTACAGATGTGCTTAGATGTCTGTTGTAAAGTATCTTTCCAAATAATAGCAATAAAAAAATACAATTATAAAATATAAATAAATAAAATATCACCACTTCACTTTTTTATTAGTCATACTTTATAAAAGTATAAAATATGACTAAAACTTTATTATCAAGTAATTTATTCATATTTTTAAAATGACTTATATTATATTTAAAGCATATGTGAATCATTTAATGGTCACCGCTTCCAAACCTCTTTTAATAAATCTTTTTAATTTTACCTCTGAGTGCCCTGTGCAGATGAGCTCCAAACACACTCTGAGGGCATGACATTTTGATTGACATTTCTCAGCAATTTCTTTTTTTTTTTTAGCAAACAATCCATCTCAGTGTAGATATATTTCATTACGGGCTCACTAACCTTCACTGGCCCTCTTCAGAATCCAGTGGATGTTGTTTTAGAACATTTGCTTAGTAATGGCATACACCCATGCAGAGGCATGTCTATCTCTCTCTCTCTTTACCTCTCCTTTCACTTCCATTTTTATCAAGATTCAGTGTAAAAATACTGAATGCTGCTTCATGCTTTCTGGGGTATTAAAGTAAAAAAAAAAAAAAAACATATGATTTTGCCTTCCAAGAAAATAATGGAATATAGTGTTATAGATTTTTCAAAGAGAATTTCAGAGTGTTCAAACATGGTTCCTCAAAGTCTTCAAAGAATAATCCTAAATAACAGATGGCAGGTTTGTTTATACACAGTACCAGAAAAACAGAAGTGCTGTCAAAAAACAAATCACTTATTAGTTATTGGTTGTGTCTTTTCATGAAACCGCGGAAGTAAACAGTGAGTTTTTTTGGCCCTTGTATCAGGGTATTTCCCAGTTTATCTTAATGGAAATCTTCAGTTTTATTTTGCAGTGGGGACTTGGTGCGCAGGTCTGTACCGAACCCAACATAGGAGGAAAAGCCAAGAAATTATACTGTATAAGACATATAGAGAGGGAGGAGGGATTTGAAGATGCTTTAACATGATAAAAGCCATGCACAGGGCCTCCATATGCCTTGTATGCCCAT
This sequence comes from Ostorhinchus rueppellii, assembly GCA_030068375.1. Classification (NCBI taxonomy): domain Eukaryota; kingdom Metazoa; phylum Chordata; class Actinopteri; order Kurtiformes; family Apogonidae; genus Ostorhinchus; species Ostorhinchus rueppellii. The sequence continues at coordinate 28,904,470 of JAQQZY010000006.1, read as the reverse complement.
CATGCTCACCACACACTCCTTATCTGTGACGCCTTTTTATCCCGATCACTTTGAACCTGATTCGTGTTCGTGGCACATCTGCAGTGACGTGAAGAAAAGGTCCACAGTGAGGCACAAAATGGATTGGGCATCCATGGTGGCTAATTCTAATTCAACGAATTGAGAGAGCTGTGTTAAGGATGTTAAGCATTAAAGAGTTGTCTTTTTCATGGGATTATCTGCGAAGGAGGAAGTCAGTATTCAGACGGAGCTGACTGGCACGGCAAGATCAGGCTCCATCCAAGTAGAACACTTCTTCAGGCATGCAAAACATGGAGACTTAAGTCACATAATCCCTTTCAATATCAGCTGGGATGTCAATACTCTGACATGAATGGATAGGATACGACGGTTTTGCAGGCTTACTGTTGTTTCCGATCACAGTATTTGCAGTGGTAGCTGGCAGTTTGCTATTATTAGCCACTACAGCGATATAAATGTTACCACAGATCCACTGACACTATGATGACAAACCATATCCAAACCATGGCTGAAATGCTGTCCTGTCTAATAAAATATTGCCAAGAGAGCTCCAGGCAGCGTTTTATTCCTTGTACCCCAACATTGTGGCATTTATGGAGCCTGCAGATTCTCAAGTAAATAATTGGACACACAAACCTCAAAACGCTCAAGCTCATCTCAGGGACTAAACAAACAATAGCGTTTCTGCACATTCTGTACATAGGTTTAAATGAGACTGTAACTGTGGATCATAATTGGGCTTTTCTGGTGGTTTCATGGAAGCACCCTTCTGTCAGCATGACTAAGCAAGGCTGTCCAAGTCCAGTTAACCATGACTGTGTGAGGGAGCTAAAAACAATCGCTTTTCAGGAGAAGGAGGTTCAAGCCAATTGTTGACATTATACATTCAGATGTTGCTTATGTTGAAAATTGCATTGTCTTACTTCTTTATCTTGCTGCCAAGTGTCTTAAATCCTCAATTTAATATATTGGACACGGCGTGTGGTGTTGTATACAATGCAATTTCATGATGTCTTATTCTAAAGTATGGTATTTGCTGTTGCTGTGGTTCCCGCTGCAGTCCAGTTTCTCCATGGAACTCATTAAAGTTTCATGGAATCTCGTCTCATCTTACCTTACCTTATCGTGGGTATTTTCATTGTGTTGCAGAACTTGGATTTATAATGATTGCATTAATCATTTAAAGGATTAAAAAGCTGAAATGTGTGAAATGTAGAAGATTTTCAATGTGTAAGTCATATCTACTGATTCTTTTTCTATATAAGCATATATAATATTGATCTTCAATATGAAACGGATGCGTGCGGCAAAATTGACAGGAGAGGGAAAAAAATACAGCAGGGTTTCGCCACAGCCCATGAAAGTTGAGACGAGTTTAAACTTTTGCATGAAACTATAAATAAACTGCAGTGCTAACCTGAATTTGAGCGAGTCTTCTGGATTAAAATAAAATATAAAAGCAGAAACTAAAGTGTATGAATGACACAGTAAAGGATGTAGTCATGCTTTAATACTGCACTTATATTCAACTCCTTGGATAATAATTTGCCATTTGGAGATGTTGCGCTATGTTTCATATATAGAAAATTGGAGAAGTATTATCTTTGACACCTCGAGATGGATGGTAACAAGCTGTGGGCTGATAAATGACATATTTGGGTTTAAACTGAACCTCAAAATGGATTTAACTTTTCTTCCTCAGCAGACCTAAAAAGATATCAGACTCTTGACAGTACTAAATGCTATTTCTCCTTGAATTCAAATTGTTTCCGAATTGGAAAATCTAACATTTGATCAGGGCAATGATTACCCTTCTCCAAGTTCCACTGTCTCCTCAGCACGATCAAGACAATAGAGCGCCTTATTAGTAATAATCATCATGATATTCAAGCTGTTAAATGATTTTCGTCTCATATTGCAAATGTGGAAATGAGATTTAGATACTAATGTGTGGGTTATACTCTGAGTCCTTATCAATTCTATTCACTAAAATCAATATGACCATGAAAGACTTTGCAGTATTCACCAGTAATTCATGTTTTATCATGCATTAATAAGTAACTGGTGTAGGAAGGAGTGGATTAGCCGAGAGACAGAAGAGCAGAGACAGACTGAATGTGATGTTGCAAACGTTGCACTGTGAAAGTGGGTAGCCAAAAGTTGCTGCATTAAAGCAAACCTATCCTTCTTGCTGTGTGTGTCTCTCATAGCTACTGATTATTTATGTGGTACTGGTAAATGTGCTGAGCATGGCTAAGAGTATAAATAGCAGTATGGACATCATCAGAGACTTTGGCTCACATGGAGGGGAAAGAGTTTACTATCAGAGCATGGAATCATGGGCAGCACACACACCGTCCTCCCTGACTCATCGAAAACAGAGGGAAACTCTGATCTTTCAGCTTCTTGTAATGCTCAGCTTGGAGACTGGCTAGCCTGACTGACCTCTGTGGTCACCGGTGCACAGCTTTTGTTGTGCTTATTGCATAAGTATTCATATGAGATGACTAAGTGCATTATTTACTTACCATGTTGCCCTAGGTTCACTGGTTTATATATGTGAGGCAAGGCTTAGGATTACACTGACACCGACTTGGGTTTAGCATTTTTTTAAATAAAAATAGCTGCATAACTAGAGCAATTATTAGAGCGGATATTATTTGACGTGATTCTCTCAGGCAACTTGTATTATGGCTGTGTGTCACCCCGGTCACTGTCTACTTCACAAAGAGCTTCCCGTTTAAACAAAAGAGTCACAACATCGTCAGGTTAAACACTATAGGAAAAACATTAGCGCAATCTTTTCCTCGTCATTTTACACCCCCGCTGTCGCCATTATCCCTCCGTACTAATGCGTTCCACCTCTTTGCAGTCCAAAGTACAGGCCTCTTCTTTGCCTTAGGTTGTTACCTTTGTCTGGAGCTTTCATCTCTGGAGGTCACACCGGCTGCCCTGGAGGTACCAGTAATGGTCAGTGTGCCAACTGTGTGGGTTTGCTAAGAGAACCATATGCTGTCTGTTAAATCCCACTTAGCAGAGGAACCAGTGTAGGGCTGTTTATATAGAATGACAAAAAAAACCAAAACAAAACATTTAACGTGCACTGCGAAGACTCTGCTGTGAATCAACCAGTTAAACACTCAGCATATTAGTGTGGCTGTTTTTTTTTGCTTCCTTCCCTTTTACACCCTGTCACTTCTTGTTTGGTATTCCACAATGATTGCTTCAAGGGAGGGGGGATTAAGCGGGCTGAACAACCTTACTTAGAACACATAGACGTACCTCTTGCTACAACACAAAATTCAATTCTAATGCTTAAGTTCACCGTACCCGAGCTTAAATATATGTTTCGTTATTTGTTTTATATTGAAGGTGTTATAATAGCACCATGGGTCCTGGCCTCAAAATGTTTATTTTAGCCTTGTGGCGAGTCTAGGAGAGTAATAGAGAAGTGGATGTGCTGTGTGCCAAGCGTTTTCACACATGGCTTAGATGCTGCTATAGAAAGGCCCTGTAGCAGGTTCTTTTTCACTCTTCATTAGGAATTCTAGAGGGTGTTTCGACTGTGAGGTGATAATGTTTCTATGGACATCGCTGGCCTGCAGTCACACAGCAAAATCTTAACAGCTCCTGCAAAAAACAAGCAGTATCGCGCTTCAGTTTTTCGTATTAAATCGTTTGTTAAACTCAGCTAAATTTGGGAAGAAACATCGAATAAAAATGTCCATTTGGTCGCGATGTGGAGACATAATCCAAGCTTACAGTTATCCAAACGCCTGCCTCGCCCTGTGTGTACCGAAGCTCCGAGGTCCTGAACGCTGAACAAATAGCTGTTTGTCCTTGAGGAAGGCTGCAAATGAGAAGCCTCGGTTGTCGCACTGGGTTTTTGAAAGACAGGGAAAAACAAAACCATTTTCATTACAGCCGCGGTTTAATATCTAATCAAATCATCGATCATATGTAGCCCGTTAGTCTTCTATGTGTTGTGATTACATGCCTCTTTCTGTCTGTGTGGATGAGACTGAATGTCAAGCATTTTGTTTAACAACACTAGCATTTTAAAACCTGTGAGTGCTCTACTTCACTAATTCTGGTGCAGAAATGCAGACAGGACTGCAGGCAGTATCTGAGTCTAACGACATTTGATCTCTGATGGATGTTTTGAAGCCGAGCTGATTTTGTTTTTGACGTTGCCACTGTGTTTTTTTTGTAACTCATACTTTTCAAATACCTGTGTGTTTAATTCGAGCGATAACAATAGTAATTAAATTGTACACCGGGATATTTTCTCATGAACCTATGTGTGAGCGTGCAGTGTGCTGTATGTTTGATGTGTATGTGAGTGGGTGTTTGATGAAGAGATGGAGAGGCAGTTAGCATGCCATCACAGTATGTAGGATTATAGCTCAAGCTGCTGCATGACTTGTTCAGTTCGAGTGCAAGTGCTGTGTGTATTCATCAATTCCTTGGTGGTAGATGCTTCAGAGAACATGAACATAGGATGGACACCTCAGTGAAGTACAGCATGCGTGAAATTGTACTTCTCACATCACTGTCTTGGGTCAGTCGGGAAGCTGGCCACTGGACGTTACATAATGACATTTGGAAATCGAAAAATCAAGATGTATTTAAGATTCCTCAAAAAGTCACACTAAGGAATAGGTCAGTGCATCAAACGATTAAAAAGCTTAGAGGATTTAAGATCCAAATGCTGCTTTGAATAATCACCGGCATTATCCGAGAGAGTTTTTTCGCAATTAGAAAGTGCAAAGGTGTTTAGAGAAAAAGAGACCTCTCTGTTTTACATCTAAGGGGTGACTGCTGCCTTTAAACAGCCTTTAAAGGTTGCTCTTAATGGCAGGGTCTTTTGCAGAGGCCTGCTTTGTTTACTCTCAGAGTTTGAGCTCGGTAAATATGTCTGGCTTGGACAAACTGCTTAGCTTGGCCCATTTTAAAGAGGAAAAAAAAAGCCACCGCTGAGATGCTAATCAAGATTGCTGCATTGGCAATTAAATTTGACAGAGGAGAATCAGAGCTATTCCTCTGTTTTCATTATTTCCGAAAAAGGGGGAAAAAAGTGTAAAGTGGTCCCTTTTTCTTCATCTACAAAAGCTTCAATTAACTGTGATAGCTCTATGTGCGCCTCTTAGGTGTTCACAGGGGATGGAGAGGAGAAATTGTGCCTACCTCGAATTGTTTTGGTCTATATACAGTATTGCAGCAGTTTAAATGAGTTCCAAGACGAAGTTTTTTTCATGTCATCTGAAAACTATTTATATCTAACCTGTTTTGTCTGGTTCATCCCAGTCCTGGGGTGCTTAGCTAAGGAAGGAGAGAATGCCAGCGTTCAAAAACTACTGCGCTTTTCTGCGTTAGAAGACTGTAAATTAAATGCCTTTGCATCACAGATGGTTAGTTGGAAGGAAAACATACAAAAAAAAATCTCATGAAAATCCGACCTTTGGTTTCAGGAAACTGTGACAGACATGGCGTGCTATTTTCAGATGCTGCAGATGATGCGGTTAATACATTAAAAATGATGATTACAGTTTAATCTGCAGTGATGATAATATTTTGTACCTATTATTTATGAATATATTAGTACTTGTGTGCTAAAATGTAGCTTAAAAGTCACCTGGGATCTAGAGGAGATAAGTACGGAGTTGTTTTTGGGGGGATAGATTATTTTTATCTGTTGTTTTGTTTCATTTGTAGTATGTTTGAGTTACCAAATTTGGAATTATGGATGTGAAATGTTGCTAAAACAGTAATTAAGAGTGTTTTTTTGAGTCAATATTATGAACAAATCAACGCAACTTCTTCCAGAGACTAGAATAGTTCCAAAATAAAGTGTTTGTCGGAGTTTATAACATAATGAGCAGTTTGCTTTAATATTCTTTTTAAGTTTTCTCAGATAGTGACCTGATGGGTTCTGTCTAAGTATATTTCCAGGTGAGATCTGTGCCACTTAGGAACAGGGACTACATCACTCTTAGATAATGTCCTCATACCTCTGTTTACTCCTGAGTGTTAGTGTTCTTCGGGCAACATGAGTAGACATCACAGTGAAGTGCACCATGCGTGAATGACACAGGAATAAACTTCTCAAAGAATGATGGGTCACAGTGCTGTCCAGAGAATTAATATCCTGTCATAGAGACTAAGACGGTCAATGTGAGATGAGGTCATTGTATTATGCAGTGTATATTAGGTAGGTCACTATATTTCTGTACACATTCCCACATAGGGATTTGCAATATGGCCACTTGTGTCAAATGTTGCCACCTCCAACTGTTCACAAATCTCTAATTAGTGTCCTAATGAAAAAATACTACTTTCTAACAAGTGTAGTCATTGGATTTCTGTCATTTCTGAATGCAGTTGTGACATTATACCAATGTAGGGGCACTTTATAGATTTGTTTACTTCAATTCCTCCAATAAATAATACTGTCTACACTATTGACAGGAAGATAATAAGAGAAAGAAAGATGGCAGGAGACATCATTAATGACTTAATTTTTCTTATTTATTGAAGTGTTTGCTAAAGTAACAGTTTTATCATGCTTTTTTTTGTTGTAAGCTTTTTTTTAATTGGGTTTTGCATTAATTATGTGCATTTTGTTTGCGGCGTACATTGTAGGGGAGCATATACAAAGCATAGAACCGACAGTATAGAAGAGCTGCAGTATTTTCGTTGCAACAATTTTCCATTCCCTTCTCAGGCCCCCCCCCCCCAGCCCTCGATTAAACCCTCTAATGCAGACATTACATGTGTGGTTGTACAGTGCATGTGGTCAGCTTGAGAGATGCCAAATAAGAACATGTCTAGATGAGATAGTATTTCATGTTACTTACAAAGTTAAGGTGCTGACATAATTGAAAACATGTATACGACAAACAAGGGAAAAGTAAAAAACAAAAAAAAAGAAAGAAAGAAAAAGTGGGGTAGCCTCTACTCTGCTGTATCTGTTGTAGAGTGTATCATATTTTTTCAAGTGCATGATATCTATGATCCATCTAGTGATATCATACCTTTTTTTTTTTACGATTGTCTTTTTTACATGTAGAAGTAATTACAATTAGTGCTGTCAAATGATTACATTTTTTTAATCAATGCAGTCCAACTTTATTTATAAAGCACTTTAAAACAACCACAGTGGACCAAAGTGCTGTACAGAACACTAGAAACACAA
>JAQQZY010000006.1:28841256-28854181 GCA_030068375.1 Ostorhinchus rueppellii | reverse complement strand
AACTTACTACAGTTATTAAATTATTAACATTTTTAATCCAAAGGCAGAACAACAACATTACAAGATATTTTTATATATTTAACAGGAGAGCTTTTCTTTTTAATGTTCAATAAATGCAGTTCTAAATTCAAGACATTATCATGTAAATAATCGTGATTTCAATATGGATCAAAATAATCAGGATTATGATTTTTTCCATAATCGAGCAGCCCTAGTTTCTGCTTATGTTTGGAAAAAACTTCAAAGTTCAAAACCCAAAGTGAACATTTCTAAACTCTGGTTTGTTTGCATTTGTGTGAATGATGTTACATCGCATTTTGTGTTTGTCTATTATTGCGATGAACGCCAAAACAACCTATATGTAAAACATCAAATTCAAGTGTGTAAATCAGTGCATGACCTGCAGTAGACTGAGGTCCACTTGGGTTGTGAAAATGGCTCAGACAAGCATTATGGCCAAATTTACAACCCAGTACTTAAAGGGCTCATATTTTACTAAACCCACTTTTAATAGTCTTTGGTTCATTTATTTGTTTACTTGGACCGTAATAGTTCATAAAGTTTGAATTTGATCACTCCAGATGCTGCAAAGCTCTCTTTATATTCATTCTGGCAAAAATCGAATGGATTTCAACAACATGTTTACATTTCTGCTTAATTTGTTACATCTGTAACTAGTTTTGTCACAAAATTTGCACATATGAGATCATGACTTCCTACAAACATTTCTCAGAGTACACCATAATTGTTTATCAGCAGCGGTTATAGTAAAAATTAAAAATATGTCCCAACTTCGAGTCGATTACCTAAAATGTTCAGTTGTTTGTTGTATTAATGAACACAAGTGGTTGAACGGGACAGAAAGCACGGTCAACAACCCAGAGGGGGTGGGGCATAAAATAGCTTATGTGCATTTAAAGGGCCAGCGCTCAAAATGACCTTTCTGGTGTCATTACTCAGAAACAGTGTTGAAGATGGACCTGTGGAGTTGAATTAATGAAGAATTCAGACCCAAGCAGAGCATTTACAGTTCATGTAGACCACAGGGAAATGTTTGAAAATGCTGAAATCCATTTAAAAAAGCAAAATATCACTCCTTAAAGACATGCCTCTTAAGCAGCCACAGTGTTGCCATGGCAATACTACATGAGGCTTGTAGCAATATACACACTCTATACATCCAGGTAACCAGAAGAACACCTCTAAACAAGTCAATAAAACCAATTGTTGGACAACAAAGCGCAATCCAAACAAACACTAAGATGGGTAATTATCAAAACAAAGCTAACAGTCTGAGACCACTGAATAATTTCATAAAGCAACTGATCAATGCGACAAACTTTGCACCACTAAGCAGATTCAACAGTCAAAGTATTATTTCCCTACAACTAAAACTCACTTAACAAGCCAAAGAAGTGCAAAAATAAAGGTTGTGTTATGGCATGAATGTGGTCTCCCATTAGCTCGCCTCTGATCATAATGTGGTTTTTTATATGAATGAAACATCTGCTATCAGCTACTCCATTGTTTTGTGTTGTATTGAAATGATTCAGACTGAAAACAAATGGCCCAGGGAACTTAACTTGTCGTTGGTGCTCAACCTCATGACACAATAAAGCCTCTACATCTGTTATATCCATGGTGTCCACAGTTTTACGTCCGGCACAAACAATGGTTTGTCTGAGTGTTTGTATCAGTTGTAGGCGTTTTTGCATGACTGTGTGGACAGAGATGTGTTGTAAAATAAAGGTCATAATGACAGAAAGAAAAGATCTGTTTAGAAAAATATCTCTTCTGTGTGGACATGGAGTTAAAGTTCTAATACTAAATATGTACTCCAGATTCTGGCTTTAAAGAGCCATGGGTCCCAGTCAGTATTTCTTTATGCCAGTTGTCATTCAGGTTTTTTTTTTTGTTCCATTTAATAAGTGAGCTGGTGGTCCATCTTTAAATTCCCCTCCCATTAATAAGATCTCAAGTTGAATAGAAGACTTTGATTGGCAGGTGTATATGACAGCTCGGTGGCCTGCCGCGTTCGGCTTTGGGTGCTTCTGTTTATTTAATAAAACCCATTTTTCTACGAGTGTACAGCAGTGGTTCCCAAACTTTTCCAACTCAAGACCCAAATAATAAAATGTATGAATCACTGGGACCTGAATTTACAAAATACATCATGAATTACTGTGGTATCTGCATTTTTGTCGACTCTTCCATTGTTCAGACAGTATACCTGAGTCTTTTTCTTACATTGTTTTTTCTTGATTCTTTTTTTTTTTTTTTTTTTTTTTTTTTACAGTTTTTGTCTCTTACATAATTTTCTTACTGTTAGATTTTCCAATTTCATGGGCCCTTTGTTTTTATGTTTTGCCACATCATAAAAATAATTTTCACCTGGTTACATTTATTATAATAATGGATTAGATTTATACAGCGCTTTTCTACTCTGCATACTGTAAGCATGCACAGTGGATCCATTATTCATTCACTCACACTGTGGTTTTGGTAAACTACATATGTAGCCAGAGCTGCCCTGGGGCAAACTGACAGGACCATGGCTGCCAATTCCAACCACCACCAAACATTCATACACCAGTGTGAGGGGCGGCACTGGGGGTGAAGTGTCTTGCCCAAGGATGCAACAGCACATGACTAGGACAGAGTGGGATTTGAACCACCAACCCTTCAATTATCAGATGACCCGCGCTACGTTCTGAGCCAGAGTCACCCTATCCTGACTTTTACATGTTGTGTCTTTTACATCATTTTTGTCTTGTACGTTTCTGAACTTTTCTATTATTTAATAAGTAAAATGAATTCACATCATTCTATTTATTTATTCTACTGTTACAGAACACTGGAAGTATGCTGACACAGGCTGTGATATTACAATACACAGTTTAAGATTTTTTGTTCAGAACATTTCCATATATGTGAGGACCTCCCTTCTCAACAGGGGAAGACTTCTTGCCACCTCTGTGCTCCATATAAAATGATCTGCTTCAATAAGAGTTTGGCAAAGTTTACTATTTTGCAAAGTCAGTAAGCTAGCAGGTATCATTAGCTCACCCATGACCCTTCATTAATAGCTCTGAGCCCTCACACTCCCATAGCTTCACCCCTTTTGTCCAAATATGGTCACTTGCAGCTCCAAAAAGTCGACATAGCAATGACTGAATTGCAAACTGCAATGGTCGATGTCACAGTTCCTCCGTAATTAAATTCAGCCTCTGGTCCAACAACGTCCACAGTTGCTAACTTAAGCATTGTTGGTGTGATTGGATGAAATCTCATTAGCTTGTGCACCTTATGTTATGGATCATAGAGCATCATATTTTCACAAATAAAAACGCAATGAAAAACTGCTCCAAATACCTGCCAGTGAAAAAACAAGGGTCAGTTATCCACTGTGCATGCCAATTAATATTTTACACTTTAAAAGATTTAATATAATCATATTTTTCAACTCTTTTTTTTAGTTGTGCAGTTTAAGTCCCTGTAAGTTTATGTGTGTCTAATCCAGAGAGTCATTTGCCTGAAAATCTTGCTCCATGAAATCCTTGGTAAGAAATGAAAGGTTTGTGTTCACTCAAAGACTGTATGAGATACACAGACACTTTAAAGGAACAAACAGGATTAAACAAGCCTTTATACTGAAATCACTAATTATACTTCAACTCCTTCTATCAAACAGGACAAACAGAAATAGTTTTAACTTAAATACAGACAGTGAGCTGCCTCCAGCAGTCGAGCTACATTAAGGTAACACAGGAATGCAACCAGCTTTAACTATCTCTGATATAAGGTTTTTTTCAATCCTAACCTGCACCTTTAGTTTTGTTGGTAACCTTGCCCTCTAGCTCTGAATTCATGAGTATTGATTGGTTGGAAAACACTCAGACATTCATCTTTTCTTGACCTCTAATGCCAAAGGTTTGTAGAAGCTAATAAAAAGCTAATTATTTAATCAGGCTCCTACAAGCAATTTTCCTTAACTGTTTTGTCTCATTTCAGGTAAAGTCGAGCCAGGGGGATAGAAGTGTTCGTTAGAGTCTGATGGTGTGTTAGATTAATGGGAATAGATCAGACAAAAAGCAGCTGTTTATTCTTAATAATCACCCCACTTTTCTGTTTTTATCCCCAGATGATGCTGGTAATATTGCACCTGGAGAATAAACAGGATATATCTGATGTATTTAAACACATTAGGTCTGCATTTAGTGACATATCGTCAATATGTTCATCGTTTCGGGGCATTGCTATTCATGCACCCCTATTAGTTAGATGTAATTGGGCTTTGACTAAGGGAACACAGCTGTTGAAAGCCATGAATACATACAGTAATATGATTGATACTGTGCCATATAGTGTATATGATTCTGGGTATAAATCAAGTCATTAATCAAAGTGCTGACATGTAGGAGTAAATTACAGGAAAGCCAGGGGAAAAGAGGAAGGCTCTGGTGGAATTCAGTTTCGTGGATATGCTGAGGATGAGCTTGGTCTCACAGTTATGACAGTTATACGGCTACTCTACACCTCCGAACAGCATCCCTGTTTCCTGAATGAGTGGCTCTGTCTGTCCACTGCTGAGTCATGATGACATTGAGAATGTCCTTTAATAAGCGTGTTCCAGCTGCAGCTGCTTTATTGCTTGTCTTCATCTTAGCCCCTGTGATTGCTGCAGTCACTTAAAGGAGGTGCTTTCTGAACAGACTAACCAAAGCCTTTTCTCCAATCAGGCAATTTAAAAATAATTTGTCAGTAATAAATACAAAATGACAACATTGCTACATCGGAATTAATTTCCTGTTCCGCTGCAGCCTGTTAAAGGCAGTAAGTCCAGGTTGCCTGATTGTACACCCTGGGACTGTCATTACCTTGTTGATATCTGGGGAATAGAGCACAAAGAAAGGCAGCTATCTGCAATATGAATGCATTCATTCAAATCCATAATTGATTGAAGCTCCAAGGCTAGTTTTTGTCTCCCTCGACAAATGGTGGTCAGCAGGATCTGATGTAATGTGATGCCTGAAGGTTTTTTCCAGCGGTTTCTTTTGCTGCTTTTTGAAGAGCTGATATCAAGGAAGAAAAATAGAAGCTCACATTAAGCCAAGATACTAATACTAACTGCGCCTTTTAAAAAGTGTAGAAATGACAATTCTATTATATCACAGTTTTTAAATCTGTTATTTTTCTTTTCTTGATTCAAGTAAATTTCAATCCAGCTTTTATATTCTGGAAAACTACATGTCACACTTTGACATTTCAGAACAAAATCTCCCACGGCTTTATTTTATTGTAATCAGATATATAATACTTCCATCTTAGTCACATCACTAACCATTATAATCAGCCTGGAATTACTCATATTTTAAGTCATATGAAGTTGATTTTTAAGGCTGATTTTAATACCGAGATGATAATGAAACACTTGTTTTTCATTCCTGTAACTGACAATTTTTATTCTACACTCATCATGTTGTCTCTGTGGGATTGTCAGAATATCACTGTATTGAGATAAAAATGGAAGTCGCCCCTGTTGTCATACCATGGGATTCTGGGCAGCAAAGCCAGCTGTATAGGAGGACAGCCGTTTCCCTAACAACTGTCTTTATCTCGCTCATATAAGGAAGGAATCGCAGTGATGGATAATGACTTGACGGAGTATGTCTTTCGGCCAAAGTAGCTTGGGACTGAGGATTTTTTTTTTTCTAACCAACCATTCACTTCATATAAGAGCATGAAGAGAGGAAGAAAGAAAACGTGTGAGAGGTAGAAGTCTTGTGGCTCCAAGGAAAATAGAGCAGGGAAGTGAAGTGTTTGATACAGTGAAGAGGAGCCATGTTGGAGATTAAATGAGACCGGTTTGTCCTGAGCTGACACCGGACTTATCAAGCTGGGCCAGGTAATGACTCGAACGTGGAAAACTGGAAAGTGGAAAATCAGTTGCTAGGCCATTGTAGATGGGTGAAGGACTTCATATTAAACAAGTGTACATCATCATGTACCTCCCAGCGGTCGCTCAGTGTCACATTGCAGTCACACCACTCATTGTCACAGTGCCTGTCAGAGTGGGCTGTAGCACCACCACACACAAGTAGAAGCTGTTAATATGCATGTCATGATAGACTGTGAAATGATAGACCGTGAAATCTGTGACACCTACACTCCTACTTTGTTTCTCTCCTTCATTCCTTAAACTCTGACATGACAGCTCTGAGTCCAACCTGGATGAATTGGAAAGGAATGGAATGACGTCTCAAAAAGCAAAAGCTTGCGTCATAAATACTTAATTACTCGGATGAATAGCTGAAGATGACAGGTCTAAAGTCACTCCTCGAATACAAATTGATGTACAGTAGAGCTCGAAGAACCTGAGTGGAGAATTCTGTTTTTTAATGCATGAAGGCTCTCTACGCACAAATGCTCGTAATATGGTAATCTCTCTTGGGTTGCGTGCTGCTCTACTGCAGGCAGAGCTGTGACATGTCATGTAGCTTGTCTTGAATTTTAGGGACAAGTGAGAAACTGAAAGCTCATGACCTTGACATCCATTTCCCTCTGGTTAGAGGAGAAATAAAAAGAAGAGAAAAGCTGCGGTTAAAATAGCCTCCAAGTGAGTTACAAAACCTTGTCTTCATGCATCTTAACCCATAAAGACCCAGTGGTACTTCTGCGGTAGTTCCCAAATGATTCATTTTCTCTACATTTAACATTTCTTAAGTGATTTGTCACTGTTAATTATAAAATAAACCAGTGTATTTTGCATTTTTTCCAATATTTAATGTACTGATCACAGGTGTTCATAAAAGCTCAAATTAAAGTAGAAGGTTAATATATTAAAAAAAAAAAGAGAGAGAGAACTAAAAAAAAAGAGAGTTTTAATCAAAATATATCATTAAATAAACATAAAACAAGTGTGTCCATGCACTGCTATTTATCAAACTCCATGGGTTTTTCTGGTGAATCAATGTTGCAGTAGATGATAGTGTTTCCATGGTCGCAACAGAGCATCTGAACGTCCAAATGGATCATATCTGATGACCATGAAAAGATGACAAACTGCATTTTACACCAATTATTTACATGCATTGTTAGGATTAGTGGATCAACAGCTATTATACTTTTTAGATCGGTAGATGGTTTTGGCGGCTGGTGGATGTTTGGGTCTTCATGGGTTAATCAAATTGCAGTGTTGAAAAACGACTGGCCTCATATTAAAGCACCCTGTAATTATTTGAACACATTCATAATTAGTCATGAATTCTCATCACAAGCAAAAGACTCACCATTTCTTTGTTTTTGCACACTTCCAATTCCTCGGCTTTGTCACAATATCATTAATTTTTCATTTCGCTCTCCTTTACACTTTGTTTTCCTTTAGCTACAATGATGCAGTGAAATATTAATGATGGGACACATATTCATACTTGTGGTATCTACAACTCTGTTTTTGTTGCCTCTCCTGCTGCTTATGCTTCTTTCCTGTTGTTTCGTAATCAGATCAGCGTTCATATCGCACCCAAAGCTGCCAAGTGGAAAAAAGGAGCAAGCTCAGTCAATGAGATTATGAATGTATGACTGCTTCTCTTGTGTGTTGAGGAATGTTGTCGTCTTCACCACAATACTGTCGAAGACTATAAGAGAAACAGCCTCAAGAAATGTGATTTGTGATGAATTTTAAGTGCACAGACGTGTATGGTATCCACATTCTTATAGAATAACATGTTTGTTTTGCTCTAGGTGTTTTTTTTCCTGTAACGCCAGAGGGAGTCATCTTCCGGAGCTCTGACTCTCAGACTGCCAGCTGATCGGGATGCTGATGTGAAACCTGCGATGGACACCAGGGCTTGATATCTGGTGAGTCTGTCGTCCTTTCCAAGTCACTGGGTATTGATTCAGAGTGGTTTGCAGCTCTGCCATACCTGGGGCGGCTCTAACTGTGCTGAAATTGTTGCGTTAGCAGTGGTGCATCAGCAGATTTAAAATGCAGTACTATGTAGAGCACCAGTGGGAATTTGTTAGAGAGACGGCCGTGAAACTACAGGTGCAGAGCAGAACTGGGTCAAATTTGCAGTCGCTTTTCTCTTTGTGTTATTCTTTTATACTGTTAAAGCACCAGATGGGTGGAGATAATCAGTTTGAGTGTGTTCAAGCCTATATATAATTTGACTCAAAAATAAGGCAGCGCTGTTGAAATGTATTCACAAAAACAAATGGGCACTAACACATACAGTAATGCAGGCAAGGTTGCAAACAGTGCAAGAATGTGTGGGAGTGCAAAGGCTGCTGAAATTAATTTTACATAGACAGTGCAATAGGTGGTTTCAGAGTGCACATATTCATATCTAAATGCAGCGTGCTTTGATTTGACAGGTTGTATTATGCATGTTCTGCATATTAAACTGCAGAATAACTATGTGTGTGTGTGTGTGTGTGTGTGTGTGTAGGGCCTGGGCTGATTCACATACACAAGAAAATGCATGTGTCAAAAAGAAACAGTGTGTTCTTGCATCTGGTTGTTTGGAACAGAGCTCTAGTATCCACAGGGAAAACAGGAAGGTGCACAAGCTGTACGTATAATTGACTTTCTAAAACTGACAATCAGATACACAAACTACTATGACTCGCCAGGTGTGTTAAACTCTCATTTCATTCCTTACATTACTACTGCTCTCATTTTTCATGCATACATGTACTGCTCAGAATGCCTTTGAGGAAAGATGATGACGCCAGTTTTCAAACTATTATAGCATCTGGCTACCCCAGTCTCTTGAATCAGGCCAAATTATACTAGGATACCACTGACAGCAGGCTGCAAAAATACTTTTGTATGAATTATTTTCCTGCTAATGAACAGGCTAGCATGCAAACTGAACATGTCTATTTAGACGCGCAAATATAAATACACTTGACTAATTTTTCCAAGTATTTCAAATTATGCGACCCTCGTGTGGTACAAAAAGTGTCTATCTAGGGTTGTAATATAATTGACTGCATCTCTAACTAACCCGAAATGGGCCGTAAAACGCTGCAGCAGTACATAAACGCTGTTTCGTGTTTCAGTCGTACATTATATAGCATGAAACTATTAATTAAACTTGGTACACGGGAGGATAGAGTTAATGATCTGCGCTGCGTCTTCAGAGAGCAGTCAGCCGAGAATAATTGTGTGCATCTGAAGTGCAGTAGGTACCTGTATCCCCTTAACATCTGTCTGGTGGACTTGAAGTAGGTTTGCATCCTGAAAATGTCATTGCACTGCATCTAAGCACTATATCTGATACTGTGAGCTTCCACTGACTGTGCTTTGCTGATGCCAGAGTTTAAGGGGAAGGTCTGGGTTTAAATCCCTGGGGTGAGTGGGTTGAGTATGGAGGGAGGTGGGCGGTAGAGAGTTTTTTGTAGAGTTTTTTTTTTTGCTTACCTTTGACCCTCTGTGGTCAGAACCCCTGTGGTTTCTGTGGTCAGGGGGATCACACTCTACTGAGAACAAAGAAATATGATGGCTCCCACTTGTCCTCTTCTGGTTCAAAGGGAACGGCAGGGCAATGCTAATTAGCCAGCTTGTGTAACTGAATTGAACATAACTGCTGTTCCCTTCTGTGTTCCCCCTCCCTCTTGTCGTACGCCTAACAAGCAGCGTCTACAACAGTCATGCACCCTGCATAACTCTGCATATTTTTCCTACACCGTCAGACGCTCTGCTCTTTTTTTTTTGTTTTTTTTGTCCTGCCTAAAAAAAAATATAATTCCTATAGTTAGATTAATCCTTTTTAAGAGAATTAAATTCAGCCTTTCCTGTTGAATGAAAGTAATTTGTGTAGTGGAACTCCAGGAATATGTATTCTTTCCACATCTTCACTCAGCTGTTCTTTGGAGCATAGTTTAATCCTGGTTGTCAAGTTTGAAAGCGATAAGAGGCGTAACAACAGGATTCCCCACCAGTTCATCTCTCTGTACTTAAAATGATGGTAGTACATCTTATAAATGCTCTCTAAGTAGGAAGAGAATACATGTTTTAATCAGGGTTCGAGCGGAGAGTGAGGAGGAGGTCAAGTTATTACCCTCACATATTCAGAATTCCAGTGATGCCACAGTGCATATACGCTTCCCTCCCTTGTCTTGTGTTCTGTGGTCTGCTTCCCTTGTCAAAGTAATCTGAGTCTTGCAGTCAGTGTTTCCTGGAATACCAAGTATCGAAGGCAGTGACAGGCAGTGTCGAATGGCAGCTTATGACTTCCTTGAGGTTTACTGAACATGTTGCCCTGTTAAGATTTCATCTCTCTACACCTGAATCTTGTTACTGCAGCTCTAATCATGCACAGATATTAAGCCGTACACTCTCATGTCATCCACATCCCAGTATAACGGGAGGGGATTTGCGATTTAGAAGTGATGTAGCTGGAGCCATCTTGAATAATAGAGTAGGAAAATATGGTAAAATCAAACACACCTGCATGCGTGCGAGCACAAGTCAGATACAATAGATGCTTAGCTCCAGGGGAGTTGTGCTCAGCGTCTCGGTTTTTCTCTCGCTTGCTCGCTCTCTCAGTCAAATATCTTTTTGTTAGTGCAGATGCACTCAGGGTTGGCAAGCACATTGAAGACTGAGTCACTTAAACAGCCTCATCTTGACACACAGCTGACTCACACTGTATTGATTTGTTCATACATCATATTCTTTTGTACTGTTTCCTGTTATGTATGTATACAGGAGGGCGTTGTTGTAGATCCTCTGCACAAACTGTATGTTTTCTCTGAGCTTCCTGATATGCGAGATCACGATTAAAAAAAATAATAACAAAAATCAGAGGGGTGTTTAATGACAATAGAGGAGGAAATTTATTGCCTAAGCATTCTCATTAGTAACAAGGGAAAAGGCAGAGTTTAAGAACCTATTCATATTAAGGGCCAAGAATAGCATAATCAGTGTTCAGGAGCATAAACGAGCCTTTTTCTCCCACAGCAACAAACCAGAAAACCTCTGATCTGAGTTGTCATGCAAGTGTAAAGCCTGAAGCTCATTTATTCAAAAGGTACATTACATCTTGAGATTTGTGCAGCTTTTGAACTGCGCTGCTTGAATCAAAAAAAAAAAAAAAAACAACTTGCAAGCGCTTAACCTTAAGAGGCATCTGGAACAACTGAAAACTTCACTACTCACCTTTTATAAATTGATTATTCCTTTTACTTAGAAGTCACACATTACAGGCAGGACACACTATTCTGTCTGGTTGTGGGGAAATAGCAGAGAAGTTGCTGAACTTGAAAATCAAGAATAAGAGTTAAGTTATACTGACAGAACCATTCTCAGACATTAGGAAAACCAATTTTAATATTGAAATGGAATTATTCTCCCTGTGGCTACGCAGATCCCCGCCATATCTTAACTAAGCTCAATTTAATTATACTTTGTAGTGCATTTTGTATAAATATTGCATGCATGATCTATATAAAGACATAAGTACAGTTTTGGAGTGGCTGTTGCATCCTGCATTCATGAATACTGAGTGTAGGTTGACATTCAAAGTGTTAATCACTGATTCATGCATGGTTTTGTATGCAATTAGAACAGGTTGTTTATTGAAAGTCCTATTTATAGATCTCTAACTTAGCTCAGAGGGAACATCCATAACACCCGCTGTGCAGAGATACCTTAAGAAATGCGTCTAGTCCTTCCTTTTATCTTAAGATGTAAGAGATGTTCCACATTGTTGGACCATTTGTTCAGTCTGCAAGAGCTGAATGACACTGCTACTAAAGCATATAAAATTGTTTAGTAGTTTCATTTCTAAATTATTTACCTGGACTTTTGATGTGAAAACTGAAAATATGTCTAAAGTTTGAGCTTTCATTAAAAAAAAAAAAAAAGCAAAATATCACTCCTTTAAGGTAAAATTCAGTTTCTCTGCTTTAAATCCTGATCAGATATGACCCATTTGGATGTTCAGAGGCTCTGTAGTGAACGTGGAAACACCATCATCTTCTACCACATTGATTCATCAGTAAAACCCATGGAGTTGGATCAATGACAGTGGATTGAGACACTTGTTTTTATATTCAGTTATTGATGTCTTTGCTGAAAAAGTCACTTTTTCTTCAGTTTTTATCTGCTTTTGATATAATAACCTTTGAATTGACTCATCAGTGAATTAAATATTGGAAACTACACTGAAAAATGAAAGATACGGGGTATAATATTATAATAAATGGTTATAAATCACTTAAAACTGTTAAAAGAGTGATATTTTACTTTTCTAAATGGAATTATGCATTTTCACAGACTCCCTGTGGTCTACATAAACTGTAAATGCTCTGCTTGGGTCTGAATTCTTCATTAATTCAACTCCACAGGTCCATCTTCAACACTATTTCTGAGTAATGATACCAGAAAGGTGCTTTTCAGCGCTGGCTCTTTAAATGCAGGAGCCACTTCAGGCCCCGCCCCCTTCAAATGTTGACTGTGCTGCGCTGTTCAACCAAAAACTGAATATTTTAGGTAACTGGCTCAAACTTTGGCCATATTTTCAGTTTTTACTACATACGCTACTGCTGATAAACAATTATGTCGTACTCAAAGAAATATTGGTCAGAAGTCTTAACCTTATATGTGCAAATGTAATGATGTAACTAGCTATAGATGCAACAAATTAAGCAGGAATTAAACCAGTTGTAGAAATCATCTCAATTTTTGCCAAAATGAATATAAAGATAGTTTTGCAGCACCTGGAGGGTTCAAATTCAGATATACAACTAAAAGTGGGTTTAGTAAAATATTCATTCATTCATTCATCTTCTATACCCGCTTTATCCTCATTAGGGTCACAGGGGTCACATGGAGCCTTTCCCAGCTACTTAAGGGCGAAGGCGGGGTACACCCTGGACAAGTCACCAGTTCATCACAGGGCTGACATATAGAGAC
>JAQQZY010000006.1:28787801-28822630 GCA_030068375.1 Ostorhinchus rueppellii | reverse complement strand
TATATATATCGGTAACTTTACACAGGCTGCATGCTCATTGTTATGCATCATTTGAAACAGATCAAGCAATATTTCCTGTATTGATCAGAATTGTTGCATTGTCGTCTGCAAAATGTGGCCTTAGACTGTTCTTCTGTGACTGGAGAGCCCTGCAAATCTACTCACAGCAAAATGAAAATCGGCATGTGGCCATTGTAAATCTGAGGGCAGTGCACTGTCTTGTTTATTCTATTAATTATGACAGCTAACCGATGGAAAACGGTCCAGATCTTTTTTTTTTTCTCTTTTTGGCTCACATATTTAGGCAATTTGTGCACAATGTGGATCGACTCTTAACAGCAACAGCATATCTAATATTTCCATTATAATGGTTTAACATAATGATGAAAAATGTGGTTATTAATCTGAAATATATAGAAGTAAAAAGCAGTTATCAGAATCGTAAAACTGTCATTAATTACAGATATGTCCTCTAAATCCTCCTGTGTAATTCCCTTCTAATGTCAGTCACGACTGGACATTTATGACTTGTCATTAATAATACTTGAGGATACTGCAAAAAACATTTGACCAAACCTTGTATTAATTTGCAGGATTTTCATTTTTTCTTCTTTTCACTTTTTTTTTTCTTTCCTTTAGCCCACCAGCTTAACTTACACTGAACAGAACTGCAGTAGCCAGCACTGAGGATTAATTATATCTGTAAGGGAAGATATTGAAATGGAAAAGAACTGGTAGCAGGTAAGGGTAATCACTTGCTGAAATGTTCAATCAGCAGTTGACGTGGATGACTGTGCCTTGCATTGTAATCCTAATGCTGTGTCTTGTTTAGGGAAGCTGTGACAATTAAAGTTTATGGAGCTTCAATAGTTTGTGCTTCTCAATTCTTCTTCACTGGAAGTTTTAAATGGGATGTAATTGAGAAGACCATCTTTGCATGCAGGCATAATTATAATATGCAAATGCCTGTCCTGTTTATGACGATACCCTCCACCCCCTTGATAAGATGTGACCAGAAATCCCTGGGGCTACGCTGCCTCGGTATAAGCCTCTGCTGGTGGAGACGGAGTTGATTCAGATGAACTCCGCCTGTCAATAATTATGCCAGCATCCTGACAAGAGTCACACAAGGGCAGCTAGCAGTTCACTGCCACCACCGTCTAATTGGTGTTTACGGTTTACTGACAAAGTCATGTCCAGAAAATATCCTTACTCTGCACCGGCTCTGGGCAGATGCTTTTCTGCGGTAAGGACACGCTCTGCCTTTGTTTGCATACATTCACCTTCTATTTTCAATGTCACATTCAAACAGTGGGTGTCGTTGGAAAATCTCCTGCAAATTAAAGTTTAGCTTTACAATATAGTAATGGTAAATGGATAGCACTTTGGTTGCGTATTTTATACACCTTCATGGTGCCCAAAGCGCTTTACAGTGCCTCACATTCACCCATTCACACACACACACACACACACACACACACACACACCAGTAGGCGGCTGCCAGACCCTACTGGGAGCAATTTAGGGTTCAGGGTCTTGCCCAAGGACACTGAGACATGTGGACAGTCTGAGCCAGGATTTGAACCTCCACCTTTTGGTCATTGGACGGTCCACTCTACAGTGGCGTAGTAGTCCCTGGAGAAGCAGGTATGGTTTTATTTTTTGCCTTTTTTTAAAGTAGTCCAGAAATACATGTCAGACTATAGTATTTAGTTTACCCAAAAATCCATCAGTAGTATTTGTTCACTATTATAAAATTATCATGACTTGATCAGGAGCAGTTTGTTGGTATTACTGGTCACACAAGCAGCTGCATGAATGTAAATGTATTCAACATGAGGTAAACATAGCCGTTCATAACGTTAGCCTACTCACACAGTTTGACTATTGGCGAAATCATCTCTTCTCCTATAAATGTGCAGTCATGTGACCAGTAGTTTAAAACACTGACTCATTTCGAACCCGCCTTAAAACGTACCTCGGAATTATGTATTCCATGAAAGTAGGTTCACTATTTGTGTCACTCCCTTGAAAGATTTATTCTGCCTTTCTTGTTCACATTTCCAATAATTGCATATCTTTCAATGAGATATGCAGTGACCTGTCAATCAACTGGGGTGGCACTGGCACCTGAGATGTCCAATCAGGTTCCAGAGGTGGCCAGCGCTACGTTACCAATATTTTCTTTGGCATGATTTACCCTACTCTGCCTCTGATTGGCTCATCAGTCCTCATGCTTAAAGTTAACCAGAGAAGGCAGTGAGCACTAGCCAATTAGAAGCAGAGTAGGGCGGGTCATGGCGTCACCATGCGAGGGGAAAAAATGAGCAGTTTGGCTCGGATACTACTGAAAGATGCATCAGCACATCAGGGGGGATTTAGAAGTAAATATATGTAATGGTGACTGAAACATAAGTCGGTGTACCACTGTATACCCTGGACAACCAACTGAGCCACAGCTGCATTAGGTCCACAAGTATATGGACACAAATTGTTTTTTTATTTTATTTTTTTTACCAAACTGGATCTGAAATGAATGATGTGGTGGTACTCATACCATCAGCTTTGCTTCAAGGGTTTTAACAAAAAGTGTGTATCAACCTTTTAGGAGTTACAACCATTTTAAAGCTTCAAAACTAATTGGACAACTGACTGACAAGCAGTTTTATTTATTGTATGACAAATGAAGCAGATAAAAGGCATGGAGTTGAATCCAGATGTTGAATTTACATTTCAGTTCACTGAAATTGACAGTATGTGGTCCCAAGTGGTATCAATGCAAGTGAAGGAAGCCATCGTTCAGCTGAAAAAATATAATTAATCTCACAGAAAGATAGCAAAACTACCAAATTTGTACTGCTATCTTTTTACTGTATGTGAGTGTGCATCTTATAATTACTTCCATTATGAATCAAAATGGGTAAAATTTGACCATATTATCACAAGATTTCTTCTCAGCTCTCCACAGAATTTGAGACTCTTTCAATTAATTTCTATTTCTGATTAAATAACCCGTCAACAGACCGCTGTGGTGCTTCATCACTAAATCCATCGCTGTATCCCATCTCCCATCACTAAACAATAAACACGCTGATGCCCGTATTTGATAGGGATGGAGTTGAAGACCGAGCAAAGAGCAATAAAATAAAGTAAATATTGGATGAGCGTCTTCTAGGGGACAGAATACTGTACAGTACATACAATAAATGTTTAAATTGGTTGGTATCTTTTTGCCACATTATCCTAAAGAACAAAGTCAAGCTTCAGTAGAAATAAATAAAGATTAGCGTATTAATTTTTAATCACTAATATATCATAGTTGTGTTAGTGCATATTATTACATGAAATAACATAAGGATGCATTATTCAGGGCTCATCGTGCCAGAACATGTGAACCAAACCCAGTACTTTGATCTCAGTGCTAAATATTCACAAGTTTAACCCTTTATTGGGCACTCATAGAAATAAAAATTCAAACTTTCATCCTTAGCGTGTTATTTGCGTGTTATTAATTGTCATGTAGAAAACCTAGACCAGTGAAGTTACCATATTTGGGTCCTTGCCCATATGTGGCAAAAAAAAAAAAAAAAAATCCAATAAGTATTTATAAGAAATCCATGAAAGTATGTCCACTACCGTATGTCCACTCAATAATAACACCGGGTATAACATTATTTATTCAATTTTCTTTTATTGTTCAGTATTTAATTTGCCACCTTCATGAATTTTATGCTTGTTGAATCTGCAAGTGTCAGGTGTCAAGTATTTCTTATCTGCTAGTCTAGGTGAGGTTCCTCCATGTTTTCTTAGGTGGGTGGGATGGGTGGGTGTTATGTAAAACTCTTTCTGTCTGTGTACATAATGTTAAAAAAAAAAATTGAAATTTAAAAAAAATTAAAATAATTGAAATGTCAGTGATGGTGCATACTCATTGCACTCTCTTGCTTGTCAACATTTCTAAATATAAAGAATATAAAAAAAAAAAAAAAAGAAATCCATGAAAAACGCATATAAGGTGAAAGGAACATGTATTTTAGAACATTAGACCAACATGCGTGCTAATCCAGACCTCTGTCATCATCCACATGATCCCTTTGAACATCATTCCGTACATTAGTCCCATTACTTCCTGGTACCGAACAAAGCAGGTCCACTCACTGTTCATGCACAGGTGGACCTTACAGAACCTGGAGACCACATTGGACCTGAGATTGTTGCCTCCCTATCCTTTTTATGCTACTTCACTAGTCCTCGTTGCATTTTTATTGTTTAAGCACCAAAAAAACAAAACAAATTCCTTGTACGTGCAAACTTACTTGGCAATAAAAACCTTTCTGATTCTGATTCTCACTGGAACTGGTGCTGTCATTGTCTTGGAATGTGAGTGTGCGGAAATTACCAAAAATAGTAACTTGCCCTGATAAATCAAGTGAAACTGTTAATAATTAAGAATGAATAACCAGAAAGCACTAAGCTATATTTTGTTAAAACGGATTAAACCCAATAACTATTGTACTAAAAACATTAAAAAGAGAGCAGCATTTGAGTTAGCAGGATAAGTCTCATTGTATTGTTTTATTACAGTCATCGCATGTTTTAATTCAAATATTTAATATTCAATACAAGTTAAGTAATGAGCAGAAATATTAAGTAGTTCCAAACTTTAAATACTAGTGCCTTCAAGTTGCTCTACAGACTAAGATGCTTCACTTGTATTAGTTAATATTAGATACTTTGCCTCAAAATGACAACAAATGGTGATGGATCAACCTGAACCCTCTAATTTATCAACCAGTGCTTTCTGTTTTGTTTAATTCATTGACTGATTATTAATTAATTAATGGCTAAATCTACTGTGAATAGAATTAGTTTTAACACCTGAATCTGAATATGGTCCCCATTGTACAATTACACAAAAACTGCTTCACTGATTTTCATGATAATTTGTTGGAGGGATGGAACATGGGCCAAGGACGGATCACCCAAATGTTGTAAAAAAAAAAAAAAAAAAAAAAAAAACGGGGGGGGGGGGGGGGGGGTTTTTTTTTTGTTTTTTGTTTTTTTTTTAAATCCCATTTTCAAATTGCAACCTTTGGGCCTTGGCGGAGGAGTGCACTCCATCAACTGTCCTTCTAGTTAACCAAGCAATTAATCATCCCATAGTTTGAGTTTAATTTATGCTGAACTCCAAAACAAATTAAGGCTGGTATTGGTTCTCATGGCAGCAAACCACACTAATCATGTGAAGAAAGCCGCACACTGAAAGGAAGCTTTTGTCACGGTGTTATGATCTCAGAATTGCATTAGGTCGACCACATTTCATTGTGACTGAACATGTGGTGGCAGGTAATAGCACATCTCTGTACGGTGTAATGATGGTAGTTAACACTAATTCTCACCAAGAACAATTATCTAAGACAGACTTTGCATAGTTTCTTCAGATTTAGTGTAACTGGAGGTATTTTTCTCAGGTGACATTCTTCTCATTTATTGGGTATTCAGATTGGTCTTCAGTTGTTTAATGTTTTAGCCTCTGCTTCTTTTTTTTTTTTGGTTATTTAATATCCTAGAGAATTCATAGACACCCTAATTAAAATTTCCAGCATGCTAACTATGTGGGTGTAACCAAGTAAGTGAAAAAGCAAACAGTTTTTCTTTTGTCAGTTTGTCTTTATTTTCATAAAAGACTGGTTTTGGCTGGAGTTGCAAAGATGCACAATCATCATCACATCTGCTTTTTTTCCCTATGGAATGTGTTAAGATTGCGGCAGCAGTGAGCTGTCACATCGTCAGAAATAGAATGAATTGTTAGAAACGACATTTTTCAGCTTTCATTTGATTCCTACTGTGCTGGTTCTGATGCTCTCAAAGCTGCGGCTTTTCATTATTTTTAAATGAGCTGCTGATTGTTTATGTGCCACTACCTGCTCTGGGGTCCTCTTCAAACAGGGCTCTATTGTGTGTGCACTGTTTTAAATATGTATTTATGAACCATAGGAAAATCTATAAAAAGCCGCTGACTTTCTCTTTTAATGCCAAATCTATATTTTTTATTTATTTTTTTATTTCCAGAATGTGTCCAAACACAGAGCCAAGCCTTCTTTGGTTGAGCTGTTAGTGCTTTCTTTCTTTGTTCAGTTTGTTGGAGTATGTTAATGAGTTTATACATGTGTGTGTAGATGTGTAGATGTGTCCCTTTGTGTATTCTCCAGTGTTTATGTGCGGGTGGTTGTGCTGTAATGTACTCACATGTATATACCATGTGCAGAATTATGGGTAAATGAGGGTTGTTGGTTTTTTTTTACTATTGTGTACCCCTTTCATTGACCATAGATTAGTTCAGGGGCCCATTTCAGAAGGATCCGTGTTAAATAAATATCTTCACTTTCTTCACCCATAAAGACCTAGTCTTACTTTTGTGGCAGTTTCCCTATATTTTTAACCTTTATTAAGTGATTTATCACCATTTACTCTAATATAATGCTCTGTATTTTGCATTTTTAGGTACATAAAAAGGTATTTTCCTATATTTAATTTACTGTTCGTGTTCATGTTTTCCAACTAGCAACCTTTCTGTATGGAGTTTGCATGTTCTCCCCATGTTTGCGTGGGTTCTCTCCATTTCCTCCCACCATCTACCTTGCACTGAAAATTGCCCATCGGTGTGAATGTCAGAGTGATTGTTTGTTTGTCTCTATATGTCAGCCCTGTGATGAACCGGCAACTCATCCAGTGTGTGCCTTCAAATTCACCCACAGGTAGCTGGGATCGTCTCCAGCACCCCCCACCACGATCCTAGTGAGGATAAAGCTAGTTCAGAAGATAAAAAAAAATGAATGCTCGTGTTTTTTAAAGCTCAGATTAGAGCTGAGAGTTACTATATCAAAAAACTGAAAACTGAAGAAACAGTGTCATTGTCTGCAAAATATATCATGAACTAAACATAAAATAAGTGTATCGATCCACTGTCACTGATCCAACTCCATGGGTTTTACTGGTGTATCAATGTTGTAGAAGATGACTGGGTATCTATGGTAACCGCGGAGCCTCTGAATGTCCAAATGGGTCATATCTGATGACCATGAAAGACGACAAACTGCATTTTATACCAATTATTTACTTGGATTGATAGAATTAGTGGATCAACAGGTATTAAACATTTTAGATCAGTAAATTATTTGGGTCACTGGTGGCTGTTTGGGTCTTTATGGGTTAAAATTATCACACAAGTAATTTTTCAGTATTTGATGATTGAGGCAAAAAAGTCATTTTTGTAAAAAAAAAAAATAATAATAATAAATTACAAAGCAGATTATTTTAGAAAGGTGACGACATCGAGAAAAAGTGAGAATGTCAGCTGGTTCTTTATTCTAGAAAAATTTGGCTGCAGTGCCCTTGAGCAAGGCACTTAACAGTCCATTTGCCTACACTTGTTGAGTTAGTGATGGGTGAAAAGCAGAGGGTTAATATCAGTGTGTGTTTCATGTCCGCATGTAAAATATATACTGATAAATAAAGATTCTTCATTCATTTAAAGCTTCGTATGAATTTTGTCACCAATTTTTCATCAAATGTGTAAAACTCGAGTCATAGCCGAACTATCGCGGATCTTTCCATGATTACACACCTGAATCACTTCCTTCACAGTGAACAATTTCAAAGTGTATTCCACCATAAACAATCCATTTGTTAACAAACAGAGCCAGTAGGTCTCTTGGGCATTTTTAGAAATTTGTTGCGACCGTGAGGGAAGAGATTCAGGTGGGTAATCACAGAAAGACGGACAGATTTGTGATATTTAGGCCATGACTCTGGTTTTACAGATTTGATGAAAAACTGGGGACGAAATTCATACGCAGCTTTAACCCCTTACCGCCTGAAAAAAAATTTGGACTTGCCTTTTTTCTTTCAAGTAGATAGTATTTTGGTTGCATTTTGGAAAGGGGGGGGTTTGATGCAAATTCGCGACAATCGGCATCAAGTACAGACACTCAACAAAAATGACTCGTATAAGAAAATACAAATAGAAATACCGATTCAGCTTTTTTTTGTCAAGTAAAAGGTTAAGTACAGGCTCTGAAATGCACTCCAGGAATACAAGTATAAAGTATTTCCACATTCATACTAGCTGTTTCTGTACTCAGTCTCACCTCATCCATGTCGGTATTAGTTCACCCACACTCTGACATCTCATTAAATAGTCGACACCTTTTCTTCATGGTCAGGTCTCCTTCTCTTGTCTGTTTTGTCTTGTTATGTCTTTTATATTGCTGCGTCTGTCATGATGTGCTCTGCTCCATACACCGAGGACTCGTCTTTCCTATGTGTTACTTTCCCATCCACACGAGCTGAAATTGGTCTTGATTTGAGGAAGGTGTGCAGCGATGCAAAAAAATATTTCTATAATAAGTGATTGAAAAAGAAAGTAAGAAGCCTGTTTTATAAAGGTAAAGAGTGTAAAGTTCAAGTATATAAAATATCGCAGAGTAATCAAGTATTTGTGTTTCTTTTCAGCTGTGATTTTCAGGCCTGTTGTTTTTATCAGAAGGCAGATGCTAAAAAATGTTGGCAACTATACTAAAAAATAGTTTCTTTTAAATATATATGTAGTTCATTCATACTAAACTGCTTACAAAAAAATCCCATTTTTTTTTGTATGTGGTTTAATTTGTTCTGGAGTTAAAAGATCCACAGAAGTAGATGAAAAAAAACAAAGCTTTCCTCAAGTTTATGTTTGAACGTGACACCCTTCCTACCTCCTCGATTTGCATCTGGATGAAAAGAGACACGTGGGTAAAGCAGAACCTCCCAAAAATACTCTTAAACCATGCAAGCAGATAACACCTCACCACACCTGACAAGAGCAGCATTAGCCACACTATGTCTTACAGTGACAATACACAAATAAAAAAAACATCACTTTATACCTATAAATAGGTCGTAAACACTCCCACCAGTAGAAAGGCAGACAACAAAAATGCACTGTCGAAAGAAATTCCCTCGCGTTAAAATCTAAACTTAAGAAAAGAGCATGAACACCGCAAAACGTCAAAACCTTCCAAGACCATTTCATGGTATTAAAACTTTTCTTCCCTCTATACCTCAAGGAAATCTAATCTCCTGGCACATAAGCGGCTCCCCTGTGTAATATTTATCATCACTGTCTGAAACCGAAAGTTGCAAACAGCGCCTTCCCTCCTGAGTTCCAACCTCCATCAAAAGAAGCAGCTTGTCATTACAAACATGTTCCAAGTGTTACTCTTTATTATATTTTTTTGTCTTCCACATCTAAGACAAATGAGAGGAACCCCTTATTTGTTTCTGAATTGAGTACTACTGATGAGGTTTCAAATATCTGAAAATTACCATCACATACTTTTTCAGTTTCGAGGCCTAAAAAAGGTCAAACTCATACAGAGTTATGAAATAATTTGACTGGATTGGTAGACTGGTTTACATTAGAGCCAGTCAGTCTGTCCTATCTACGTCAGATGTCATATTCAGAATATTTTCTGTAGGTTTAAAGGGATTTTTACCTCTCAAATGCAACGCTATTAGACGTCTTGTTGCCAAAAGCAATCGATGTCAGAGGAAGGTCAGTGAATATTATGATGGAGATGTAGAATACTTAAGCATAGTGTGCTAAATGTCAGCACAATGAACAAACTAAATGAATATGTAAAGGTTTCTACATCAGCGTGTATAAGGAAATGCAAATGTTATATTATTGTGTGATTATGTGACATATTTAGTTCATTAAGACATTCAGAATGGCTACTTATTAATTCAGTAAGTAATTCACAGTGAAAGGTTGTGTTCCGGCATGACTGGACTCAAAAATAAACCTAAACTCAGGTTCACCTTGTGCACTTTGCTGTTGTCGACATATCGATTTAGCAGCCACAGCTAATATTAAGCAATAAAGGAGAAACAGGCATTCGAGGCAGGGCTGCCCTTTTCTTTTAATTTCCTCGGCCATTCATACATCTGTTCGCACCACGTCTTACCTTCTCAACACCCATTAAGATTGAGGCCCTGCTTTTCGGGCATCTTCTTAATGCAATTCAAAGACCTACATTCTACACCAGAGTTGCCTTGGCAACAAAGTTTTCCCCCTCCCTGATATGCTGAAAGATCAATAGAGTATCCTCGACGGTGTGGCAGGAAATGCTCTTGCACAGATGGTCCTCTGAGAAACCATGAGCTTTGTGGCCTAGTTACAATCTGAATACTAACATAATCAAGCAAGGTCATTATTATATTACAATTTACCGAACTTGGTAAACAATCTCCTATTATTCTGAGCCAAAGGTTATGTGGGTAATTGCATCTGTCTAACTCTAGCTAGTTATAAGGGGTTACATTTAACAGAAGAAAGTATTGTAGTGTTTGTGCTTTTATTGCTTCATTGTTTTAGCGTCCACAGCATCTTACAAAAGCAAATTTAGAGAATTAATTTAGACAAGGCAGGCGCACTGAGTTGGCAACAATAAAGGAGCTTTGCTAAATAAATAAATCCTCTCTAGGGGGTTGGAAATTTTTTCACACAATATACCACCTAGTGTGGATTTCTACACAAGGAAGTGGTTTAACCTTGCTATATATGCAAGCCAACAAAGAGAATAACTGAGAACAATTTGCGCAGGTATTTCGTCTCACTTGTGTATTCATTGTTGAGTGTATTGCACAGAAAAATGTCTCCATTTCAGACTGCTGTGGTGTTCATTTTCATGAATTGGAGTAAACCCCTCGAATCAAAACACATGAAAAACATTCCAAACATAATCTAAGTGAGGGTCTGTTTGATGTAAAATCTGTCATACGACTATCTGCATTGAACTGGATTTAATCAACAGCTGCAGAAAAGTGTCCCACTGATGTTAGTTTGTACTTCAAGCTGTTTTACCTCCCTGAGAAAATGACATCACACGAGCCTAGATTTTAATGAGAGCTCTGATTGGACAGCAGTGTTTCATAGATAACGAGGTGCCCTGTTGTCTGCCAGACAGTAGCCAGCGAGCCGCATAAAGTGTGTATGTGTGTGAGGCTGGGATAGTGCAACAGAGAATTTCCAATGCTGACTGGAGAATGCATAGGTTGATGAAAAATGACACAGATGCACTTGCATTGTCTTGAACAGGCATAAGAATTCTCATAAGACAAGTTAAGAGTAAATAAAGTAATGCAAAGCGTGACAGATAAAGTTCGCTTGTCGTTTACTTTTTGTTGTGAAAATATATCCTATATATCACTGCATTTTTTATTTTTTTTTTAGTTTGGGGCTGTTGGTGCTGTGAGACATGTGTGCTTTTGCTATGGGCGAAATCAGTGGTGTTGAAGATGTCAGCACCACTTCAGCATGGTGAAATGGTGATAGAAGCTCTAAAATTAGTCATGACAAATTGGATGAACCATCAAACATGGTTAAACAAACACAGCATTTGGGTTTAAATCCACTGCAAGCATCTACTGAGCCAATTAAAATTGTTCCTGTACCTTAAAAAGACACACACAAGCACATATTGCTGTTGACTGACACATTGGATGTGGCAGGGATCAAACGTATTACCCTGTGGAGTTGGATAAAGTGGTGGGATGAAGCAACTAGAAAGAGTAGACGCTCGCACAAAGTCACTTGTCATCTCTTCACTTTATCTGCGTTAACAGGCCCGCTCATCAACAGTGACGCTTAAGGCATTAGCAGGCAAGATGGATGCCAAAGAGGGTAGAACCACTGGCAGTACGGCATCTGCACATCAGCATTTGTGTTCCACTGGGGTCCTTTATGGTTATTACAGCCAAGGATCACTTTTTACTCCTGTCACCACAGGCGTGTTCTCTCCAAGAGTGAAATCAATACCACTAAATGGGAATCAGGGAATCAGAACCTCCTCAAAACCTGTGTATCATCCCATAATGTCTCTATCAGATGGACTTAAAAACAAGCAGCGTTTCCACTATTTTCACCTTTACTTTTTGTTGCAGTGATTTACATGACGGGTTTCTGTCTAATTCTGCACTACATTTCAGAAGTCTAGAGAAAGCAGAGAGCATGAAAAGGTCATAAAAATCCTTGCAGCCTGCTGACAAGCGCCCTTTTCTGCCTGTAATTCTCCACCCTAGTGGGAATTCAGAGCAAGAAAAACACACAAAGCTTATTATGTGATGGAAATACATATAGCTCAGTTGCCTTATACAAAAGTATCCATCTGCAATCATTCAAAAAATGATGTAGTTCAGTTATGATGTAGGCTGATGGCACATTGGCCATGTTAAAAATAAAAAAAACACACTGTTATTTCCATTAAAAGGGTACAGAGACATGGGCCTCTGACAGTGTTGGTGCTGCCTTTCATCATTGCAGGTGCCATTATTTCAGAAAAGCTCCATTTCATTTTGTGAGTGATGCCTTGCTGGCAGCCTCAGCAATCTTGGTCAGACTCAGGATTTTTGCAGCAGACTCTTATAAAGGCTATGATGCTATTTATTAATTCAGAGATCTCTATTTTTTACCTGTGTCTCTTCTGCTTTGCTTTGTCTGTCTCATACACAGGACCTGACCTGGAATCGACAATGGACCGGCTGGTTCTGTGTGTGCTGCTGTGTGCAGCCCTGGTGAAGGGAAACAGCTGCCCCGGCCGCTGCATCTGCCAACACCTCTCCCCCACCCTGACTCTGCTCTGTGCTAAGACTGGTCTGCTGTTTGTACCCCCCACCATCGACCGCAAGACCGTCGAGCTGCGACTCACTGACAACTTCATCACTATTATTCGCAGGAAAGACTTTTTCAACATGACTAGTTTGGTCCACCTCACCTTGTCCCGTAACACCATCAGCCAGATCACCCCCCACGCCTTTGTTGGCCTGCGATCCCTGCGGGCGCTGCACATGGACGGCAACCGCCTCAGTGTTATTAAAAGTGACCACTTTAAGGGCCTAATCAACCTGCGGCATCTAATCCTCGGAAACAACCAGATCCACCAAGTGGCCCCCAACTCTTTTGATGAATTTGTTTCCACTATAGAGGATTTGGATCTTTCCAACAACAATTTACGCAGCCTGCCCTGGGAAGCCATAGCCAGAATGACCAACATTAACACCCTCACACTGGACCACAATCTGATTGACCACATTGGAGCAGGGACTTTTACACTGCTCACCAAGCTGGTCCGTCTGGACATGACCTCGAACAGGCTCCAGAAACTGCCGCCAGACAGCCTGTTCCAGCATGCACAGGTACTGTCTGATGCCAAGGGTTCCAGCTCATCCACTCTGGCTGTCAGCTTTGGCGGAAACCCACTTCATTGTAACTGTGAGTTGCTGTGGCTGCGTAGGCTGACAAGAGAGGATGATCTGGAGACTTGTGCCTCACCAGAACATCTCATGGACAAGTACTTCTGGTCCATTCAAGAGGAGGAGTTCATCTGTGAGCCTCCACTGATCACCAAACACATTGCTACTAAGCCCTATGTGATGGAAGGCCAGGGAGTGACTCTTAAATGCAAAGCTGTGGGTGATCCAGACCCAGACATCCACTGGCGGTCTCCAGATGGGAAGCTGGTGCATAATAATTCCCGCACCATCCTGTATGATAATGGCACCCTTGATATTCTCATCACCACTCTGAAGGACAGTGGGGCATTTAATTGTGTTGCATCCAATGCCGCCGGCATCGCCACAGCTGCTGTTGAGATCAACATGATCCCCTTACCCCTGTTTGTTAACAACACGGGCCACATGCGAGAGGACCCAGGCCTCTCAGATATCACCACCTCCTCCAAATCTGGCAATGACACCAAGGGCTACGACAAGCAGGACAGGAGAGTTATGGTCAATGAACTGACCTCCTCCTCTGCTGTGATCCGCTGGCCATCTGAACGCCATATCCCCGGTATCAGGATGTACCAGATTCAGTACAACAGCACAGCAGATGATACTTTGGTGTACAGGTAAGACTTAGGAGAAGGCGGTGGGTGAACGGTGGGTGGGGGAGCTTAGAAAAGGGACATGAGAGAAGGTGAAACATCTGGACTCACCATCTGTTCAATGCCACTAAGGTCCATTATAGGGGACTGACAGATCCCAAAGATGAAGAATGATTGAGTATGGTACATATGTGTATGTGTAGCCTGGACTTTCAGAGCTTTTCAAATGCTGCTTTTTTTCTTGCAGTGAAATTTGCACTTAAAACACAACAGCTACATCCAAGACAAACTATTTTTGGTCCTTTAAGATTTAAATGGATTGTTGGCATTCTCCTAAATAGATATTGCAGCACACCCCTTAAGGACTAGAGAATCTTTTAAGCATCATTAAAACATTAATTGACAATAAACAATAACATGGGAGGCAGTTACTCCACTGCAGTACATGTAAAAGGCTTACTCTTGTTTGTATCATTAGGAAGTGTCTGCATTAATTGGTTAAACACAGTGTGATTAGATGTAAACTACTTGTCTGATAAATGGTGTGTTTGTAAAAGATGCAAGCACAAGTTGCCTTACAAGTTCTCTATATGTCTTTTTGTGATATACATAAAAGTGCTAATATTGTAAAAAAAATAAATAAATAAATAAATAAAATAAAATTGAGAACAACAGTTGCAAAGTGCATAGTGAGCTGAAAAACTTAGAATAGTTTGTTAAATCTACCTTTTGCAAAGCTTATTAAAATACTCCTTTACATATGAGAATAAATTTAAGGTGCTTCTTATTCAATAGGTGACACACATAAACTGAATCTAATATCCCTAGAAGTATTTGAGGATTTATGTATTCATGGAGCGAGTTAATAATAGTGGTCGACTTTTTTCTGGTTTTTATCAGATATAATGAGTTGCTCTCCTGTATAATTTTCTCATCCAGTTTAGGCATGGAGCTGAGTGTTGTTTTGTCTTTAGGTGGTACATTATTACCTACAAATGATAACCATCAAAGTCCCCCTTTAGGGAAAAGGAACAAGCTCCTAATTATATTAACGCCATTGTTGACCCGAAGACAATGCCTTTCTCCTTCATATTTAGAGTCGTGTAATCTTGTGGTGCAGACAAAATGTGACCTTAGGTATTCACACATCAAAACTGTCGCCACACCATGCGTTAGTTGTCCAAGGGCCTAAAGCTGTTGTGAAATATTCTTTAGATAGCGGGCCTCCTCTGCGTTGTTTATCATCTTGCAGTTTACCTTTGTTTCCATTGGACACACAAACCCAATGGAGCTGTTTTTACAGACTGAATGTGATAGAACTATTTTCGCATAAGTCAGGTTTAATGAAGTGTTATGCTTTTTCTATTTGTCTGGCAGCGTGAGTGATACTTAATGCTACAGTGGAGGAGAGAGACGGCCCTGTTGTGTTTTTGTTCTGTTAAATTGACACCTTCATGTGATTTAATACATCTCATGCAAATGGGTAAATGGAGGTGTAGTAATTCAGGTGATTAATCCTCTGCCTCTTCACCCCCGCTCTGTGTCTCTTTTCTTTACAGAATGATCCCATCTACCAGCAAGAACTTCTTAATCAATGATCTGGCTGCAGGGCGGGAGTATGACCTTTGTGTGCTGGCGGTTTACGACGATGGCATCACATCATTAACAGCCACACGTGTGGTTGGATGTGTACAATTCCACACAGCAAGTGAGGTCAGCCAGTGCCGATTCATGCACAGTCAGTTTCTGGGAGGCACTATGATCATCATTATAGGTGGGATAATCGTTGCCTCGGTGCTGGTGTTCATCATCATCCTGATGATACGTTACAAGGCCTACAGCAGCCCAGAGGACGGGAAAACCAAGGTCAGCTCCAGCATGCACTCCCAGACCAACGGTAGTCAACAGAGGCTCCAGCGCTCTGTGTCCAAGCAGCCGTCTGATGAAGGCCAGTCCATGGCGCCCAAAGAGTGCATGGCGCTGGTGCTGCGAGTGGACAATGAGAAGAGGGAGGATGCAGCAGCCACCACGGCCATCCTGGAGGTGGAGCTGCCTCCCATGTCTCTAGATAAGATGAAGAGAAGAACCAGCCTGGATGCCCAGCGCTCTGGCCCCCCTTCTGAGGACACACAGACGGACAGTAGCCTGACGGGCTCCACCATGTCCTTGTGTCTCATAGGTCCTAATGCTGGCACCAAAGAGGCTCCGAGGCTTAAAGACAAGAAAAGTGCCCTGGCCAACATGGGATTGCTCCCTAATGAGCTGGCACGAACTAGGCACAGATTCTCCTTTGATGGCGGGGATTACTCCATATTTCAGAGTCATAGTTACCCACGCAGAGCGAGGACGAGGTGGCACAAGTCCACTAACCAGCTCAACATGGAGTCCTCGCCTCTCGCCAACAGGAGAGTTACATTCAGCAGCACTGAGTGGATGCTTGAGAGCACAGTCTGAGGAAAGCCGTGAAGCCCTCCGGGGCTCAGCCGCACACAAACATACAGTATGCACATGTAAAAACACAAGATCTCACACATGTCTACATGCCATAAAATACAAGCACACACTTTTACTGTACACAGCAGATGAAAAAATACAAGCACACTGACACATGCAAACTTTCTGTGAGTTGCTGAACAGTCTCCCTTCATCTTGCCTCCCCATCATACTCCCAGAGAGGTTTGTTGGCCATGTCCTTTCTTTATGCAGCAGTGCCTTATTCTAAAAAAAAATGTACGAATGGAGGATGCTGCTCACTGTAGTCATAAACCTTCCTCTCTTTCATTGCCTCCTGCGCTGACACAGGGAGCATTTCTTTGGATTTTTAATTTTTTTCGTTTTCTGTGACATGCCAAGGGGGTGTGACATTTGGATGTGACTGTTTATCTTTAATGTGTTTAAAAAAGGAAAAAAAAAATTCATCATAACTGTAAAGTGAACAGCCAGGTATCCTGTTATGTCAATCATGTTTTGGGTTCTTTCAAAAAAAAAAAACTTTTGCACAGAAGACACGAGATACAAGGACATGTATCACCACCAGTCTATACAATAATAATAATTAAAAAAGAACAGAATTTTACACATACCGATTTCTAATGTTAGCATAGAGAGGATGGACCTGGAAGCCGTGGATTCCTCTTTGACGGTCGGACTGTATGATGTTTAATAGGTATTGTTCCAGATGTGACTGTATATTAATCGGTACTGTATCTGGCTGGTCTAGATAAAAAGACAACAACAAAAAAAGACATATATAAGTATATTAAAACATTGGTGTATGTGTACTAACTATGTAAGTAAGTAAGTCATATGTCACATGACTTTTTACAAAGCATTTGGGTGTTGGCTGCAAGTTTTTACATTAAAAACCTGTGTCATCACACCGCTCCCTATTTAGTATGTCAAAGTTTGAACCATTTATCCCTCACGAAGGGAATTAAATTTTTTGTGTGGGTATCACATGTGTGCTCCCAGTGATGTTTTCTTCTTATGATTCAGGAGCAGTGTCCACTGCAGGGACACATGAATTGAGATGATGAATATTTTATCCCTGAGTACTATTTATAAGGTTTGCACTTCTTTGAAAGCTGCACAGTAGCCATGGAGTAGAGCGGCCACAGGACTCCCAGGGACATGTCAGCTGGATGTGATGCTGAATTCAAATTCACCAAACTCTTATTGACAAACACCAGTGCAAGATATGTTGCACTCCACTGGGGGGAGACAAAACTCTGTAAGCTTTATAATTACCTGCAGACTGCAGTGAATATGTATTTTAATGTTAATAGCAGAAAATCTGTGGTAATAACCTGTATTTCAGATCATGATAAGCCCCAGTTTTGAAAAGTTTAAGCTTGGATCTTAGAGAAACAGTATCAGTGTTTATCAGAAATGGTTGCTGAAACACAAACCGGCATCTTCCTCTGATTATGGAAACTGAGCTGCAGACAACAAAGAGAAAGACAGAGATCTGAAGGATCACACTAGCCCCTTTCAGTCCTGCCAAATCCCTAAATGGCCTCCTCAGTTACTGAAATGCTTATTTTCTTTTAAGCCCAAGAAGGGTATATATTTAATTAATAAAGTTGTTAACTCATACACCTACCTGTTTAACTAGTAATGGGTTTCCAGCCCTGAAATGTGTTGCAGACTTATTCTCACAGCAGCTGAAATATTTCTGTCTGCTCATATCTGAAACCATTATTCAGTCAAACTAACATAAAATCTGCTTAGGTAGGAATCTGAGACTTCACCCAGTCTTAAAAATTGGCCCGGACAGCCAAACTAGCTCACACTGAGGGTAAAGCAAAGTGTGTTGTGTCTCATCAGCAGTTCAGAGTGACTGTGAAAAATGTGCCTTGACATGGTATGGGTGAAATTTCCCACTGAAGATCAGATTATATGTTAAATACCTAGTAATGCATTTGAAAAACCCGGTTAGAAAATGCTTTTTATTCATGCTAACCACTTTGTCTGCAATATAACTACAATTTTGAACTACATTTCAGCTCAAAGCCTGCAATTTTGCTTTGCTTTTTTCTCTGGCTGCTTGATTTGATCCTACCTCAGTGAGAAAATAACACCTGCATAATGTCTCCAAAGCTCTCAGTTATTTAAATAGACAGTGTTTAGTCCCAGTTGCATTCTTTGCTATTCTATTTTCTAACAGCCTTGAACCTACATGTGATGTCTGTATACCCTCGTCTCATCTTTCTAATTTTATCATAGTTGCTATTTACCTACTATTGTTGGTGTTTGGGCTGAAGCCAACATTGTGTGTCATCAGAAAATATAAAAAATGAAAACACAGCTTTCTGCAGAGAGAAACATTCTGCAGAAGATACTGTACCACTGGCAAAACGTTATGAACGTCTTTATATGGTACATATTTCATTATTTATTATGTGAAACACAAACAGAAAATGAGTAAAGATGTATTTGCTCTTAGAAACTGGGGTTTACCGTCGGAAACTTAAAAGCTAAATTTGGATGTTGTCCTTTCGCTAAATACTTATTAACCTCAAGTGTACATTTTGAAAGCTCTGTCAACACTGATTTGACCACCCGGATTTAGTTTCCTTTTTTCTTTTTCCAACAAACGGGCAGTTGCAGCCAAGCTTAACACAGCCCACTCTCTTCTGCTTGGAGAAAACACTTAGCCTATTGACACAGACTGAGCGTGGTGCTTCAGGCTTTTCCAGTACACAAATGGTTTACCAATGCTTCCTTCAGCATCAGATTATCTAAAAATACAGTTCGTGCAAGCGTACTTGTTGCCAGGTTTGTGTTGTTATTATCTGTGTACAAATGTTAAATCTAAATCTAATGTGACAGGTATAATTGAATAAAAACTTACTAGTGGTACGCAGCATGATGGTAAAGCAGGATTTACTGCAAAATATCTGTTTTTGTTACATAAGCCTCTCTCAACCTTGTTTTTTTTTTTTTTATCACCTGAAGCACTACATTATATACATGCTGCTCTTCTATATAGTGCTTAGTGCTCTTTAAGCAGTGTAGTAGACAAGAAGCAATCCTCCAAATCACTACTTTTATTCACTTTGATCATTCAGTAGCTGCTTCTTAAGGTATATCTTCTGCATCATAATAGGAATGCTTCTTCAAACTGGGGCAAGACTGCAGTGAAGTGATTCAGAATGCCACCATCTGTTTATCTCTTTACAGCCTGATGAAGAAAATCACAAATCGGGAATGCTGCTTTCCTAATCCCGGAAGTATGAATTATTAACTCTGTTATCTAGGTTTACACTGACACCCCGGATGGCTTCCTCATACATGATTTCATTCATAATTCAATATGTTTGGAAATCAAATGAAAAAAGATCCGATCTGTGTCACATGGATGAACATACATAATCACCTCTGTTTAAGGACAAAGCTGGAAGTACGCTGCTGTTTCCATCAACACATCGCCAACGGTAGCTGTCAGAGCATTAGTTCCTGTGAAAAATTTACAGGATCTAACTACACCTCGAGTAACACTTAGATGTACACATAGCCACTACTCATCTACTTGCATGTTAGTATCACTTTCGCCGTTTATTAGTCATGAAAAAATTATTAATGCCTTATTTGACCTTTAGTTTAGCTATAATAACCTCCAAATGATTGCTTAATAATGCGTGGGAGTCCTTGTAAATGAATAATGCTCCAAATATGCTGGTTGTGAGTCCTGTTAGGTGCTATAAGGCCTGATTAAATAATGGAAGATTCATATGTAAAAAAATGCAATACTGTGAGTTCTCTTGGTCTGCAAATTTATGCGTAAGAGCTGAACAAATGGATAAAATGTAAAGCTGAAAACTAAAGGTCATTCACTCAAGAGAAAAAGATAGTCGCAATTAAAATTATGAGCAACACCTCCCTTTTGAATGGAACATATTCTGAGACAGACTACTTTTAGTTATTTGACACTATTAACACTTGCAGAGTTCTGCTACAGAATAGACAATATTTGTAAGTGTTATGGGAAATATGAATATTCTTGCATTAGTATCAAAAGGCTTATACACAGCAAAGCATATTAAGATGATTGTCCTCACTTAGTTTGAATAGTCAGTATGTAACTGTAGAATATTGATATGCAGAATAAGGCATTAGTAAGTGTTTTATAATGACTATTTAAGCACCACTGTGGTACTAATATGTACATTTGATGAGCAAGTACTCATGAATATGTCTACTGTATATGTATGTAATATATGTTACCATAGTTTAATTTTAAGTAAATGCAGTAAAATTGATTTTCTCAAGCGGGCATTAATTTTTAGCAAATGTAGGGGTAAATAATGCACCTGTTTGAGGCTACTCTCAGGTAAGGATTTGTTGTGGTAGAGAACCAGCAGGTGTTTGTAGGATCTCTGTAAAATTACCTACAGTGCCAGTGCTTGTGGTGTTGGTCATTTCAGAGGATTTGTCTTCAATAAGACATACAAAGAATGTCCTCTAAAACATAACAAAACAAAAAATAAAAATCAATATGACTGAATAAAATAAATAACACTGATTTTTATTTTGCACCTATCATGATGTGGTCCACTCAAATATAAAAAATACAAGCTAAAACAGAATAAAATCAAATGGCATCACAATTGTCACGTGATGGTGTCCCAGCGGTCAGTTCAGGAGGGAAGGTCTCGATATGAGGCAGGCAGTCCAACGTGAGTGTCAGATCAAACAATCAGCCCGCAGCTAACTGAATTCTTCATGAAGCAGGTGGTGGATGCCTCGCTCCCCCTTCATGCTACCTGCTGACTCCACTGCTGTACAGTGGGCTCCAAGCCACTGCAGTGGTGATGAGATGTTGCTACAGTGATTGCCCATGGAGAGAACAGACTGCACAGGTTTGTTGATATCTAACAAAAAAACATTACAAAACAGGCTTGCAGAGAAAAGCCCTCTGTGCTGTTAAGGCAAACAAAGGAAACGTGGTAGTTCTCCTGGTTATTAGAAGAGCTGCATCTCAGTCTCCAGAACTGCCATCTGAGCTCTCCTCACATGCTACTTTCCAGTTTTTCCTCCTCTTTTTTTTCGAGTCCAACTCTGACTCTGAGTCTTGTTTTCGTTTTTTGCGCCTGTGAGTCCGTCTCTCCTTGTCTCCTTCTTTTTCACTGTCCTCTGAGCTGCTGTCAGTGTCCCTCCCTCGGTTTTTCACAGTTTTCTTGTTTTTATGGTGTCTTTTAGTCCTTTTCCTTCGTTCCTTGTCTTTAGCAGCACTGCTGTCATCACTACTGCGTTCACTGCTGGAGCATTCTGCTTTCTTTCGCTTCCCTTCCTCACTTTTCCTGTTCTTTTTCTTCTTCTTTCGAGAGGATTTTTTGGAGCGTTTTGATATACTTGTTTCTTTGCCAGCTTTGGATGTTTTCTTTTTGCGCCGCCCAATCTTCTTTGTGTCACTGTCTTCACTGAAAAAAAAAGGCATAAAATCACTGCAGCACTAACACAATTTTATGTATAAATCAATTTCCTTAAAATCTAAACAGCATTTGCAGCTTAATCCTAATCTCTCAATAATGCAGTATAGTGCTGCATATTCATTTACCTGTCAAACTCCTCAGGATAAAGCTCCTTGAAGCCACTATGCCCCCATCTGTGAAATGAAAACATAAAAATAAGATGCAAATTAGGAAGTCTTGTGTATATTTGTAGAGGATAAGAAGTACAAATCATTTAAATGCATTCTGATGTGAATTAGGCTGTGTATACTCTGTACCTGTCAGGATCATTCGCCTCAAACTCATAGAGTTTGCGAGTCCAGTATCGAGCCCCTCTGTCATCATGGTCTGAGATGCGCTCTCTGCTTTGACTCAGGTCTCTAGATTGATCTGACACTCTATCACAGTGCATACTGCCCCTGGGTACCAATCAACCGCAATAAATCATCAAGACAACACACAGTAACTGCTCTCTTAAAAAAAACTTAATCTCAAATGAGCTTTGCTGTCACTTGTATTCGTCTGATCCAAATTAAACTGGGACACTGAGTGCTCCTACCTCATACAGTCTGTAGCTGGCAAATGTTTGTGGTGGGACATTTGAACCTCCCAGCCTCGCATTTTCCACATCTCCGTCTCCTCCTGGATCTACAGACCATCAACAACAGTAAGTCTATTAAAGACTGCCTAAACACACACAACTAGGATTTTTCTATGATTTTATTTGACTCCTTGTATGGTAACTGCACAGATTTCACAGGTTTGTAACAAGTTACTGAATTTTCAACACTTTGTAACACTAGGCAAAGAACCAGTTGCCAATACCAGTCAGTCTGTGAATGCGCCAAAAGCAAAAATAATAGTACTGTCAACGTGTGAAATTATATAATCGCAAAAAGCTCATATTTAAAAGGTGCAGGATGATAGTTGTTTTGGATTTAATGACACTTAACAGAGATGAAAGTCATTCCATTTTTATTTACTTAACTGTAATTTATTTAAATTTTTGTCTTATTTTTTATGCATTTGATATTTTGACTTAGGAAAGCGCAAAATGCTAAATGACCAGTAATTTGTACATT
The DNA here is from genome assembly GCA_030068375.1 of Ostorhinchus rueppellii. Lineage (NCBI taxonomy): Eukaryota > Metazoa > Chordata > Actinopteri > Kurtiformes > Apogonidae > Ostorhinchus > Ostorhinchus rueppellii. The sequence goes on along the minus strand of JAQQZY010000006.1, from coordinate 28,799,671 downwards.
TTCACTGATTAGCAAGTAAATAGACCCAAATCACAACTGTTGTATTATTCACAATATCACTGGGACATTGGGACAGAATATGATTTAACAGAATATTATCCCTTTTTCTTCAAATCCTGCAGTCCTACTTTTTCAGTACATGTACAGTTCAAATCAAACTTCTTTTCAAACGTGTTTCACACTGTCATCTCCAGCTCTTTACAAAATCCTCACTAATAAATCTAATTTAAAAAATGGCACTCAGTGGATTTCAGTCATTTAGTTGCAACATGTTACTGATGGTGTAGCCTTTTCACCTATTTTTCCAAAGACTTCTAATAAATTATGCCGTCTGACTACTGTCCTCAGGAGGGGGGAAAAAACGCCATGTGGGAATCTATGATCACACTAGCTGTTATATAATTTTCATGAATCAAATAATTTTTTATAACTTTTAAAATATAAGTATTTACTTGAGCCAGTTGTAGGTACAGTGCACATCACCCGGACGGTAGCACCTCAACTTCATTTTGTACCAGGAAAACACAACATCAAAAACAGATCAAATGGTATATTAATTCATGTAATTACTAATCTTTCCTCTGACAGCAGTGCTAGTCACCCTGAAACAGGGCCATTTAACAGAATATTACATCATTATACAGCAGATTAAAGCTCCAAGGGACAGAGGATTAATCAGGTCAATACAAAATGATTATTGATACAGTAAATAGGTGGTGTCGTGCTTTTATTTTAAGCAAATTAAAATGTAAAAAGTTCAAGGATTACTCGATTATAATAACACATTACTATTACATTATTATGACACTTCTCCCACACACACTTACCTTGTTGTGGGCATCTGTGTGTCGGATCACATTCCTCAACAACGTTTTGCCCAACGTTTGCTTTGACATGGTGACACCTGAAACACGACAAATGTAAGCTAGGAAAAAATAAACTTAAAACATAGAATCCAGTATTACAAATGCAGACATAACTTCCCATTATTTGCTTGTGCTAGCTATAATACTGCTAACTCTACAGCCTGTACAGTATATAAATAGCACAGCTTACAGTAACTTGTTAGCTTAGCTCATTAGCTTAGATTTAGATTCTCGGATACAAACACACCTGTTTTGTATCCACTCCGTACTGACTGATCTAAAAAAACTACTGCTAATACTGTTAGTAGTCAGCTAACGTCGTTTTGTGAGGCTGTATAATTTGTAAAGAGACTGTCAGTCCATTAGAAACAAAACATAAAGAAACAAAATTACCCGTTACTTCCGCTTTCTTGGCACACGTAACTGTGTCGCGCGTCTTGAGTGCAGAAATAGCAGAACGGGGATTGGTTCAACGGACTGTCAGTCATTGCGTTAGGGGCGGGGAAACCAGCTCAGTCAAATGTACACACAGACAGGCAACAGAGGCATGCACGTTTTACACTTTCGTTGGACTTTCGTTTCGTTCTTAGCTTTGTTTACAGCATGCGTTCGTCGTGGCATCGTTTAAACTCGCAATGTCACATCTGTTTCCATTTAGATTTTTTGCCAAGATCCTGTATCTGGATGGAAATAGAGTCGGACCACCGCATAAAGTCTTCTTTATATGGGGTTCAGTTCTGGACTCTGAAGTGGCTAAATCCATCTGTGAAAACGAAGTGTCATGCTCCCTCAACCACTCTTTAACAATCTGAGCCAGATGAATCCTGGTATCTGTCTGTCTTCAGACAAATACAACTCCACTGATGTTCAACCCTGGTCCTTCAGTATATTCAGGTAATCAGCTCACCTTATTTTTTGGATACATCACTTTGCTGAACGTAGACCTGACCAGCTGAATCACACCCAGAACATAACACTGCCCCCACACTACTTTAGGCACTAGGCATGATGGATAATCATTTCATCCACATCTCTTCTCACCCTGGTGCATCCATCATTCTGGCACAAACTACATGACCGTTTTCCATTGAAAAATAATCAAATCTTTATGCTCCTTCACAAGTTGCCCAAACTTTTGGCCAAAGGAGTATTGTCATGGTTTTGGTCTGTGTGTCTGTCCATTCAATGACATAATCACATTATCTGAAGAATGCATTTACATATCTGCACCAAATTTAGCCTGTTGATGCATCTTGGCATGGAGCAGAAGCCTATTGAAAATAGGTTACCTTCACCTACTTTTCCAAGGTCAAATGGAGACATGACCCCTTCATTGGGGTGATATGTTTGCTTGAAACAAACTTGTGCTGTTATAATTTCTGAGTACTTTCAAGTATAAATTTGTATATAATAAGTTTTACACAAAGACAGTCTAATCTAAATGATAGGGCGGTAACTTTAAGAATCAACAGAATCTTACACTATATTTGGCCAAGGGGTATTAAAAGTGCACAACACATTATGTTCTTAGGTCTACACAGCTGTTAAGACCCAATTCATTGAGCTCCTATCATGTTGTGTGTTAGGAAGTTCTCTTAATTTCACTGCAAATCAAATTAACTTGTTGAGACTGAAGCATATTAATCACTGTGCTTACCTAGTTGCTTTATTAAATCGAGAAGGTAACGGTGTATTTAATACTACAACTAATGCAAGATGAGATTGATTTTGTTAAACAAAGTACAAAACTTAAGTAGCATACTGTATGGTAACCCATATGAAACAAGATGGCCATAACACAATTAATTTTGAGTAGAAATAAAATTTCACTTCACTGCACTTTTAAACTTGCACAACTTGAAATGAGGCCATTAGAGACTGAATCACCATAAAAGCTAATTAGCCTTAAAAGTAATAGACATATGGTGTCCGCTTATTTTATCCAGTTAATTTTGGATCATGAACCGATAAAAGTCAAGTTTTAAAAATAAATATGAGATCCAGACAGACAATAACCAACCGAATGATGCAACTCTGGTCTGAAAGAGGTGACAGTTTCATCTTGGCAAACAGCTAGAAGGACATTGCTTTTTACAGGTCACCTTTCCAAATCATGTAAGCTTATGGTTCTGTCAGTAAAATATTAGCATTCTAAATGAAATCATGACCTTTGATGATGGTCATGATCATAATTGCTGATGATGATGACATTGAACCTGGCACAGTCAGTCACATCTATATATATTATGTTTTCTACTGTAGCAGAAATGTGCTGTACTTAAAATAAAAAGTTGCTGCATAGTGAGGTTTCACTATATAAACACGTCACCACAGAGCAGCTGGATGCAGTGCCACACTGCCAGATTTAGGCATTTAGTCAAAAGTAAGTCATCCCTCTGAAATACAGCTGGTGGTCTAAGATTTACACGTTGTATTTCTCCAAATTAATACATTTTGCTGAGTGTCTTATCTGAACTTAGAATGTTATATTCCAGTATTGTGATACATGCATTTAACATATAACTGTTAATTGTTTGTTGTCACAATGTGTAAAATGTGTTAATTGATCCATTTCACTAAGTATAGAGAAAATTTTGATTCAGGTGTTAATTTAGCATTTTTTTTTAGAAAAATGCCTTTTTCTGATTTCTGTGTAAATAACAGACAAAACATATGAACTTTAATTCAAAAGGCTGTGTTTAGAATAAGACAACTGTGAAGCCTGAAGTCAGGCGTCTTTGAAACAAAGAATATTAACACATTTACAATAATTCTGTTGAATCTATATTAGTTTTTTGATGACAAAGCCAGGCTATGGATCTTCTTTCTCTCACTTCTCTCTTTTAACTTCCAAAATAACAAAGCAGATGCAGACTTATTTTCTAAATTGTATTTGACAACAAAATGAATGACACTCCCAGGGGCAAATCTTATCAGTCTGTGCTTCCTCATGCATATCTTTCAGAAGGTCACTGAGAAAGAAGAATGGTGACTCTTTTCATCGCAGGCACAATGATAATTTACAATTAGAATCCATGGCGACCATGCAAACAATCTGATCTACTTTAGCAACTCATTTGATTTACAAATTGGCCAACTGCATGCTATCCCTGTGGCAAGCTGGTTTTCCTCTCACCTCTTTGCTCTCCAGCAGCGGAATGACTTTCCAATAAAGTCACCTCTTGTTGTAAATTAATGAAAAAAAAGCAGTCCCAGTTCCTTCAATCAAATCTTTGTTACCAAATGTTGCTTCAACCTCTGCTTCTCCTGTACCTGTTTTCTTTTGTTTTAGACAACAAAGTGAAAAAAAGTCAAAGGAATAATGAAAAAAACCCAAACAAAACAGGAATGAGTGCATGAGTGAAAAGCAGTACCTCCTGTAACATTTCAGTGTTTATCTTTGACGTCCATACAAAGGATGCACAGATCCGTTGCTGATACTGATGCTAGGGCCTTGCGTATCAGTCGATACTCGATACCAATCTGATATTATTGTTGATTCAAGAAGCTACAAGCTTTACCTGGTGCAGTTGTCCTGTGGAAGTGACCTCTTGGTGTGCATGGGTCGCCCGGTTTCTATCCTACTTACTCAGTAAGTACCCCATGCATAATGCACAATTTCGTCGACTGTGCTAATGTTGACCATTAAGTGTCCATAAATGTCTGTCCCATACACCTCTTTCTCTCTCTCTCTCTCTCTAGTATTCTAATATTTCACGAGGTATACACAAGCTGTAAGGACATACAGCTGCAGGTGGTGGGTGCGACACTGCAAAACCATACCAACGGAAATGTTGCTGGTGTGATTAGCAGGACCAGTTCTAGGAGGGGGGAATGCCCTCTTAAACAAATGTCCTGCCCCCTCAAATTAAAGTTTGCAAAAGTAAGGAAAAGGAAAATGAGCAGCACAACAGTGGGAGACTTAGAGGAATTAAGTTTCACTTTCACTTTGTACAGTCATATCGTCTATGTCTACTCATTGTGAATTACAGCCTGGACTACATACCCCCCAAGGAGCGGTCTTATAGCTTTTACTGATCCCTGATCCAGCTAAAATGTTGATATTAGAGCTAATATCCAATCCTTGTGTCAGATCGTTGCAACCCTAGTCTGTACCAGATTATTATGCTTTTTTTTTTAATATATTGTTTTGTACTTTTGCAGGGCTACCCTCTCTGTTGTTTATCTGATGTAGGCTACTATATATTGTAAATGTAGTACTACATAAGTCCAAAGATACAGTTTCATAAGTGTGTTGTCATTCATCAGTAAAGTAACTTACTGAATCATCTGTGGACAGTGTTCATGCAGAATTTAGTACACTGTTACATGGTTATGGGCAGAACTGCAAGCTGCCATGTAAAAGTCCTGCAGCACATTCTCACTGACGACAACAGCAACATTTTTAACAGCTTAATGATAGTGCACTCAGCCAAAACTCACTGCAGCTGACAGTGGTAACAGCTCATGTCACATAAAATCTTCTATTTCTTTTTGACCTACTAAAGCTGGCATTTTTAGTCCAACAGCCCGAAGGGTCCAATGGACTATTGGTATCAGTTCTACTCTGTTGTCTGTCCATCCGTAAACAATTTTGGAAGAATCTTCTTCACCAAAACTGCCTGCCAGAATCAATTGAAATTCATAGAAGTTAGAAGTGGTTCCTTGGATCAAGGTTTACCAAGTTTTTGCAAAGAATTGAGAACTATTGATTTTTTAATATTTTTTGAATTTTTTAAATTTTAAAAATCCACATTAGTTTATGATGGGAAAATTTTTGAACTGCTATACCTCCAAAACAGTAAACGTTATTGATATACTGTAATTACTATTGGTGATAGATAGGAAGTCACATATGGATTTTCATTTGGTGCCATGACCTTTGACCTAGAGTGACCTTGAAAGGTCAAATGAATGCCTATTAATGTCTTATAAATATGCTGTTGGACTATAGGACACTTGGTCATATTTTTTCTTCTTTTTATTAATGACTCCCAAGTGTTTTCATACATTCTTAAAACTCAGTTTATTTCACAGTTTGCTGTATTCTAGCACATGCAACAATTAATAATTATCCAAAAACAGATGTAGTTGAAGGCTGATGTTTGTATGTTTAATAATCATTTTACTGGTTTCTTTTTTCTTGTTTTTCCAACTAATGCTATGTTTTCGTCATAGTGAAAATATATACTTAGACTCTCATAAGCGGTGCTTTGTCATCTATGGTATGTCACTATGGTGCAAGAATAAGATTTCTGTCAACAAAAGTGATTTTTTTTCAACCTATACTTGTGCTGTGTGTTGGGTTGTATGTTGCATTTGAGTACTTCACAGTAGAAATAAAACAAAAGAGGGAGGTGATAGAAGGAGAAGAAGAAAATTTCCCCCTCCTCCTTGTGAAAGTAGAGAGCAGAGAAGGAATGAGGGAGAGGGGGGAGGGTAAACACACCCAGACAGAGCCATGTCTGACATCCACGCTCACTGAAAGAAGGAAGGACTGATACAAAGGCAGTGCGACAGAGAAGAAGAGAAAAGGGGGAGAAGGAGAGCAGGAGGGAGGGAGGGAGGGCATCGGGGATAAATGCAAAAAGAGGTGAAAAAGATGCACAAGAGCTGCATCAGTTCGTGTCCACAACGAACAAAAAACATTGTGTTCGTGAATGGGAGCAGCTGAGCTCCACCACAAGGCGAGTGTAATGAGAAAGCAGGCAGACCTCAGTCGCTGCTGTTGCTGAGCACGAATCCTCTCCCTCTGTCTGTCTCTGCCAGCTAATACTGAGCCTTGGTATGATTTAGGGCAATGCTTTATGGCTTTTGATTAGGATTTGGAGCTTTATGTTTTAGGAATATGCTTCTGGAGAGGATTTGAACATGCTGTTATTTCTGATTGAACACAGTGTGCGACGTGGAGACTCCTCCGGTAGCTGCTTTCAGGGCTGCTCCCCTCCCTGCTGCCTCTGGCTGTGTTTGGGCTATGGTCCTGACTGAGAAGCAGGGCATCACCCAGATGCGGGGCTCTGACTGTATGGGAGGTTAAGCCTGTAAATACCAGCATGGGAGCCAAACAGATGAAATGGTAAGAGCTATTTTTCCTATTTAATTTTAACTGCATGTCAATCCAGGCTGCTATTTTTGTCTCCATTGCCTGACTGTGACAGGAGCATAATGGGCCTAAATTCAATCTGGCACAGGATTCTGTCATTTTAATCATGTAAATCAGCAGGCGATGTGTCAGTCCCAGTTTTAGGGATGCATTTTACCATAACACCATGCCTTTGGTAGCAAACTGTGCAGGTTATTGTTTTGTGTTTACAGTGCAGAAGGTGTGGGTGTGTCCCTATGTGCAGAGAACCTGCTATTGCCTAGCAACGGCTAACTTCCATTACCGGCTCGTCCATTTTATGATGGGAATGAATATCACAAATTATACCTGAATACATATTCATATGTTTACTGCACTTCAATTAAATACAGCTTCATCTACAAGCTGAGAAAACCTCCATCTCATTTTCTACCTTGGGTATTTATCTAACAATGAAACATCACGCAAAACTAACTTGACATAATAGCCTCCTGAATAAAAGTCTGCATGCTTTTTAATGTAAAACCGCTAATGCAGTGAAACCTACAGTAAAATGCTACTAATCTGTTGCACAGAAGCTCATCTCTTCTGAATCCCAGTGCTTAATCTTTCGTTTATCCCATGTGATTCAAATCAATATGCATGTGTTCTTTTGGTGCGACAGATCAGCAGTTAACATCTAAAATAAATTTGTTAGACTTTATTGAGCTCCACCCAGAGACAGCGATATACATTATCTGGGTAATGTCATCATCTGCGGTGACAGTGATAAGTTGGAGGCAGCTGCTTTGATCCCCTTTGTAGAAACACTTAGGGATAATCACAGCAGCATCAGATAAGGTGCTCATTTCTTGTTTTTGCGTGACCTGGTGTAATTACTCTTTCTGAGAAGCTGGAAGGAAGTGTGTGAACAGAACTTTTTGTTTGCTCTAGTTTGTCAAAACTTTGGCACATCTCATACTTAAGTTGTTGGGAAATCTAAAATGTTCACATCCTTGGTTTATAAAAATAGTGTGAACTGAGTAACAGATAATACATGTTCCTGTCTATTGCGTGCTGTGATAATAATAATGAATTAGATTTTTATAGCGCTTTTCAAGTCACCCAAAGCGCTTTACATTATTGATCCATTATTAATTCGCTCTCACATTCTCCCTCTGGTGGTGATAAACTACATTTGCAGCCACAGCTGCCCTGGTGGCAGACTGACAGAAGCCTGGCTGCCATTTCGCACCTACGGCCCCTCCGACCACCACTAAACATTCAAATGCATTCATACACCCGTGTGAGTGACACTGGAGGTAAGGAGGGTGAAGTGTCTTGCCCAAGGACACAGAGAGAGTCTGGAGAGAGCGGGATTTGAACCGCCAACCTTTCGGATATTGGACGACCCGCTCTACCACCTGAGCCATAGCTGCTGAATAATGCTATTAGTTAAGCAGAAAATCTCTTCAGCTGCTATCTAAATCTAGTTACATATGTACGGTCAGGACATGTTAAACTGTACAAATGGAATCCCTCAGGGAATTCTTCGGTTTCTAAAGCCCTTGGTCGAGGGCAGAGTTATTTTTTTTCCCGTGTTTGTGTTTTTTTTAGCATGTAGTTCACAGTGCTGAATCGTGAATCCCTGTTCCACCATGCTGCCTGTCTTCTTTTCCTTGTTTTCCCACACAGACACAGGGGACTCTGTTGCTAAAGAACCATGTATAACGCCATAGGTCATAGGTCACAGCAGCTGTATCCTATTTCTGCAAACATGGCAGAGTGAAGATGACAGTGGACCTGGACCTCAGGCTGCTGGAGATGCTATCGTAGCAAGCAAATGCATTTGTAAACCCATTCAGGAACTGCAGCATTGTGCTTTGAAATTACAGCTAGAGGGGCAAGCAAAGTATGTAAAGAATTTCCTGTGAGAAAAATAACAGTTGAGTGCATTCTTGCCCTCACCATGTCTTTTCTGCCCTATGTCTTTTCATTGTACTTAATATTAGTAAAACAGTCAAGGATGTGCTGAAATCCTATGGGTGTAGTTAAAACGGATATGGTTTAACATATTTAACCCAGATGGGGTGAATTCACATTTTGTGGTCCTTAGGGAATATTAAAGTCTATATTTCCATTTTATGTTGCTAGCTCTATTTATTGCCTTTCATTTGGCAGGAAATGCAAACACACTGATTCCTGCCTGTACCCACCATCTGTTTCAGCCTCAGCTCAGCCAGCCCTGCTCGCTCCCCCAAAGAGGAGTATGTTATCACACAGTCCACCGACACCCCTAAAGAAGAAACAGTCAATGATCAGTCTGAGGACCAGGGGGAACCTCAGGATGACAAATCTGAGCTGACAGAGAAGAAATCTGTTACAGGTTGGTTGGCTGCACTTCAGCTCTTTGAAGCAATGAAAGCTTTCCATACAAAAAAGAAACAAAACACTCCCCTGTCTCATATGCCCTGTCCCTTTCACTCTCTCTCACTTTCAGAGGAGGTGTCACTCTGTGGATTGTGTCCCTCCCTTGGGCATGATGGGCAAGAGGAGGAGAAGTCCTGGGAGGAGCAGCTGGATGCCCACCAGGAGCAGCTGGAGAAGGAAATGCAGGAGGCCAGGAGGATGGTGTTCCGCCTCCAGGTAATTCATGGTGGGGACTTCATAAAAGCACAAACTGCACTGTCACTGTGAACACACTGATGGGAAGCACCAGTGAAAGTGTACAACTCTGGCAGTGGTTCTCATCCCTGGGACCCACTGTTTCCCCTGGTCTTTAAGTCCTGACCCACTTTCATACAGTTCAAACCAAGAATATCTGTTTCAGGAAAATAGGCTAGTAAACACATATTCAGCATCAGCAGTGATTTTTAAATTTTTTTATTCTTTTTTTTTCATTTAACTCTTTCATGCATAGTGGTCACTACAGTGGACAGTTATTCTACAGCTGATCTCTTTTACAGTGCATTGATGGGTTTTGTTATTTTAGTTCCATAACAGCCAACACAGTGGACGCTTATGCACCATCTCATACACTACAATTCAAACAATTACTGTAACTTTGCTGTTCTTGATAAACCTTATCTACACCAACACGTTTGAGTGTAAAGCAATTGTTAGTTGTTATTAGACCTAATGAGCAGTTTTCTTACACAAAAAGGTTTTGGGGTTTTTTGGCATATTATCTCCATGAAGTGAGTAATAACTAGTATTATATAGTTTTCACATAATGTATCACTTTCTTTTATTACGTTTTAAATACATGTTACTTTGCTTGAAAATGATGCCCAACTGAGTGGAAATTTTTGGAACTCCATTAAAAAAAAAAATCAATCACATTGTTTTTTTCATCCCTCAAGAGGAATAAGAACACTCAGGAAAAAAATATTGACTAAGGTTCTCATAATTCATGCATCAAAGGGTTAAACTTTATTTAAACAGGAAAATGCTCATTAGGATAAAAAATCTCTTTTTCAAGTGTTTTGGCCAAGACAGCAGCAGCAGCAGCAGCAGCAGCAGAAGTTCCATAAAATAGAAATCACAGCCCTACATTAAATCTTACTCACTGTACTTAGATCATACATCCACACTAAAACACAATAAAAGTCAGGTCAAAAACCATGCATAATAAAAACATACATATAAAACACCATGAATTATTTAAAAGGTACCAAAACTCTAACAACAATATTCCTTAAATGCATCTCAAAGCAGAACCTGATTCAATCAGTTAGAAAAGCATCTACATCCTGATTTATCAAAGAAATGATTAGACTGAAATGTTACACTGTAAAAAGTAAAACATTGAATCAACTTAAAATGTTTTCTTCAATAGGTCACACATAAAAATAAAAAATAGTTGAGTGAACCAAATTAAATTACATTAAATGTAATTTAATTTGGTTCACTTTATGTGTGACCTATTGAAGAAAAAAATGTAAGTTGATTCAATGTTTTACTTTTTACAGCGCAGATCGTTTCTGTTTCAAGTGTTTTCTGTTACAGAATGAAAGTCCAAAGTAAATAAAATATGCACATAATAATTATCTATTCCTTAGTACCTGTATAGAAATGCTTTTTTCATACTTAAATATGATTGATATTTTATTAACAACAGTTATAATTAACAAATATCAGGATACGAAGACTATAATGCATTCATATTCTATGGATTTCAGTCTTACCAAGGCATTACAGGTATATCACTGTAATGAAATACAGTATGCTAAATAATGTGAGAGGTCAAGCTAACTCACTGTATATATGAAATGCAAGTAAATCAATCTATGTTAATATTCTTTCCACTTAACAGCATACATTGCTGCTAACACATATATAAATCATTGTGTCTAATTAGATGAATTTTACTATATGATGAATAAACTGCATGCAGGCTGCTACAGAACGTCTGAGTGAAACAAATAACACTTCTAACTTAGTTTCAGGGACTATGAACATTGGACAAAGAAATCCCTTGAATGTCCTTAACCGAACTTTATAATATTCACTATTCCTTATTTTCTCCAGCAGTGTTTTAAGAGGACCGTCTCACTGAGTCTATCTTGAACAAGCAATAAAGATGGATAGGTCTGTTATTTTAACGCTTATATTATATAATCTGTGTGATAGTGTACAATACCTGTGGATGGATAAGTGGATCTACCTTAGTGGAAATGCATGCTGTAATTGGAAGAAAATGATGTTCTGTGAGAAACTATTCTGAACTCATTGACTGTTTCAGGGGAAAAATGACTGCAAAATATCAAATATTTGATGTATACCATACAATGTGAAGAGCCATGCCTTATGAATTCTATAATGTTTATTTAATGGAAAAGTTTTTATCATTTAAGTCCAGCTGTGTGTATTTTCTTTCTTTCTTTCTTTCTTTCTTTCTTTCTTTCTTTCTTTCTTTCTTTCTTTCTTTCTTTCTTTCTTTC
>JAQQZY010000006.1:28723343-28768710 GCA_030068375.1 Ostorhinchus rueppellii | reverse complement strand
TTCTCACTTTGTGCAGTAATCTGAACCTGATTTTTCTGCCTCTGTCCATAATAATATACATTATATAGACTAAATGTTGTCTAAAGTTAGTTTATTTGCAACATAGTATAGCAAACATTACATGATCAAAAACAAATTGATTTAAAAAAAAAAAAAAGTCTCTATTTTGAATGTCTGGGGTCGCCAGAAATGTGAGATGTTGAAATGGAGTCAAGAGCCATAAAAGTTGGGAATCGCTGGGTCAGTAGAAGCCATTTTGTGGATTTCACCTCGAAGAGAATGTATTTTACCAGGTAATGTGACAAGAACAGACCTTCACACAAATTATATGGAAATGTCTTATGTTTGTTTATCCAACAGTACATCCCAGAGTTCACATTTTCAGGTGTTAAGCTGTATTTTATGCAACTTAATATTTTCCTCTTTGCTACATTTCAGCTTCCATCTCAAAATCCCATGACTTAGTTTTTCATCCCACCCATAGATCCATATGACACTCACTCAACAAATTCTTCAAAACAGAGGTGTGAAAAACATATTTTCATATATAAAACACTGTTACTGGACATTCACGTCTATACTGAACTGGATTAAGGGTCAACCTACAGGTTTAATGTCAAGTAGAAAACCCTGATCTTAAGTTTTTATTTTTTTTAACCAAACAAATGTAATAATGCACAAAATCTCAGGATCAACACATTCATTACATTTGGACATTTGAAGACAATACTTTCAATCCACTTTACTTTAATGTGCAATTATTTTCACTGAGTATTTGTATGTGAGCGTTCTTAATTTTGCATGTTTTGTCTAAATGTCTATCTTGGCATCACAGCAAATGAGGGAAACCTCAAAGGTGGCATAAATAATTTGATTTCAAATAATGTTTGATTTGTTATTTAGCAATTTACTCTGAGATCAATATTTTAAAGACAAAACAGATCTGGTTATTAAACATGCATCATAAGGGGAAAAAAAGTGACTGTATCAGGAATAACAGGCCATAATGTGGGTGGGAATCGTAGAGAATCTCGCAATATACTGCCTGTGTCAACATTACAGCAGTAGTGCAATACTTTACAAGAGGGATATCTACACTGCGCCAAAATATCTGTATAAGTGAGGAAAAATAAACACCCTCAAAAAGTAGAAAAATGCAGATTCTACAGTTAATGCCTTTAACATACAAAGTAGAGACAGTCTCTTGAATTTTTTTTTTACATTTAATGCTTTATGAATATGCCAATACCTGGCACCAGTGTATTGAGCGTAGCACAAGACGGAAATAATAGAATATATTCCCATTTTGATATATTGTCCCACTCCTTTGTAATACTATTATTTACTGATCTCAAAGTTGAGATTCACAATAGGAGTTTTACCTCAAGCATCCAAAGAAATGCAATAAATTCACGTTCAAATAAACTCAGAAGACAGAAGCTATTACATGTGTCGTATACCTCAGATTTATTTGGTCTAAAAACAGCTGGTTTGAGCTTAACTTGTCCTAAGGGTTCCTTGTTGTGCATGTGTGCCAATTGAAAGTTATGCAGGTCATGATGCAGCTCAGGGTGAGGCTGGAATCGCTGATCTGTGCTCCCCTCTATCACCACACTCTCTCTAACTCCGTCAGGTCCTCTCCTCTGTGCTTCGGTAATTGTATTACTCTGCTGGCACCCAACACCGTCTCTGTGGAGCTGTAAATCCTCTGCTGAGTCCAGACTGCAGTGTGGGCTGTTTGTCAGCTTTGGTCGCATACCGCCCTCTTGTGGTTGACTTTGAGACCTTCAGTGTTGGATTTAGAATTCAAAGCATTCAAGCAAAAATGAAGGAAATGTTGAATTGTTGTATTTTTGCATGAATAATCCACAATCTCATGTGTTTATATAAACATGAGACTGCTTATTAATTAGAGTTAAAAGACAAATGATTTTCCTCTTCTGTATGTTGAATAAGATGTCACTTAGAGGTCACACTGAGTGTAATTCTGTACCTTAACTGTCTGAGAAAATTGGTTTGATTACAGTGCCCGCATTATACCCTATGGATTATGCAGTGTTTATATTCTGAATTCAGTTTACAGTATATTGTGTCTATACAAGAATACGTCCGAGACAGATCTAAAGTATGTACATGTCCTCATCATAGCCTCTAAATGGAATGCAGTTGTGTCTGTATTGAAAGTGGCAGGATGAATAAATAGCTGTCATGTATGTGTTTGTGTCTTGTCTTGTAGAGGCTAATGATAGTGAGGGTGGGTAAGAGCAGAGCTGCTCCTCACCAGATGGTGGGTAATGTGGTTTGCTTTAGCTGCCCACCATGCTTATTCTAATTAAACAGAGGCGATTACATTAACACTGGCTCCCACTCAATCTGCTCCTCCACTGAGCGTGGCCTTGGACTGAAGGTGGGCTGGGGATCAGGGGTTGAGGGATTATGCTTGTGATAGTAAGACATTTGACTTGATACTAATTCATGACCGAAGAAGTGCAAGTTGGAGAATATTATTCAGACAAGACTGCCATCTCAACTGGGACAAACTAAAAGCTTTTCCCACACTTTAGCTCTCCCATTCACTCTTTAAAAACCCTTCAGCAAGGCTTTTAACCCCCATCTGCTCTGGTTATGGGTTCAGTGGTCAACAACATCTGACACTAGATCTACTGTGACGCTGCTGAGAAGTGGAGGAATGAGCAGCCTGAGGTGGTTCTGAAGCATTTAATTAAATGAATAATGAAACAGCCTGTAGTTGAGAAATACAGAGATGTTAATAAAATAAAAAATAAATTTAAAGACAATTTACAAAATATAACAGTCGGTGTATAAAACTACATTCTGATATGAGTTAAATGGGTAACAGATACTTTCAATACATGTCTACAGTAATAGTACAGAAAAGCTGTTACAAAACCCGTCCCCTCTGAAATTGCAGTTTGATTAACCCATCAGTCCATTTCCCTTATTTTCGAGCTCCCTGTCATTTCTTATGCTGTCACATTTCATCAGTTATCACATATATTTTTGATCATGCATATTTCTGTAGCTCTGAATAAGTTAGAAATGAATCACGTCTGGGCTCTTGCTTTGCTTTACTTGTCTGAAGCTTTAGTAGTTAATTTTGGAACACTTTTTCCCTCAGAGGTATTCTTAGGTCAGTCATGTGAACTGTCAGAGGTTACATTTGTTGTAGAACAGCAGGAGCTTCAAGCAACTTAGAGCTACAGCTCATAATTGTTTGCGTTGCTCATTGATCTACCAAATATTTAGATAATAAATTAAAAAAAAAAAACTGTCAGCAAAAAGTATAATGGTAATTAATAAACAGGAATTGAAAGAAACTGTATTATTACACCCCTTATTACAGTTTCTGTAATAAGGGGTGGTAAAAGTGCATACATAGTAGAAGCACTGACAAGTAGAAGAAAAAAATAAAGTAATATTGAGGTAGGTTATTCACTTAAGTTAAAATGTGTAGGCTGTGAAATGTATTGTAAATATTTAAAAATAAATTAATGGTTTGAAGGGCATTTCTCCACATTCATGTGCAATGTTTGTTTATTCAATAGTTGGCAGGTCATTAAAATCAAACTATTCTGATATCAGATTAAAAAAAAAAAAAAAAAAAAAAAATCATCAATATAATAAGAATGATCTTCACTACAGTTTGTTTTTTTCACTGTCTCAGAACTTTACAAAATGTTATTCCTTTATTCTTCTGCAATCAATAGTTGGGGCAGAAAGTGCAGGTATTTGTTAAAATGTTGTGAATAAAATTAAAAAGTTGTCAGAAAAGTACAGTTCAGATACATGAAAACCCATACTTTGTACTTTCCACCTCTGACTTTAATTTCACAAGGCCTTTTTTGTTTTAAGAAAGATTTACAAAAAATCAGAACAAAACAAAACCAAGGTTTTAGTCTGACATATCAAAGTAAAGCTTAAAATCCTCACATTTGACAACTAACACCAGCAAAGTTCAGGGACTTCTGCTAAAACACCTGAAGATCATAGAAAAAAAAAAAAATACAGTTAATTCACAAATAGACTAATTCAGCAGCTATGAAGTACAACAATGTGTTGTCTTTGCTGCTCTGACTTTATATCATACTCCCCAACATGTTAAGTCACCTGGTCATTGAATACAGTGTGTTGAGTTTAGCCAAGATAATCAGATGAAGTCATTTTCCGGTGCTAAAATGGAACTTCCAATTTCCCTGTGGCTTTAAAAAACCTAGAGCGCTGGAA
This sequence comes from Ostorhinchus rueppellii, assembly GCA_030068375.1. Classification (NCBI taxonomy): domain Eukaryota; kingdom Metazoa; phylum Chordata; class Actinopteri; order Kurtiformes; family Apogonidae; genus Ostorhinchus; species Ostorhinchus rueppellii. The sequence goes on along the minus strand of JAQQZY010000006.1, from coordinate 28,764,465 downwards.
AACTACAGTGTAATAGTTTCAGAGAAAAACAGTAAACACTGCAGGTTTGAATTTAGCTGACAGGGTTGAAGTCTTATACCTAGAAAATAGATTACACAATAAAACATTTGCAGTGCACTCAGGGGCTACTTTATGGGAAAAAGAAGATGATGGAAGAACTAAAAGAACATATTGCACTAGTAATAACCAGTTAAATCCCAAAGGTCTGAGGTACTGAACATAAAATAAATAAATAAATAAATAAATGGGGGGGTGTACAGTAAATGCTGCCAATATTGTAATTAAGCAGGTTTGATCAATCTAAGTTGGACTGAGCTGCACAGAAAGTAGTGGCACACCTGATGTGCTGATTCTTAGCTCTTTTCACATCTGGAGTAAATCTCAGGCCAGCTGTGGCTCTGGCAGAGTCCCATCAGAGGTCACCACAGAGCCTGGAGTGACTCCAGCTGTTTGCAACTCGCACAGATGACACATAAACTCTATAAACAGCTTGAGCCTGCGAAGGTTAGTGGCAGGAGCCAATAAACCGCCAATGGGATCGGTAGCATTGTCTTTGTCCAGATGATGGGCAGGGCCGTAGCAATGCTGTAAAAACTAAAAAAAACCCAAAAACCCAGGAGTGGAGAGGCTGTAGGGTGCAGACGTGGACCATATGTGAACACAGTCATGAGAAACATGAGGCAAATGAGACAGGATGCATAAAATAGTAAACTGTTTTTATTCTTTTTTTTAACCATGCCACCGAACACTGACGCATACAGAGTTGTGCCTGAATCCACACTGAGAAAACACTTTCACACACTGTGTTACAAAGCTGTAATGAAGAGGGATTTTACTGCACACATGGCAAGAAGAACAACCCTGATTGGATACCAGGTCGAGCTTTGATCTGGCCCTGAGGTAGACAGACATTGACATAATCTAAACAATGCTAATCACATCCTTCTAGGACACATCAAATAAAAGGACATCTGCATTATCACAACATAGAAAGATCAAAGAAAAAAACCCTTTTCAAACAAAAGTGCTCTATTTCTTTTGGTCCACCGAGGAAATCCATTTATAGTGCATGTTCATGTAGAATAGATACAGTGAATGTGTGTTTTCATGGCACTGAGTGTTGTTGGCTACTTAAGGAGGCATTGGTAATGCCCACAGATGCCAAGATTTACTTTACACACTGTTTTCATCCAAAGATCTCAGTCCATTGTCACTTTGAAGGGAACAATTTGAGACAAGCGTGTACTTTTTTCTTTTTTTTTTTTCTCTTTTTTTTTTTACATCAAAATTGCTTGGAACTTGCATCAGGGTATCAGCCACTATCACAGTATGTTGCTTCCAGTTGCAATGTTCAGACAAGTGGATCTACATGGCAGTCTATCTTTAATTAAGTAACAATAAACAAACACCCAGAAACAACTACCAATAGCACAGACCCATGTACTCAAGCACATCAATGCTCTACTTATAAAAGAGGCACAAGGGAGGGATCTTAATCAAATCAGAGACTTATAAAACACACACATTAAGATGTTTCTCAAATCATACCAAATGTAAACAGATAGCAAATTACTGTAATACAAAAATACAACATGTTTAAATCTATAAGGCCTGTGTTAGGCTCACATAAGGGAATAACATACCATGACAGTTTGTACATTACAGCTACACTACAACTGACAATAACCTGCTCATAGTGATTCAATGTCAGAATTTTCTTTTCATGTTTAAAAAACAACTTGTTTTCACGTTTTCTTCAAAATTTTCCTAGAAAATTCTGATTCTTGGATGTATAAGACATCTATATATAGTTAATGTTTTAAAAAAAAAAAACTACACATAAAAGCCATGTTGAGGCATTTTTTTTTACACACTGTTTGACCATTTAAATCAGAATGGTAGTTTTTAGGAAATTAAAAGTATCAATGAATGAACAATTTGCAGTAGGTCTAAAACAAACAGTGAAACGCGGGGAGAGGTAGAGCTCGCTCTACTAGAAATCATCTCAAGAAATGCCAACTGTGATGAAAACCAGCACATATTTGGTAACAAACAACATATAAATAGCAAAAACCTATTGCATTGCAAGAAAAAAAAAAACACAAATTGTGAGCCAGCTAGCTCAAAACAATAACACCCACTGCAAGAGAGACAAGGCAATTAAAGAGATCAAGCTCATGAGGTCAAAACGTGGCAGCCATTCAAGTAAAACATGCAGAAAATAAACGACTCCAAAATAAAAACCCAACAGCAGAAAAACAAAATGGAAAAGTCACAGGATATTGGGAGAGAAAATGTTGCAAAGATCAGTCAGTCAAGCCTTCATGGAATTATTTTCAGCATCTGCTGCACAATCATGAAGGTTGCTTCATGGTTTAGCAATCAATGAAAAAGCAACTGCTACACATACAGGTCAGCAGTCGCAGCCATTGTGGCATTGATTTGTACCACAGTGGATCCATTAGAGATAGTTATATCAAAACTGTGTCTGTGTGTTGACCAGGGCTGAAACACCAAAGCAATCAAGTGGTTAATTGTTTAAATGGTTTCTCACGATGTTTTTTTCTTCAAGTTTCCTTTTTTCAGCTTTTCACATTGACTGGAAATTTCTTTGGACTGGACTTTGATTTGACAAAACAGTCATCAACAGTCACCTTCTGGCGCTGAGTCAATACGAAGGCGGGACAATTTTTAGTTTAATTGTACAATGTACTTTGAAACGAATAGTAAAACTAATGGTTTGTTGCAGCCCTAGTGATTTACGCATGTCCCTGTCAGGTAAAAACCTTGTATCTCCCCAAGTGGCAGCTTCCTCTTATGCATTTTCAGCTCATCCAAAAAGAGTCGGATGTTTCATTCATGTAATCCCCTAAAGAACATGTGATCTTTCAGTTTTAAAAACTAGTAAAACTGTAGGTACAAAGTTTTCACCCTGCAGTGACACTTTGCCTGTGTGTGCATTCAGTGTGTGTGTGTGTGTGTGTGTGTGTGTGTGTGTGTGTGTATAAAGTCTAAGTCCTGCTCAGACATAACAGACGTACAGGTATGTCTTTTCTATCCTCCAGTCGGCCGGCACCTCCTCTGGTTTGTGGCCCTTCATGTGCTTCTGCATGGCGGCCAGGCTTGGGCAGAAGTCCTGGCAGATGGTGCACTGGTACGGAGACGCTCCGTTGTGTGTGCGCAGGTGCTTGATCATTGCAGAGTAGTCTCTAGACCGTTGGTGACACAGCTTACACTCAAATGGCTTCTCACCTGAAAAATTCAACAATACAGCATTAACCTTGTAGACCTGGAGAGAACGGCCTGCCAGGTGAAACGTGATTCACCTCTACCTCAGTCCACTGTACTCGTTGCAGGATTGTGTGGTGTGTTGGTGCTGTCAGTTTACTCATATCAGTTTGCCCTTTTTCACATTATCATATTTTTGGCTCGACAGTATTGTATTAGTCACCGCAATTATGAAAGTTTTTTTGTTTTTCTGACCTCAGTGCAAGGTCAGATAGCAATCTGTATCCTCACTTTCAAATTTAGAAAGTTTGTAATGCAAGTTTCAATGATTTGATGTAATTGTTCATTATGCTTCTATGTAATTACATTTCAGTGTGTTCTATAATCTCACACCCATTACATTATAAATGCCAATGCAGATCTAGGATGCAGGTTATTAGTTAAAATGTAAAACTTATTTTATTTAAGTACTTGTATTTATGCATTTTATCAAAATAAATAGAATACATTCACTTGTTACATTTAATGGATTTTCTGACACATAAACTGCAAAATAAAAGTCAAGTTATAGTCCACAAATTGTTTTGGTAAAATCACTAACATTATCATTAGTAACTGTAATTAATGTTTTCTTAGTAGCTAATAAATTAAGGATACCTTTAATTTATAATGTAATTTTGTAACATCATCACATATACTGTACCTAGATACTCCCAACACTGACTATTTAGAAGTATTTTCATTCTTAAACAGTGTTTATTTGTGAAAATACTATTTTTCAGTCACACACAACAACCAACAGCGTGTGTTTATTAGTGCTTTCCTATGCATTTGTGTCTGACTCAGCCAGTACATCTTTTATGTTTCTTTTAATAATGAAGGTTGGCAGCATGGATAAATAAGCTATAGCTGAGCTTGAATTTAATTTGCATTTATTTATTTGGTAGGGACAATGCTTTTGAAATTGTTCAAAGATAAGCATGAAAGCTGATGTGTTTCCACAAATTATAGCGTTTGCTAATTTTCAACCCTTGTCGCTTGGTTACACAGGAAATGTTTGTTTTTTAAGCAATTTGTTGTTGTAATGAAACTATAGAACATCATAGGTCTAAAAGAGAACCCAGTGTGATGATGTGCGATATGCATGTGCAGGTTTGTTTGGTGTCTGAGCTCTGACCTGTGTGCACACGGTAATGTGTCTCTAGCTGGTGTTTGAGGCTGAACCTCTTCCCACAGCCGTTGCATTCATAAGGCTTCTCCCCAGTGTGGATGCGTTTATGGCCCCTCAGTGTGCCGTCGTCTCTGAAACAGCTCCCGCAGAATTCACACTCAAACGGGTGATCGCCTGAAAACACAGCAGCGTCACAGCAGAGGCGACAACACCAACACAGGCCATTGTCATGAGAAACAATAAAGGGCAACTTCTTCCTTGGCATGCCATGGTATGATGCACATGTAGATGCATAAGTCAAATAGTGCCATGACTCTGTATGTATGTGCATATTAAGCAGGGATATAGTGTGCTTTTAGATGCTGATGTTATGACATGAGGACACTCCTCTTGGCTGTCTGCTAATAGCTAATAAAAGTCCTCCAGGCATGTGCTGCTCTGTTCTCTATACTGTAGTTAATCTATTTCTCTCCTAGGCTGAGGGTTTGACTCATCTCCAATGACCTATGTGCCTCATTATCTCAGTGTCCACAGCAACAGCCAAGTCAGAGGATACATTGCTCTCCTCATTACAGGCCGATTCTCCCCAATCCCCCACCCCACTGTGGAGCAGATGACATTTACAAAATGTTACTTCCAAGCAGAATGGCATACAAACAAGATACGCTGCCATGGCCAAAACTCCCTTCACTTCTGTCTCTTCACATCAATTATGTATTTCTCCTGTCTAGACATCAAGTCGTCCTGACAGCTGGGAGTGTTATTTAAGGTAAAAGAAGAAAGGGGGACATCTTTTCAGTAAATATCTCTCCATCTCCTGCGGCACTAAGACTCACCCTCGGTAGAACACACAGACAAGTCATTTCCATTTGCTTTTCCTTCAATATTTATTTGGGTTTCCTCTATCATTTTGGGTGAACCACACTAGAACTGACAGCCGTGAATTGCAGAAGCCCAAAGGCTGTCTAAGAACCCAAAATATAAACAGGATGAAATTGCCCAAAATATGCACCGGCCATAACGGTACAGTGCTGTCATCAGAGAGGTGAGTCATCTTATAGAGAAGGAAAAAGTAGGGTGGGAGAGGATGCATACAAATCAGCTAAAACCTCAAAGCCAATAACCTAAGGAAATTAACCTACATACAAAAATAAGTAGAGCTGTCTTTGTCTTGTGTTCAGCGTATGCATGCTTTTGACACCTCATGTATGTTTTGAGACTCTGGTGACAGCATATTGCTCTACAAACGGCAATAATAGCGCAAACGATGTGTTTCTTACCCGTGTGTGAGCGCAAGTGTCTTTTCAGCGTTGTGTGGCTAGGGAAGGGGCGCTCACAGTGGCTACAGATGTAGCTGTGCATGCCTGCATGGACCTCCATGTGCTGCTGCAGGGCCTTCTGGGTCTGGAAGCGCTTTGCACACAGCAGACAGAACACCGCCATGTCAGTCCCTAGAGAACACACAAGACACAGACGCACAGTTATTTCAGTACCATACACAGACAGGGCCTTAAGTGGGGAAACTGGGTCACTTCAACTTTGTGTGAGTCCTCTGAGGGAAAAGCTTCTTTCAAAGAGCAAGTGCCTCTACCTAAACTAACTCCCCTAAAAGCCCAGAGGCACTTTCAACTGTGAGTCTTTATATGTTCTATTTTCAACCATGAAAGTCATTGTTTTCTTTAAGAATTTCCCACACAATGCACAGCATGCCAATCACACAATCAATGGCTCCTTCCTGGTGTGTTAGATGTGTAATTATTCTCTTCATTCCCCATCAGGAGTCAGCTTCAGCCTGTGAAGTCCTCTGTCTCTGTGCTCAAAGAGCGGCTGATAGTAGCTCCACCCTAAATGATGCCTACACTATGCGCTCTGTGCAGAATGTTAAGTAGTGATATCAAGCCATTAAAGGCAGGACTGCAGGAAAAAACACAATCCAGTTTAATCCTGTGTGTGACCTGGCATCTCTTTGGGGCTGCTTTCCTGTTGCACAGAGTGTGGAGAGGAATACAGATAGGGAGTCGCTGGCAGGGTAGTTTAAGTCAAAATGGCTATGTGAAGATCCATTGGCTGTCATACTCTCAACACTTGATCTACAAGCTGTGTATGGCAGCCTTCAGATCCCGTCTGATAATCGCAGTGATACAAATCCATACGTGCAGTAAGACTGTGGCACTGGTTAACCAGTTGTGTTGGACAAAACGTGCATGTCCTGGAGAGTGAGGCTTTAATGTGAGATTATGAGGTCCTTATTTCTCTGTCTGCTCAGGTTGCAGATCATTTACAATGCTAGCAGGTCCCATTGCTCCTGACTCAGATTCAATCAGACATCTCCAGCGGAGGATCATTAGTAAACAGAGGACTGTGCCAGCACTTCATTGGAATTCAAGTGGGGTTGCTGTGTCGCATTTAAAATGCAGTCTGATGAGGTCCACTAAATCAAATCATTTGTTACTGTTATTGAAGTGCCTTGAGGCAACTGGCAATTAAATTGGAATTAACGCAGGGAAAGGGATACAGCACACTCATACTAAGAGGGAAGAGTGTCAGACACTTGCTTTAGGTTCAATCAAGTTAACAGACAAGCCTGTTTAAAGTAGAAAATAAAGGAAACAAATCAAGTAAATTCACATTTTCAGTGATAAATTGAAAACATTCAGATTATTGTTTTTTTTAATTCACACATCATAATTTGCACAAACAAAGGAATACACTTTTTTCAGAGTTCAGTACAATTTGGCACAGGTGCACAAAGCCTCTTCTTTATGCGGCTGCATTGGAGATTTTGCATCTTGTTTTGTAAACCTAGTTTTGAATCTTCAATCTAAAAAGCGGCAGTGATAGAACTGATCATTTGTAATCATTAACAGAAAGGAGATAGGATGAAAGACATTCCCTGATCTTAACAATCCTGCAGGGAGGCGATCCGCTGGAATGAACTGCACCTGTTCAGAGGCTTTAGCCTGTGGACTTTTGCACAAAGGGCACACAATGAGGTTCAGGCCCTCATTGACCAAGCCCATTAGTCATAGGCTCCTCGTGCAACTCCTACAATCCCTGTCTTTATGTTGTCCCCTAATGACCAAGGCCTTTTCTCACCCACGGATCACAATATTTTAGTTGAAGACAAAAGACCCCCCTACACACATTCTCAATGCCTCTGCACCCACCCCACTCCATTATCTGCTGACCATACAGGAAATCCTTTCATTCTTTAACCTGCGTTACCTTCTGTCTGAGTCATGCCAAACTAATGCCAGCTCACTATGCACTGTTAAGTCCAGTGATGGTCTATCTGAGTATGGCCATTTAACAACCACGAAAGACAGTCTCTACATGACCTGTGATGAGGCACAACGATCCACTTTAACCAAATGTCTTGTGATATTTGCTGCAGCCAGTAGGGGGAGTGCTTTCTCTAATGTGTCCATGTTTCTTAGATGCAAGGCAGAACAGAAACCTCAATCAACTGAATAACACATTATCCACGTTTGTAAATACTTCAAATCTACTTTAATTAGCCTCTCCCCACACTCTTTTTTTTTTTAATAACTATCATATATACTAAATGACTGTCAATGCATCCTGCGCAGTTTGTTCTTTCTGCTCAGAAAGTTTACCATCTCTTTTCTTTGTGCAGGTAAACTGTTACTCCCTGACACACTTGCAGACACTCACTGATCTATATCCTGATCCTTCTGTCACCAGCAATACTGAAACTTAACTAAGGAAATATGACAAATATTCTGCCACAAGAATCTCACTCTTGATCTCACGTTGACACACGATGACAACAGCTCAGCAGTTGTTTCGATTTATTCTGCACAACTGTCGTAGAAAATAAAAATAACAATATCTTGAAGTGTAAACAAAAGTTGTGGAGGCATGGAAATGTTTGTATGTGTTAGTGATGCCATTTTGCCTCGCCGCGCTCTGTTAACTTTTTAAACAAAAAGGATTTGCAGTTGTAGAGTTTTCCAGTAAGCTTTGGTAATAAGTGCAGTGGAGCTTCTTTATGAGAGAATAAGCCCTAAAGTTGGCTGTCAATGCCCCCTGCTTTCTCACCCTTAACCATACAATGGCCCTGGGATTTAGGTTTTAAGGCACAGGATGACCCCCTGACCTTTGGCCCTCAATGGGGTAAATACCATGTAATCAATGGTATTCCTGAAAGGCTTGAGAGTTGACGGAGCATTGTGTCTGTGGGAGGGAGTTTTAACAGTGGGAATAATGATTTACTTTCACACAAATTGCCTATGGGGCAGAAAAATAAAGATGTTCTCTGTGCAGTTCTTATATTATAAGGCCACTTGTCGGATGCGCAATTAGGTCAGTAATTCAAGACGATTTAAGGTTTTTATGCTATTTCAGCATATCTACACTGACATGATGTCTATACTCGTGATTTAACATGCTCTGCCTTCATACATCTGCCACTTATTCAGTCCAACCGAGGTGGGAGCCAGCCAGGCTCTCACGCTGCCTAAGAAACAAAACCATGTGTCTAGGCAACCAGATAGGATCATGATCCTTGTTGGGGTGAAGTGTTCAAGCTAATCCCTTCATTCACAAATAAGCGCAGCCTGTTTCTTTTCAAGCGTCAAACAAAAGTTTTCCCACCCTGAGAATCTGGAAGTAAACCCACTGCAAATTGAACAAGAGATTGTATTCAATGACAACTGCAAATCTGTATAATTTCTTCTGTTAATCTTAACTTTCATGTCACTACCCACCAATTAAACAGATTGATGACAGAATAATTGAAATGTTACTTTGATGTGTACATTTTTTTTTAATGTGCACTTGGAGAGTTTTTAATATTATAGTATTAATTTCAACCAGCTGTGAATGAACTAAACAAATCCAATTTGCTATTAAAAAGGCTGTAATTCTTGAGACAGACCATAACTCATATTGCATCATAATGACCAGTTAGAAAATGGAATGTGAAGATGCTCGGTGCTTCGGTCGGCCTGTGTGTAGTGTGCACTCTGTCAGCCGGCTCACTGATATTGCACAAACGTACACAGTCGGGCAGGCTGCATTACATGCAAGACCTCACATGACCCTCCATTCATATGCTACTATATGTGCTCATGCAGTTCCCTGTGGATGTGGCGGCTCTTTAAGCACACAAACACTACAGTACCTTAAACAACCCCGGGCGCTCATCAGTAGACTGCTAATCTACCCGAGTGAGGAACAACCGACTCAATAATTAATGCAACAAGAGATACATTGCTCGTGTTTAACCACCATTCCATGGACCAGTTCATTGAGGTCACGCACTGATCCCCAGTTTGAGTCACCTTAATTCCTAGAATGTTTCCAGTATTTTCTTTATCAACTGTATTTCACTTTACATAAAGTGACAGAACATCCTCGGGCTTTGTGTTTGTTGCAGGTCAGTGGGAACTGAATACAAAACAGCAGTTTCATTCAATTTAAGGCTTGTATGAATTGGAACTGAATATTACGGTGCAGTATGATGACGGACATGCAGTTAAGTAAAAGGTCTGCACTATAGAGTGTGCACTCTATCTGAAAGGACTATGGGACTGTTTAATTAGGGCTTGGACAGAAGGTAATATTATTCACTTGGTGAAACAGCCTGTAATGTGTGGAAACAGTGCAGCATCTGTGAGTACATAAAAGCTGCTTTCTTTTGGCCTTTGCCTTGAAGGCAAGGTGGCAAAATGGTTAGCCAGCATGGTCTGAAGCATATACAGTCAATTTCTGTGCATAGTGTAGATAAGGTAGAGTCTTGAGTTTTCCAAAATTGAAAGCTTGGTGCCCCAGAGCCTTGACTTACTCTGATGAAACAAACCCCTTTGTTGTGAGAGCAATTCGGAGACAGATCCATTCTTTTATTTTGGGCACTGACAAGTAGGTCAGAGGAGACTATGACAGTGCTGTGGTGAGGAGTAAACAGCAGCACATGATGTTGTTTTCCTCTCAGTCCTGGCATCCAACACCAGCAGCAATCCTCTTGCCCTCAGGAAGTCCTCACATACCCCCTACCCCTGACTCTTCCCACAGTTCACTCCGCCCACAACCCCACCCCCCACTGCTTTGATCTCAAACTTCAGCAACCCACGGCCATTCACCTCTGACATATCAAAATAGCTAAAGAGACTTTCCCTGTAAACTAGTGTTGCAGCCAGTGTCACTAAAATGCTTTAAGTAGTATTATTTTCATTCCAGAAGAGGTGGACCGCAACGTTAGAGCTACTAAGCGTTTTTATGCCAAAATTTAAAGCTATGACACACCTCTAACAGTAAAGTACCAGAACTTCTTCCATTTCTGTCATAAAGTGTTGAATATTTTCAAAATGTATATCTAAACTGAGCATTTCTCTACATAAAACCTCAACACGACAGATTAAATTACCTGTAGCTCATGTGAGAGCGACAATAAGAGTCGGTAACAAGGCTCACAGCAGACCAAGCTGAGATCATGACAAAATGTGAGAGTAATGCCCTCCTGTACCCTGCTCTGGATTCACTGCCAAGCTGAAACTGAGCTCTGGATGTTTACAACGTGGGGAGATGAGGGTAGAAACTTCTGGGCATCGTTAACACCCCTCCATGTCCACATCCATTAACTATTCATACTGTGTGTGCCACCTGGAGTTACAGTTACATGCCAATGCTCCTGAGAGGGTTATCACCTTTCTCTGACAGTAGCAGAAAAGGTGTGGATTCAGACACTGTCAGGCATATGTACAACAATACAGCTGTTTTTTTATGTTTGGAGAGTCAAACACTTGTTACTGACCCAGACTTCTTATTTTAAGTTAATGGGATGATATTCACAGACAATTTTAGAAATATTCTAGGTGGTAAAATAGTTCTAATTCCTTCTACATTTAACACGTATAGCTCTAGAGAGCACTATTGAATGTTTGTGTTTCAGCTCTAAATGTCAGTAAGTTATTTCAGGGATGATGTGAAAAGGTAGGCTAAAAAATCCATGACAAGATGTTCTCATTGACAATAAACAGCACAATCTATGCACAGACTATCACAGAGGGTCTTGTGCTTTTTTTTTTTTTTTTTTTTTTTTTTTTTTTTTTTTTTTTTTTTTTTTTTTTTTTTTTTTTTTTTTTTAATGTGCGTCTTGTATAAACATTTTATACATATCTGCACTAACAAACATTCACCACTACTGAAAATATATGCATTAATATTAGTTTACAGATATGACAAAAACTATAATCATTGCCCAAAGCACCACAGCTGTATTAAAACCATAGAGAAATCAATAGAAAGCATTATTTAATCACACATAAACATCATCAAAGCTATGTCTGGCATCTATAAGCTCTTAATAAGTATGATTAGAGTGTTACCATAATTGAAGCTAGAGCAAAAGTAATATTTATTTACTTATATACATAAATAATGATATACCAACTTAGAATCTACTTGATTTCTTTGAGATTTTTGGTTTTGATAGCATTTACTGCATGGATTAGACACTTTAATATCTTTTACTTTTCTGGTCAATGTAAAACATTTGTGAGGGCTGTCATATAAAGTAGCATGAGTAAAGTTAGTCTGCTAACTTGATCCTTTTTATACCTAAAGCTTTGACTCTGAGAGAATTGGCTTAAAACATGATAATGACTTTAGCCCCTGAGGCAGGTTGTTTCAGATTTCTAAGAGTCCAAATAACCAAATCCTAAAGTCACCACCCCAGTTTGTGCAGCTACTGAGTCGAGACTAATCTGGAGGGGACACAGTTTAAAAAACACAACAAAGAATTTAATTCATCCAAGTGCACAAAAAGACTTTAATACAAATCTGATATTTATAAATCTGAGATCATAACCTGTGAGGATTGCAGCAAAATGTGTTCATTATGAGTGTAAGGTGCATAAATCTACAAGCAGACAGGAGGTGGCATTTGTTTGCATTAAAAGCTGTGATGCTCATGCTCTGATGCTATGGCTGTCACAAAGTGCCATGCAGTGGGTACGGATGCCAACAGATATTAGTGGGTGTCATGTGAGAGGGCCTCCCACCTCTCTGTTGATAAATTATGGAGTATCATGACAGGAACAGTTTAACCCAGCCAGCATGATAAGCAAGTTTGAATCCATAATCACAAGTACTATAGCCATGGCTTACTCTACAGCTCAATGCATGCTGGACAGTTGAGGACAGAGGGTTACATACCACTTGGCAAAATAGATTCATACACAAACCAAGAATGCCAAATATTTAATTATGAATTCTAATTTATTCTAAAGATGCGAGTAGTAGTTGGTAGATGGTCAAATTTCCACTGTGGCTTTTCCAGACACACATATCATGACGCTATAAACTTCACATGGGCTTATTTTCATTATTGGTATCAGTTCAAGGCCAGATTTAATTTAGCCAAGTTTATTTTTCAAGGTATTTTTGATCACATTTAAGACCAAAAACAGCAGTACAACAACCTTCATTGAACCAGTCTTTAACATGTTCAATCCAGCAAACGTTACATTTCCATTTCTCCATGACTAATGTTTGAAGCTCAAACCTGAACCCCTCCACCCATGAATGACTGTTGGAGCTGCCACTCATTCCCATCGCCATTATGTTGAAATGCCAAACACTACAAATTTGACAAATTCTTTACCTAAGAAAATGTGTTGATCATTTATTATATCTGTGGAAATCTTCAGAGCACCAGATTTAAGGAATAATTATCAATTTTAAAGATAATTTAAGCAATTTAGTCTGGTTTCTCCATAAGAGACATTTCCAAAAGCCTGAAGTTTCTGCATTCAACTATACAAACATAGCAAATCTAACACCATGGCACCACATCAGACAGCCAGTGAGTCTTTCAAGGAAAAATGAATTGAATCTAATAAATTAATAGGTTTTGGTGTGAGAGGTTCAAAAGTCAAAGAGCTTGTAAAGATGTTGGAGACAACTGGTACTAAAATATCAATCATGTAACAATGCCATTGGATGAGGAATGACCTAAAACACTCTTGTTGAATGATACATGTAGTATTTTACCCAAAATATTAGATTTGAGTTCGACAATTTAAAGCCCAAACTTTCAAATCTTAACAAAATGTATACAAATATTTAACCCCAAATTAAAAAAAAAACAAGCTGAAAATTGTAATTGGGACTGGGGATGTCCCGATCCAGGTTTTTGCACTTCCGATCCGATACCGATACTGGCCTATCCGAGCATATATTAAAGTTTCAAGTTATTTAGCTTCCTTACTTCCTTACTTACTTGTCAGACTCATGTTGAAAAGGGTTGTAGTACTCTTGATAACAGCTAGCCAGCTGAATAAGGTGAGTTTGAATAATACACAATGGTTGGTAACAAGAAACTGACCTGTTTATTCAGGTATAAACACAAAATAGACAGCATTAGTCAGTAAAAAGTGCAAATAAAACTGTAAACTGTATTAAAAAAGAAAAACACACAAACAACCTGAGTAGAAAATAATCTATTCACTCAGCATCAGTACTCTGCTCTTGAATAACTTTAAAACTAAAGTTTAAAAAAAAAAAAAAGAAAAGAGAAAAACTTTAAATAAAACTTTAAATGTACAAGGCTGTTATAATGTAGAAGATGCCACTGAGGTAAATTCGAAGACGCTAATGCTGGTGTGCTGAAGGTGTGCTGGAAAATGCGGAACGGATTTTAGGGAAACGACAGCAAAAAAAAATGGAATGGATTATCTAAATCGGTGCGCTGGAAAATCCGGATCGGATTTTGCAAAATGGATCGGAGTTTGTCCATGCCGGCCGATCCGATACTCATTTTTTGCTAATATCGGCGGCCGATCCGATCCAAATATCGGATCGGGACCAGTCTAATTGTGACCATTATAATGAAATTTCACACCATCCAAATTAACTGCTTTACCTAAGAGGGAATATATATTGAAATAAAATATGCAGAACTATGTAAAACTCTCTCTGAATACATTTAGTGCCATGCCCTCTGTATACTTCAACCGTATGTTGGTGTAGGAGTGTTGATGCATGCACATGTTTGTAAAGTACCTGTGTGTGTTTGTCTGTGGGCTTCCAGAGCATCCTCCGAAGAAAATGTTGCTCCACACTGATCACACACCAGTGCCTCTGCAGGAGCTGTAGATTAAATCAAATGCATAATAATGTAGCTTAATCAGACAGTAAATAAAATATGTCTTTGTAATTGCAGAGAAAGTAATTTAGTAGAAAAAGTGAGGGAAAAAGCAACAGGAGAGGAACAAAGGCATCCCATTTCAAAAGTCACCAAAGAGACTTGCTTGTTACACTGTTGTGCTTTTCAGGTGTTAACACAAGGAAGCAAATGCACATAGCACAATAGACCAGAGGAAAGCGCCATAAAAACACAACTCAGGACAAACAAAAGCACCAGACAGGGTGCAACGGCCCTTCTCCTTGACAAAAAAGAGCGGCGCTGAAGAGTTTTATTTACCGTGCCCTGTTATCAGTCTCTGAACAGTGAGCAGACTGGCTGCCTGAGAGGCCACAGAAGGACTGGGTGTTCTCTCTACAGCAGACGCTTCCTGCCTACGGCACATCCCTTTATCAAAAAAATACTTCAGAGTCAACACCCCAAATCCCATCGCATACACTGTAACTACAGTTCCCAGCTCACCTTTGGAATGCCCTTGTCTATTCTGATGAAGACATGAAAGAGACAAGTATGCATACTGCTTGCAGAAATGTTCAGTCCTTGTTCTGCACTCACCTCACACCTGCACAGACAGACACACACAGGACAGACATACATACGCACACACTTTGTGTCTTGGACACGCGCACATGCACAGCTGTTTGGATGTGGGTTGGCTCTCACAGAGATGTAAATCGGTTGCAGATCCATACTGGCCCAGGGCTCATTCACTGATCTATTTTCTGCTCAGCTGGCTTTAAATGAAGTTAAAATGACTCATTAAAACACCCACAAGCTTTGGGAACTCTGAGCGCTACAGCCTAAATGTGGTCCTCTTTCAACTCTTACGATGCCTCTATACGCAGACACTGTGCCACTGTTCCCCGTGCTGCACACAAATAACAAAAAAGCCCCAATCTGTTCATTTCTAAAAACAACAATTTTTGAAAACAAACTGTTACTGTTTTGGAACGGTGCGTTTTGTTACACGGAACAAAAATAAAACTTGGTTGAGTGTAGTTTTATATAGTAATAACACTACAACAGTGTGTAGATCCTGATGTTGTGTGACGCTGTCCAGTGTGGTATGTTGTGTTGTGTGAGATTGTGTGATAAGGGAAGAAGAGAACATAGTGCATTGTCTTGTGCAGTCAAAGGCACGGAGTGTGCTCTCATCCATAAACCATCAAACTGTCTCCAGACGCGGCTGCAATCGTCCTCCATCAAAACACTTTGTCTGGCATACCAAAATAAGAGCCAGCATCGAGCTGAATACCAAATCAGCCCATTAGAGCAGTGGAGCACTCGCTCCTTAGCAACCAGCGGGATCTAAGGCTGCTATACCGAAATACACAGTGACAAAGAAATGAGATCCACATCTCTTTTTTGTAGTATTATGGGTTGACACATTTGGAAGGGGAGAGTTTATGCAAAAATTCAAATTAGGTTAAAGGTGCTGCTATTGCATGTGTCACTGGCGACTGAAAATCAAAGCATGATGCTGAGGTCTAAGAGCGATGAAAGGCAATGTGTGTGTTTAGGGTTATGCAGAGGGTATAAAGGCTGGGGCGACTCAGGTGAAGTACTTTTTAAGCCGAGTTTAAAGAAGCAGATTCCCTCTCATCTGTCAGCAGTATGTCATTTCCGAACAATCCTCAGAGAAAAGGCGGAGAGGACAGAGACCTTGCCTTGTCTATACACATATTCCAACTGAGGTTTCTGTTTCTGTTTTAGTTTCATTTTTAGTCCCTGATCTACCCCCCACCACCGCCACCTCCTCCCCCCTCTGCTCCTCTTTCTCTATTTTGGATAAAGTAGCTGGGAGAGCAGTCAGGTCTGATTAAGTCTGCATTTGGGTACAGTGTGTTCCTGGACACACATCTGCGAGCGAGCCATCACACACGCTTCGGAACACTGGCAGAACACCCAGGCCTGCCGGCAGCTGATGATGTCATCACTCAGAAGGGGCAGAGCTGGCGAACTGCCAGAGTCTCCGAAAACACACAGAAACGATTCAACGGAGAGACTAGAGAGACAGAGAGGAGAGGGAGGGAGAGGTACAGAGACCTAAGCATGGAAAAGAAAGCATGATCCAAGTAGTGTGTGAGCATGTGTGTGCGTCCGTCGGAGAGGGGAGGGGGGATGCAGTATGGAACAGGTGCATTTGAAAGGCTGCACTATCAAGAGACTTAATAAGCAGTGAATACTCAGAGATGAGAGTGTGAGAGTTACTGAGTACCTGTATGAGACAGCATGTGCATCCTTAGTCGCATGCTGTCCTGGAAGTGTTTGCCACAGTATTCACAGCCATGGCCCTTCTCTTCGTTATGCAGCCTCCTGTGGAAAGACAAACACTAGTGTGAACATGTTAACAAAGAAAAGAACAGAAGACACACTTGTGATAATAACAGTATCTCGTTTCTGCGGGTTTTCTTTTTTTTTTTCTCTAAGGTCTCCCAAACCCAGAAGCATCATTGTCCTCATAACAAGAGGAGCATGTTTTAATTCCGGCAAGAATCCCTGACTGAATGCAACATCATTAGTGTAAGAGGCCCTTGGAGTTGAGAATCACAACGCATGAATGCTAAAAGAACACAGACAATAGGATATCTGGCTAATTTCAGAGTGCAGACATACGCGTGCCTCCACCCGCCAGCACTGCAAGACACTGGGCACAAACACAAAAATATACACACTAAGGACATGCACGCAAAATTACATCCAAACAAAACATGCATACGGCGCACACACATATGCTATTCCTGTAACTGCAATGAAAAGGAGAAAAGATGATTCGCTGAAGGTCCGCCGGCAAAACCTATCATATCATATCACACACATCCAAGCATGCAAGGCATCTGTACTGTTATCCTTATATCACCCCGTTCACAGCAGAACAAATGGCCTAAAAAGACTCAAACCCAGTCTGTGGTCAAAATAAATGAGTCTCAGAGGTAATTTAGCCTACATGAAATCAGTGACCAACATTAACACATTAGGCTCTAAGGAGGAGGAAAATCCACTTGGAAGAAAATGTTCAGTTTCTAAGGTTTTGCCGTTATCCTGAAACATGGAGCATCCTTTCCTCATTAGCCTGTTAAATTTCTGTTCATATTCAACCCCCCCACCCCCACTCTTCACTATTATTAAAATATCTTACCCTTAAAATAACAAAGTAATTTCTCTTGGCAAAAACATGAATTTATTAGTGAAGGTTAGAGTATTTTATCAAACAATACTAGTTGATAAAGATAGAAATGTCATGCATCATCTTCTAAAAATAAGTGTATTTCTAATGTACAGTGATGGAGGAGGAAGCACAGTGTAAATAACGGGTTAAAAACACTGTTACAGGAGAAAAAAAATCCCTGAATTCAAAATCTCTTCAGTAAAATTACATAGATTAAAATAAAACCACAGTTAAACACAAAAACAAAAGAAGTGTCTGTGATTTAAGAATATATTTGTGTATATGTTACACATTACTTTATTCATCTTGTGATGTGGCTCAAATGAATTCATATGAATACTATTACTATTTCAATCTACGTATTATAATAATGCAACATAATTTATGGTTTCGCTGATTTATTTTTCCTCATAATATAAATCTGAAAAGTAACTAGTTGCTAAAATGATCAGACAAATGTCTTGGACTGAAAAGGACAACATTTGTCTTGATAGAATGAGGTAAAATAATGAAGTGGAACTTATTCTAAAGTGCTCCCTCACAGTGCGGTGCAGTTACATTCCATAGAGACAGGTCCATTGTAATACTGAAATAGTTGTGCAAATAATTGCAATTAATGATTTAATTGTCTTTTTCTGTTCATTTCCTGCCTCTACTATAGTGTAAGACTTGCAATTGTTTATTTATACACATGCTGTAATGAAGAAGAAGATCCACTTATTGAACTCTGTAACACATAAATAAAAATTTAGGCTTTGTAAACAAAAAATGCTCCAGGCAGCTTTTACATAAATAACTTAAAAGCCTTCAAAGCCTTTTTGATAATTACAAGTAGGAATACAGGTTAAGCATGTCAAGATGGAGGGGAAAATCTTTGCAGAGATGGTGGTAGAAACATGATGTCTTTGCTTTTTATTCAGATGACCAGAGGGGATTATGCAAAATAATTGTGATTGGTTACAATAATTGCAATACAATACTTAAAATTGCAAAAAGTAGATCTGGAATATGAGATTCTTCTCTTAGGTTTGATCATTTTTACACTGAAAACTCAGCATCAGAGCTGTTTAATTCTTTTCAACCGAGCAGTGCCAGGAGATGCTTCTTAACCAACACCAGAAAATGTCAATCTGCAGTCCAGGTGTATGCTCAGTGACCTGGTTACAGACCTACAGCAACTTCATTACATCCTCGAGCAGTGCTACCCATGCAACTCCTTCAACCTGCAGACGTCGGCCTGTCAAAGCCTGTGAGTAAGCAATGCACATCACTAAATATCCCAAAGGATGCTCCGTTTCACTGAGCAGTTTTCCCTCTACTCTGGAGTGGCACAAGGCTTGTGTCAGTCACAGGAGAGGATAAAGGAACACCAGAGGCCCGGGCCATGGTGCTAATCACGGGTTAGCTGCATATAAGGACTCAAATATTGTCTTTTAATGATGAGTAATGAGCCAAACACTGCCAAAAAAAAATCCCAATTATTAACATCTAAAATTGAGTTAATGAGAGTTGTCACTGAGCCAGTCAGTGAGGCTTTAGGAGTTTTGTGTACAGTGACAAAATCTAAATTGTCAAGCTCATAAATAAAAAGGGAAATAAACAAAACAACACAGCAAGTTGCACGGCAGAAGTTATCCATCATCTGGCTGAAGCGTCCAGCCTGGTCCCTGCTGAGAGGCTCCTCTGCTGATGCAAAGGAATGCATATCAAATAGCCTAGGAGAGAGCCTGTTGTGCAAGGCACGCTTCTGCACAAATAATCAAATGGAATTTAGAAAATAAGGCTTTGTAAATAACAGCGTTACGTGACACCAAGGCCTCTTTATATCAAATCCCTCACAAAGACCCAATTCAAACTTCCCGAGACATCTCACTGTCAAGACATGAGCGCAGGTGTCCCTGAGAATAAATTTACATATTTTCTGTAGCTCCTTCCAGCTTTTAACTTGGATAGTATTTTAATTTGTTGGGGAAAATATCCTAAAGAATAAAAACTGGATCCATATAAGAGACTTAAGCAACAAAATCAACTGCTTAGCCTACATTTGTCATTCTGCACAAGCACCTGCACAGCCCTCACATCTTTAACCAGACACATTTTTATCAGTAACCTGTTGAGACAGCTCACATTTACCACTGAAAGTATTTAACAAACATTTCACAAAACCTCACCTCTTAACATCCACAGTTTTCACTGAGATTTCACTTAAGAATTGGGCTTTTAACAAACGACCTGTAAATGCATGTATTACACTTCACTTAAGATTGAGAATTATTTTTATTCTTCTCCTAGGGGATATTCAATTTTCCTTTGGCTCAAATAAAAATAAAAAAATGAAATGGGGGGGGGGGGGGGAGTACATTGTTGAAACAATAGCCACGGTTGCAAGTTGAAATCTGCGTAATCAGTCAAAGCAGTTGCTGTGTGGTTGTTATTCTGCAGCTTCTTTCCTCCTATCTCTTTGCAGTCCTCCTTTGCCGCCGCCTCTACCTGCCTCATTCTCTACTTCAGCTTGTTTCACATGTTTCAGTCTTTCTCTGTCACAATTTTTTAAAGCTTCATTGAAAGAGACTGCCTTCTCAGTTCTGGGTTTAGCACAAGAATCTAAAATCCATCAGTTCAAACCCTGTTAATGTAACAAAACACCAATGACCTTGTGGATGTCGAAAGGGTTTAAATACAGGAAGCACTTATTTTATTTTTCAGTGAAATTATTAAAATACACAGTGTACTGTAAAGTGTGAGGATACAGTGGCGTTGATGGATGTTTAGTGCATGTTACCTGTGTTGTTCCATGGCCTGCCGGCTGTGCAGCTGAAGCCCACATTCACCACAACACTGCTGGCCCTGAGCCTGGCCCTCGTGCCTCATCCCTGCTGCAAACTGGCCCAGTCTGCTCAGGAGCTCCCTGTGGAGTAAGCCCTGGTGCAACAGGCCGCTGTAGGCCCTTGGGTCCAGCGACACACCTAGAGATGGAGCCACTGAAACAGAGACTGGCATCATTCCCTCCCCTGTGTGGTTGGCGGGCACGGAGTATATGGACGCCAGATGTTTGTCTGCAATCCCCGGGAAACAATCCAGAGAGCTCCCCACCACTTGTCCTCCATCTTCAGGGCTTGTGTGCAGCTCTCGAGCACTGGTGATCACACTGCTTCTCAGAGGGGTCCCCGGGCCTTCGTCTCTAGGCTGGTCTGATGTGACGCTGCCTTCGCCGGCGCTAGAGGACCTGCCCTCACAGCCATTGGCATCATCCACCTGCATGCTTTCTGATTTAATACTTCTGGCAGGATCATGAGATGAGGCCTGTGATAATTCTACACTGTGCTGCTCAGAACTCTCCATGTCGACCTCCCTGGCCAGCTTGGAGCTCAATTCAGGAGCCGCCTCGGGCTCCGGTTCAGGAGAGCTTCTGTCTGTCATGTGGTACAGAGCCAGGTGGTGCAGAGCAGTCGGAGTGGTGCGGTTGGGTCCATCGTGTATGGAATGCTTTTTAGACATCAACATGTGTCTCCAGTGCCGGGCCCGGCTGTGGTCACTGTGGTCTCCAGAGCTGTGAGTCCTCACCGACACCTCCTCGCTCTCCTCCGCCTGAATTGTCTCCAGCACCTTCAGGCACTGCTCCTCCAGGTATTCGATCTCCAGGATCTCCGCAGCGTACAGGAGGTCATCCAGGTCCTCAGCTGTGGCCTGGAGGGAGGCGGTGTAGGCGTACTCCAGAATCTGCTGAAAGGTCTTGGGAGAGAGGAAGTCCAGGGCATAGCGTAGGCTACTACGGTGGAACAAGATCTCGAACATTTTGCTGGTGCAGGCCAGGACGGTGCGGTGCGCCGGAAACTCCTGGCCGTCCACGGTGATGATGACATCACACAGTGTGCCGGTCAGACGCATCTGATTGGCTCGCTGCAGAAGCGTGCTGGGGTGAGTGGGATTGTGGAGCTGGAGCACACCCATATTTGTCAGACCCGTTTCCACTCGGACCTTTGCTGAACCCACGCATGAGGTGTGGCTGTCCTGCCTGGTTCTCTTGGCTGCAGCTGGTTGTAGGTCTGTGGTTTGGGTGGAGGGGGAGGGCAGAGGATCATTAGCACCTGTCTCAGTTACAATGTGACGCAAAACACATTTAATTATACTATAGTGTACAATACACTTTAGCAGATGGGAAGCCTACATGTTGATTTTATTTTAATTAAGAACCAAAAGCAGGCAACTGGTCGATAGGCAAAGCAACAGTTTCCATTGGAGCTGATTAGTCTGAGGTCTCGTTGAGAGCGGTCACGTCGCTGTAATAACGTCTGCATACTGAGAGGTGACGGTTCAATTTATCAAGCTGCTCACACACTCTCTCACACACACATCTCTGCACTCAACAGGTAGGCCTGCTATTACAGCCGCCCTGCAGGGCTGATTAGTTAATTTAGGCTGCGCACGTTCATGATTGGATGTGTTAAAAGACAATTAAGCCGCTCTGCCAAAATCCCTAAATAAGTTATCAAACTATCTCACTGACGAAAGAATGACAACGAACCGCACTTGTGGATCAGAAATATGTTTCACACAATACAGCAAAAATGAGTATTGTGGGGATTATTAGCCATGATGTGTGATGTAGGACTCCAGCAGCACCTCCAGTGATGCTGACAGGCTTCATCCTCAAGTACCCGCGACATGAGAGCGCATCAGGTGCACGAGCGCAAATCCACGTTTATGATCCAAACACACTGCGATAAATGTAACCTTCATCACGGGCTTATTTACTGTGTGGACGGTGTTGGTGGAAGCCCCTGCTGTACGTACACACCGAATTCAGCCCAAACACCGTTAACTGATCACACTGCGATCTGAGCTCAGTCAAGTTTGTAAAATCCGAAATCACACCGCGGCCGAACTTAGGTGGGTTTGTCCACGCGTGTTGTACAACGACAGGATAGTGACCCGCCACAAAACTGGCATTATTTTAAATATATATATACATGAATAATTAAAATTAGTCTGGGACTGAAAAGTAGTTCATGGCATCATAATGAGCTGAGTGGAAATATCAGAGGAGCAGAGAAATGTCAAAAGTGTGATCCGTGTCAGTGGGTCTTACCTCTGTCTCCTAACGTCCTCCGATGATTATCCAGGCAACATCATGCTTACACATTTCACAGTACGCGCTCCAAACTCAGTCCTGCTCCAAGTAAGCAAATCATCACCCAGCCGCGGCAGTCAACGCACCGAGGGGAAACGCACACATCCGGGTGAAACTTTCATAGTAATAAGCCCGTGTTCTGAGTGTGTGCAGCCCACAGTGGGTGGAAAAGTGGACTGTCATTTGTCCAAACGCGTCCAATCAGCGGAAAGACAAACAATTAGATTAGCTGATAATACATGAAGGGCTCTGTCTCCATCCTAGAGGTCTGGCGCAAAGGGAGGAATTTTGCACGCAAATAGTTTTTGTTTTTAGCACTTTTAAAGGTTGAATTAATTCATAAGATTGTGTCATTGCATTAAATAAAAAAAAAAAACTAATTGCAAAATAGTGTTAATTTGGCTGTTTGTGAAGGACATTAATAATAGTTAAATGGAGTGTGCAGGTTATGTTTTTTGCAGATTGCACGTACAAAGCCATGTTCTCTAAAATGAGTCTGACAAATTTTAATGCATTACTTGGACTTTTTGAAGACTGATAAGTAAAGAAAATAAATGTTATAAAAAAAGTAGCTTGTGGTGCTTATTGTCACATCTGTATAAAAAGCAGGCATGTTTCCAAGTCTAAGTCGTGATTTAAAAAAAAAAAAAAATTAAAAAAGCTGTTTCAACACATCTGTTGGCTCCTTCTTTTTCACTTTGCAGTCAAACAAAAAACAAAGGATGAAAAACATCCGCCAACAGAACTATAGAAGTCACACAGCCTAAGTGTTTTTTCAGGTTGATGTGTGGTGGGTGTGCAAGGAATCCTGAGCATGCAGGGGGAGGGGAGCCTAAGTATTCATAGACTGAGTGGAGGAGAATTATCCATACTGCACACAGGAGGCTACATCCTATTCTCTCTGTTGTGTGCTTTTTTGCGCTGCAAATTTGATCTGTTCAAGTAGGAAGTGTAAATGATTGTGGGTTGTAGTTGACTTTAAAATAGGAATTCTGATTTTGCAGGGTGTTTGTGCACATTTCTAAGCCTCTGGGGGGGAAAGTCAGTGTGTTACGCAGTGAAATACTAGTTCCCCCAGTCTGATCCTAATCCAGCTGTTGTGTAAATGCCCTCTCTTGCAGTACCTTTATGTTGAAGGCTGGAGCTGCTGTCTTCCTGTCTCCTCCGTACGTCCCGACGCTGCCTTCACCGGCTGCAAATCATCCGCCGGCCCACGTCACGGCTCTGAGTGATCGCCCTCTGCTCCTCGTCTCTCCTTCAAGGCTGCAATCAGAGACATCTACAGGGCATCCGAACTACTGACAGGTTAGACCAGTGTGGTGCCCTGAAATAAAAAACTGCTTCATGTGGAGAGGAGAAAGATGAAATCAGTTTTATTTAGCAGGGCAGGGCAGAGAAAAGTGAAATGAGGTAAGAGCGTCTGAAACAGGACGCCTTGTCAGGTCAGTGCGTCTGCTGTGGTTGTGGACTCTGTTGACACGGCACCGGTTTGCAGGTTCATGTCACATTAGCGGTACCGACGGGAGGAATGTCACCGCTGAAAATACCAAAGCCCCCCGTTCCTGTATAGTATTTTGACATCCTACACTGGAAGTATTAACTTTACTCCTGCGCAAACATGCGTTATGCAACACGTGTTTATTTACTCCCAGTCTATCGGAAAAAGTAGCCCGAGGAATTTCCAGCCTCACATAACCTGTTTGCACTGTAACCTTTCTGTAAATAGTCCTGTGCGTCCATGACATGGCGAAAACAAAGGGGATCACTAAATGGACATCTCCTGCCATCTAGTGGTAAAAACTTTCAACTACATGCTCTGATTTTCTTAAGAGAAGGAAAGTAATTGCAAGAGACAAAATGCGCCAGGACAAAATTAGATTTGGAAGCCATTTTTTATTTTGTAAATGGGTTAGCACCCAGACTGTACATAACAGATATTTGACCCAATAAAGAGTTTGACCCAATAAAACAAAAAAAAAAAAAAAAAAAAAAAAGGAACGTCCAAGAGATGAGGTAGCAAGGTGGTCTGGTAACAGCCGTGGAGTACAAGGTGTGTATATCACGTCTTGTTTTGTCTTCTCAACATGACATGGATAATATAAAGCCTTTACAAAAGGTGTGCTCTACAGTTTCAGTTTGACCACCCTGCTTCCTACTGATGCTATCCAGAACTTGTCAAGCAGTGGCTCATGGTAGATGAGTTTTGTACAAAGGCAAAAAAAAAAAAAAAAAAAAAAGAAAAGAGCACATTACAGAACACACTTGAATAACAAATGGGGAAAGAAACCATTGTGTAGTTATGTCAGAACAAGCTGCAAAGATAACACTCATTAAATCAATATGTGAACTAGTTTGCCCCAAACAAACATGGGCATGTCTATCTGCCTTGTAATTATACGTTATCAAGTACTGATTGAATTCATGCCAAGGCTCAAAACACCCTCCTTCACTATAGCTGGCAATATATAGTGCTGTGACCAGAGACGGACAGTTTTATACACCACACGTGTTATAATAACCACATTAGTCCATTTATCATACGTTTCTTCTATTAATACAATATATTAAAAAAAAAATAAAAAATAGGCTTAATCTCTCACGACAAAGCTATGCAGATAGAAACTGATGACAAGACAATCTACTGACACACAGGCACAGTGCACAAGCTTGCAGGCAGGAATGGAAAAGAAATCTCTGTAGTTTTTAAATAGTACAAAAATGCTTTTTATATTTTTTTGCTTCAAAAGCACAACTCAAAGTGTGAAGCCAGACTTCTGATCTGTTTTAATGTGAAGAAATGATATCTATCATAATTGTTGCCCCAAACAAATACGTGGCATATATTTAGCTCAAAATCTTTAAGACATTCGCTAGATTCACCGTTCTTCAACTCTTGGCTGGTAAGCAGCAGTTCACTGGCATTTTGTCTCTGAGCATTCCTGCTCAATGAGTTGCCTTTTAAAAAAAATCATTTGTGTTCTAATTATTATTTTTTTCTTTTTTAAGTAACACTGTTATAAGGCAGTGACGCACTGAATATATTTGATTGGAAAATGTCCCAAATCTGATCCGAAAATGCACATTGGAGAGGTGTGGTGGGAATTTCTGTCGGCGTCTTTCCCCCTGCAGCTGGCTGTGGGTTCATCCTGCATTTTTATAACCTGAGCGAATAAGGTTATAATCCAGACTTTAAACCTATGTTCAACCAAAGCCGGTAAATCTGTGAGAGATGAAACGTCCCTGTCAAAGACAAAGTGTAACGATAAACCTCAAACAATTTTTATTTATTTTTTTTTAACAACCACTTGCAGGTCAGACATGCAGAACAAGCTATTTACTGAGACAGCCTGCAAATGAGGCTTAAAAGAACTAAAAAAAAAAATAAAAATAAAAATGCAAACATACATCTGAACAGTCAAACATGAAAATAAGAAAAATAATTTCTATATATATATAGTCTTTTTTTACATTTTCCATAATTCAATGCTTATGTGCAACCGCAATTAAAACTATAAGCACAATAAAAAGTATTGTCTAAATTTATATATTTACCAAGCGATCATTATAATAAGAGATTGTTCTTAATCATCCTGACTGGTTAAATAAAATAAGAATAAAAAAATAAAATAAATCTCTTATGACCTACAGATAGACTCCATGGGTGTAGTAAATATTTCAGTGAAACCAGAAACGAAAGCACAAAGTGCGCTCTAACCAATCAACAAGTGTGTGTGTTGTTTTGAATATGAAGTTAAGGGCACTGGAAATCAAAACTCCTGCAGTGTTTCTCGCTGTTGCTGCTGCAAAATGTTTTGGATCGGGCTGTGGTTTCCGTGGCCCATCATGCTTTGCTGTCAGTGGCATTTGTCTGTATGACACTGTTGTGTCCTGCAGCGATCTCCGTCAGGGCGTTTGAAAACTCTGCCTCCTCCAATTTGCCTTTCTCATCAGAAAAAATCTTCCTGGAAGGAAAAAGGAGGAAAAATACACAAATTACAAGTCTGTTTGTCTTTGGTTAACACAAAATATACTCTCAGTGCACAAACACTGTAGCTGATCACAAGTTTAGCCATTTATTCTCAATGACATCTTCACCCAATATGTAAGAAGACACTGATTGTGTTTCGACATCTTCTTACATATTTCTTCACCACCTTGACAGTCAGATAAAATTAAACAGACAGTAATGACATGCTATATACCCCGACACTTCCTTTATAAAAATTCACCGTAATAAATAAATAATCGGTGTAGTTCTCAAGAGCCTGTGATGGGCCAGTAGATGAGCCCAGGGGTTTATGATAATGTGATATTTATGTACATGTTGAGGTGGTGTGTAGATCCTACCTGCAGCTGCTCTCTTCTCATTTACCTCAGGACTCAAACCACAGTATTTAACCTGTGTTTGTTTGGAGGTTTAGTGAGGATCTTAACTGTCACTCTCATTGCTGTTCTGTCTGATGTTAGAAGACTCTCCTTGATATTCAGGGTTTCCTGGGTTAATTAACTGACTTACTTTTCTTTGAAGCAGAGATCATAAATTCCATGGAGGATTTTCCAACCTCCAGGTCATGGTACATCTATAAGTCGTGGCTAACTGGACAAGCTTTAGCGCTTCAGCATCTGTTCAAGAACCTAAAGCGAGTCCACTGCCTTAGACTTTTACTACACCAGGCTGAAAAAGACATGCACTGTCCATGTTTGCATCCGTCTGCTGCGGTGTGTATGCTAATGTGATAGCACAGGGTTTCTGCAGGCTTCAACAATAAATTACATTTTAAACGCAGGTCTTAAAGGTTCAGTGTGTAATCTACAGTGGCAGTGAAGTTGCAGATGGCAACCAGCTGAACATCACTAGTGTTTGGATTGTCTGTTCTGTTTTTTTGGTTAAGGGGATAATAGCAGGTGACGATAATGCATCTTAACATTGGATGCCTGCTGCTCTAAAATGTGAAAAACAGAAATGCTCAGTTTTATAAATGTAGCACAATGCAACAAATAAGAGATTCACCGCTAAGACAAGAAGGTATCTGTTCTGAGCTAGTGTAGAAACAGAGGGAGACTTAGACCCTCTGTAAACACCCTTATTAGTTGTGATGTGCTAATGGAAACATAATTATGTATACTATATTCCATTTCCAACAAACTTTTAGACCATTTAATACCTTATAAGATACTTTATAAATGCAGTGGAATTATTATTAGACCTAGTTAAGTCCTCATTACCTGTATGCATTTGAAACCCTAGTCTAAATGATTTATTTGGTTTAGTTGCTAATGGGCAGCTTTTCATTCACACGAACCGGTTCCATTTTTGGTTGTCCAGTTGCGGTTCACTGTCACATACCTTGTAATTTAACATTGTACAATATCACAACATACTAGAAGAGTGTTTTCTGATAAATTCTGCATTAGTGGATGTTTGATGTAATAGTGTTGTAATGTTTCTTTTTTTAAAATTACCTGTATTATCAAGGCATTAAGACTTTTAAATAAGAACAATTCAAATTTTTGGCTGTAAAATGTTTTAAATATAATTTAAAACACATTTTAATGGCCCATGGAAACCCTGTAGCACAAAATACCTTTTATTATATTATGTTATGTTATTATTATTGTATTATGTATGGCCTTAACAAATGTTATTACCGTCACAGTTATGTAGAGGGGTGTCCATCTGAAAGGGGATCTATTCTTTTGGTAAGTGTTGCAAAAGTTAAGACCCCAACATGGAGAACATTACACACAAGCATAAAAAAACAGAACCAACACATTTCTGTAATATCGTAATTGATAACATGGCACTACTCATAATGTCATTACCATGATTTAGCATTACATTTCATATTGTGTGGTCAATGGCAAGATGCGGTGGTGAATGAATGGGCATACAAGTTGCACACACACACTCACACAAACACAGATAAACCTCTAGAGGGAGCCGTACTCATCGTTGACAGGAGGAGCGGTCTTGGCCAGAGTCTCTGATGCCTCCAGAACTGGACCTGAGGGGGGGAGGTCTGCTCCATCTCCATTGGGCAGAGAGGGATCAGAGGGTGGGCTGTCTAAGCTAATAAGGTCTGCAGGGGGTTGGGAGGACCCCTCTGTCCTGTTAGTCAGCTCTAACTCTATCTCTGCACTTTCCAGACCTGCACGCAGAGGGTCGGCCACGTCGGGGGTTAGCAAGTCATACGTTTCTGACGGTATAGCGAGGAAATCGTTGGAGAGTGAAGCATCATGGGCAGGAGTAGTAGGCAGAGGAGAGGGGACATCTGCAACTAGAGGGGCAGGTTCATCAGCACCCTGGGCTGTAGGGGCACTGTGGATCACTGAAGAAGAGCTAGGTACAGTGGGAGCTTTATTTTTGGCAGTGGGGTTGTTGTTGTCAACAGTTTGGGCAGTTGGTTTATTGGTGTTGAAGGCAGTGAGGTTGCTTGGACCAGGCTCTGATTTAGGAGGGGCAGTGGTTGCTAGAGCGGAGGCAGTTTGCGCTGGTGTTTCTGAGTCTAAGGCTACAGTGTCTGGCTGTGTGGGAGGCTGCGTGACTGGGGGTCTCGGAGCAGGTTTCTTTGTATCTGGAGTGGGAGAAGAGGAAGGGGAGGAGGCAGCAAGTGGAGATACAGGGGGGCTAGCTTTAGCATTAAGGGCGGCGAGTTTGGGCGAGTGCCTACGCTTCGGTGGTATCGGTGTCCCAGCTTTTTGAGGTGTAGTCCGTTCGGGGGTGCGGGGAGGAGTAGGAACTTTCTCCTGCTCTTCTGGGGCGCTATTTGCTCTTTGTTCTACTAACGGGGCCATTTTAGCTGTAACTGCAGAGGTGGAAAGGAGGGGAGTCGGCGGGGCTGTGTTGGACTCTGGGGTCGGGGCCGGAGCCGGGACTGGTGTGGGTGAAGGGTCATTGGCCGGGGTAGACAGGCTACATGTGAGTGTAGTGGTCTCGCTAGAGGGGCTGTCCTGAGCGGGGTCAATAGTTGCAGTGGCTGTGTCAGAGTTGGTGGCTACGGAGGAGAGGGTGTCCAGTGCCAGAGCAGCAGTGTAAGCCGCCAGCCTGAGAGAGCAGGGAGAGAACAGAGACACACAGACTAGACACCAGGGTGACTGTGACAGAGGAAGGGTGGCTCGGATGCATGCAGAGGGATTAGTTGGCTTTAAAAATTCACACAAACAGACAAAGTAATAGACAAAAGCAACTTAAAGAAGCGAATTTTAGGCCTAGTAAGAAAAAGAAAAAACAGGCGTCATGCTGTGAGTGGACATTAAAGGATACATCCCATACACACACCAACATGGAGTACACTGACTAGAAAAACTAATGCACTAAAAAAAGCACCAGTCTTCCTGCAGAAAACTACAGCACCACGCAGAACCACCTATAAGGGTTAAACAGTACCAGTGACAATCTTATGTGATCTATTTTCCACACTGCCGATATGAGTGATGGCTTGCTGTGGTTGTCAAATGGCTTCATACGAGTTGACCACACTCAAGAGGGTAAAAAGCATTTCTCTGTCTTTAACTGGTATTGCTTCAACCTTGATAATAATGAAATAAAATCTCCAATGGCTGGAGAGGAAACACAAAGTGCAGTAATCCCTTTCAGAGGGTATAAAACGGAATATTTTGACAAAAAGCAACACACTTCAGTGGACTCCACTCAAGAATGGACTGAACTCTTTGAAAGTTTTCAAATCGAGCACAACTGAGGCCGAATATGTCCAGTTCTTTAAAACATGTTAATTCTTTGAAGTGGAGTGCATTGTACAACAGTTAAAAAATGATTTTATTAGGCTGTGTGCTGCACTTCAGCCTGTACTCACTCTGGTTCTGTGAGGGGTGTGGTTTCATTTGGTTCTGTCGGTCCTGCTGCGTTGTGATTGGCTGTGCACTCGTCCTCTGTTCGAACTTCAACAATTGGCTCTTTGGACTCATCTTTCCTGTAAGACACAGAGGCTCTTAACAGTTAGAATGTCTACCAGAAGGAAACATGACACAAGAGCAGATGGCAGTTATTTCTATAAAGACCATCTATGGATTTGTTTTTGTTAATCTGCCTTCTAAATCATAATCTGATTGTAAGTGTAAGAGCTGCTGTATTTTAGTAAAACTGTTGGTATTAAATTGATCAAAAATCAATATCTACAACTACTACTTCCCACTTGCATTGATTCTAATCTGTTACTGTACAGTTTATTTTTTTTGTTTGTTTTTAAGAGGATCTAACATGCTTCTTTTAACAAAGAGGAAATCGAATTCTTAAAAACTTAATTTCTGAATCCATTTCATACTGACTGGTGCTTTTTTCCTGTTTCTGTGGAGT
This sequence comes from Ostorhinchus rueppellii, assembly GCA_030068375.1. NCBI lineage: Eukaryota > Metazoa > Chordata > Actinopteri > Kurtiformes > Apogonidae > Ostorhinchus > Ostorhinchus rueppellii. The sequence goes on along the minus strand of JAQQZY010000006.1, from coordinate 28,733,284 downwards.
AGGCTGAACAGAATATACAGCAATATGAAAACCTGTTCTTACTCATTGGAGATTTCCTTAATGAAATGCTTGTTCAGTCATCCATTTCTAACGCTACCTAAAAATACACCATGAGGCTGAAAATCCAAGAGCAGATATAAGACAGGCAATGTGGATGGTGTAGGAAAATTACATTTTCACAAAAGACAAAAAGCTCATTTAGAATAAGTTGATCTTGGGAAACGCACATCTGAATTTATTTAACGTGACTATTTCTTAAATGGAAGTTTTGGCAATCTGACAAATGTGAAATCAACAGTTGTTTTTGTTCTTTTGTGGTCTGTAATTCTAGGAAAACATCTGGCTCTTCATGTGAAAACCCTCTGAAATAGTCACCAGTTACTCACTCACTAACTGTAGATTCACATTAGTCATTACACCGACAACTGTTCTTCCTGGGATTTAGTTCATTGTTGAACGCAAGAAAGGCAGCATTTGTTTTTTTTCTCCTACTGAAAACAGCTGTTAGCAGCATCTGGAAGTACCACTAAAGAAGTATTGAAACAGGGAAAGTTGAGGAGAAATGCCCAAAACTGATATGGTAGCAGTGTGATTTTTGACAGCAGCATTTTAAATATGTAGCTAGTTCTTTTTTTTTTTTTTTTTTTGGACAATGTTTCTAATAAACCTTCTTTATGACTGGACTTTATCTTAACCTGGCAACAAGGTGCATAGAATACGTTTTTCCCCATATTCAGAAAAAGACAAATTCCTAATAATGCAGTTTACATGGTCACCAATATTCTTAATAATATGCAGCTGTTTCACTGTGTGACCTCAACATTCCCGTTTCATTTTTCAAAAACCATTCCAAGGTCAGATATTCTCTTAATGTTCAAAAGTAGACACTTCTCCTTCTGACCAGACATGTTGACCTTTCTTTGGAGTATCCATCTTTACAGGAGAATCTGTGTCTGCTCCTCCGGATTATAAACATGAGGCCAGGTGATGCAACCTGTGGTAAAGCCTGCAGATGGAACACATACTCCAAGTGTGTTGTTGACACGTCTAAAACTTTTTGCAAAAACCTGAATAATAAAATAACACAAGATCCCACATGTTTAAGTCAGAAAAGGAGCCATTTATAAAGAAGTCTGATTCACACAAACAGAATATGCCATTTATGTATCACTTTGTCCAACTGTGAAGAAAAGAATAAGCAGAGGATATTTCTTTGCAGGTAACCATACTCACTGACACTTACATGAACGCAGCCTTGCCCTCTTCTAAGTTGTGTCCTTTGGTTCCTGTGCCTGATTTGCCGCAGAGACACATGATGAGGCCACATTTGTTGACAAAGTAACAGGTGACATCCACAGCGAGCAGGAGGAGCATGAATACTACAACAAGGATCCCTGCCCAGAGCATGATGCCCATGGAGAGCACAGAGTCCTCCTCCATATCTGCCGGACAGGGAAGAGAAGGAGCACTGGTCAACTGTAGTCTGACACACTTTAACAGACACAACCACCAACAACTACATAATGTGACCAAGTGCAGCTATTGAAACCAAAATAGTTTCATAAAACGGAAAAAAAACTCACCTGCTATGCCTTTGATTTGACTAGACGTCTCAGCAAAAATTCTGATGCAGTGCAATGTGTTTTTGTAGACTGCTGTGTTTGGGCTTGTGTTAAATTAGTGATTTTTAATATGAGAAATGTACATGAAACTGACTGTTCTGAAAGCCATTCCAGTAAAACGAACCCATTTATTTGGTATTAGAGGCAAACGAAAGCTTACAATGTGTTGCTAGTTTCCCAAAAAATAGCATTCTCTGATTAAAACGAGTGTTTTGTTGTTTTTTTTTCCACATATCCCAAAAGGTTGTGATGCATCTTTGCTGTTTGTCTGAAATCCATTTTAATTATGTCAGAATACTACACAAAAACATTAATCTAAAATATCCTCTGTTCCCTATCAAACGTATCTTTATAATTACCAACAAGTACCAGATGAGATCCACTAAAGAAAAGAAAATACAATGGAGTGATGCACCATTCAGTTATAAATGTATAAAAACAGTTAGCTACTTGTAATACAACACATATCACATGCATGAGAATTATCTGGACACTGTTCCTTTGTCTTAGTAAAACAAAAAAGGTTCGCGATCATTGTGTACAGCATGTCAAACAGAACCAGTTACAAAGATGTGTTTCTGTTCTAAATAATGTAAACAATGTTAAAAATCTTTACATAGAAATGATTTTGTGAGATTAATAAACAGTGCTACGTAATCCAACGTGTCCAGTTCTTAGTTTCATTCTAAGTGCTATTGTTTTAATTCGACCTCGTATGAAATCCACTAATGTTCAGGACTGTAAACTTGCACTGTTGTCTAGTGCCGATGACTTGCTGTGCTAATGCTGGGCGGGGTGACTCTGGGAGGAGGAGGATTTCCACTGCCTTTGGTTCAGTATGTCTGTCTGGTCTGTTCTGAAGCTACGCAGCATCCTTTTCATATGCACAACAGAGACGCGTCTGTCATGGACAAAGTCTGTTTTAAGGAGTCAAAGCGTCCACATAGACAACCAGGCCAGAGAAAGGCAAGCTCTCCTCTACAGTTATGGTTGTGAATTCCCCACAAAACTATGAGAGCAGGAACACAGTGATGAGGGACAGGATGAGTGATACCAAAGTGTATGTCACAGATGAACAGCCCTGAGTGGCTGCGGGGGACAGCACACCCCACCCACACCAAAATGCACACAGGTCAGGACGAAAATGTTCACGTGGTCCACCACACCAATGTCCAGGACCAGGCAAGAGAGCAGGAACATTGAGAAAGAGGTAAAGAGAGAAGGAAAGAGAAGAAAGGACCGGGGGAAAATGAAGGGAAACAAAGAGGCAAAAAAGAGAAGGGTGGGGAAAACAGAGGAAGAGAGAAAGTGAAAATGTGTCAAGGTCTGAAACCAAAACAAAAAAAAGGAAAACTGAATTCTTATACAGATGGAGAAAAAGATACAGAAACATCAAAGCAACAGCGCAGCACAAAGGGGAAAACTACAACATGTTGACTAGATGGTGGTGAGTGGGAAATGCTTTAGATTGGAAAATGAATTAGGAAAAAAGTGAGTGGAAGAAATAATGGTCTGCTGCAATGTGTCAGCGAAGCACTGTGAAGTCTAGCACCTAAAAAGTATCTGACAAGCAGTGTGGTTTTTGAGAGGCTGCTAAAAAAACCTTCAGCTGCAGTTCAGATAAAGTTAATCAAGGTTATGAAGGTTCAGTTTTTAAGGCTGCTTCCACAAAGGAACAAACAATCCAACTGCTACTTTAACTGTAAACAAAGAGAAAGAAAGGCTACAAACATTCAGAGGAAATCACTTCATCCTTTGTGGAAAGTGCCTGTCCTAGTTCTGCTAGAGCAAACTCAAGCTCATTTAGCAAGGCCTGTCAAAACTTTAAAGTGAGAAAATTCAGCCGGAAAATCATTTCTGGCTCACCGCTGTCCAAGAAATCTATTTTTCCTGTAGATTTATTCAGTTGTCATTCACCTTTCAGTGCTAGAGTGGTAAAAATAGACCATGACGTTTTGGGTCTGAGCTTTGAGTTTGGCTCCAGAGGGTTTTTTTTTTTTCAGGCTGATTAGTCTCAGTGCGGCACATGAGGGAGGGTACCTGGGATGGCAGCTGGCTCTGTAGATGTCCTGAAGGACATGGTGGCTGGCAGGGACTTGCCCTTCTCATTTTCTGCCACCACATAGACGTTGTACTCTGTGTCCCACTCCAGTCCACTGAGAGTGACATGCTCGCTGCCACTGGGCATCCGGATTTCAGGTTTCCACTGCAATACATGCACCTGAAGATGTGCAAAAACCAACATGAACCAAAGGTGGGATGGCATTAAAGAGCGCTTTTTACATTATCATGCATCTAAAAATACGACAATGCAGCACTACTTGATTAGAGCAAGAACATCGGATTCTTTTAGTTATCACTTCATCTGCGGATAAAATGTTACATTAACTTTTTTTTATGTGGTTAATAAAATGTCAGAACGACTGTCAGAAAAGTACCCTTCACAGCCCAAAGTGATTTTTTTCAGATGCCACATCTTCCAACCAACAAAACAAATCCAAAGATATTCAAAGATTAAAAAGAAAAAAGAAAAAACACAAAACAAGAAACCAGGAATTTTTATATGACAGGCAAGCAGTAGATTTAACAAATGGCCTACACGATTATCTGTTATCAAAGCCGCCACAGATTTTTCTGTCAATCATCTGCCTATTTCTCAGCTCTAATTGCCACACTCACTGGTTTATAGCGGATGAGATAGTGTAAGATTGGCGAGCCGCCATCGTCCTGCTTGATCCAGCTGACTCTGATGGAGTTGCCTTTGGGTTGAAGAGTTGCTTCAAGCTTTGGAGGATTGGGATTCCCTAAAGGCACAAAGGAATGACAAAGATTATGTAACTTAGAGTATGAATATACAGAATATAAACTGTGCTATTTTATGCAGCAAGGCAGAGCCAAGGCTCCATATTCTGTTTTAAACAAGGAAAGAAAAAAAATGTTTGATTGGGAATCAAAGTGAACCTCCAAAACATGGAACTCTTTTTTTTTTTTTTTTTTTTTTGTTGTTATCCTTTGGGTCACTCAACTTTCCTTATTTGCGCGCCTCAAGATAGCGTGTCTCCAGTCAGGCTAATTACCAAATGACACATAGGCAATAGCTTATCTGATTCAGTCTGAGTTGCTGAGTGACATTCAATTGGCATTAAATTGCTGACTGACATAACCCCAGAGTCACACAAAGCTCTGGGGGAGTGGGCTGTTTCTTACTGACTGAAATGCTGATGAAGGATTTGCATTTCACAGCTTAACGGACAGGTTTTCCTGCAAAGATAACCACTTCATAGGTGAAATGATATGATGCCTAAAGCCCACTTTGAGAAATTCTGATATGTTATATGAAACACTTTACATAATAATCTGCAAAAATGTGAAAAGCTGTCAGTGTCTGGGAACGTGCCATAAAAATATAAAGACGGACGGGGTATGTAGTGATTAGTTTTTGGATTCACATTGCTTTGCCTTGATCCAGGTTAGTTCATTTAGCCTGTAATGCATAGGATTAAGTCAAGGTTAAATACTGTGGATGTAATGTATAAAGCCACCTATTGCTCTCAGCATGAAACCTATAAATGTTTGATTGAGAACCAGAGCACAGTGCTTAAGAATGCAGTATTTTCTGGGCAGGTGAGGACGTTTATTATGATTCTGTAGCGATAAGAGGAAACTGGTTTATTACACACTTGATTTATATTAACACATACTTTAAGGATGACAGGAAACATTTCTCAGATAGTAAGCCATCAATACCATTCAAGTAATGCTGATGTTAAACACTCCTGACAGTTATATATCATCATGAAGACAGCTCTGGTCCTCCCTCATTTATCCTGCTGAGGCAAACGTCTACGCGACTGATTAATACAAGTAAGGTTGACAATTATTACACGGCTGCTTATAAGCACATGATGTTAATTGCTGAATTCTCCAATTATGTTAGCGGTCTCCTTTGAAAAATATTCAACATCGAGTTACCTTCTGCTGAGTGGAGGGGATCATCAGCACCATGAAAGCCATATAAACAGTCAGTCACATGAATTGAACATGGGTGAGTGGATGAAAGAAATGAACAACAGAGAACAAAACACAGACAGGCAGAGCACAACAAAAACACTGGAAGATAATCCAAACCAGAACGACACAGAAAAGCATTTAAGACGGTTTAACACAAGTCAGTTCCTTCAGAAGTGAACAGTGCAGGAGACATCTAACATTTATCATCTTGACTTTAGAGACTGATTAATCAATGCTGCTGAGCCTAATCCTAAGGTAAACATTCACAAATTACACCAAATAGCTGCAGCCAGAGGGGAAATGTGCAGCTTTTGAAATGCAGAGATTTGAGTGTTACATAAAACATGCAGCTGTTAAGCCAATTAATTCACAAGCTCTGAATAAAACTTCTATTAATATTCATATATGGGTAAAAACACATGTAAGAAAAAATCCTAATCTACAGGTAAGTAAGGGGAGTTTGTACTAATGAAAAGGCAACACAAGGTTACAGTTTCTACATTTAAAAAAATACACTTTTTTTTTTTTTTTTACTGAATGCATCTAATCAGTAAGAATGAGGAGGTGGTCCTGTGGGGATTGACGCTGCTACGGCTCTAAAACTAATGGGTCTACTATCCTCGCTACAGAACTAACCTGTGTTTTGAGTGAATAAATGAAAAATGTCGTCTAGAGACAGAGGGGGAAAAAAACAAATCAATTAATCAGAATCAGTTGTCTGCACAAATGACTACCTGTATCCAGTTAATAAGGTTTCACTGAACGGAGTTAGCATGACTTATTTCTCAAAGACTGCACTGAAAATGTCAGGGGAAACAAAGAGTATTATTTAATGATTGCCATGTTTATAGTTGTGATGAGACAGCACCAATATGAAACAAAAAGCCCTTTTATACTTAGACACTGCTTTCCAAAGTGGAATATAATAAGAATCAAATTACACTTCAATCTTGTTTATTCTCTCCTTCGCTGTTTGTCATGAAGTTAGAGTACTTAAATAATAAAAGATTAAAGAATGTTTTAGTCACGAAATAAAGTCCTGAAATTTTGACTTTGCAGTAAGTCAGATGACAAAATGGGCAAAATGATTCAATAATATCGGAATGTTAATGGAAAATGTATTAATCCTAAAAAACAAGACATCTTAATTTAACTGCGATCTAATCAGTAGCATAAAAGCTATCTGCTAATCAGCTACCTACATGAAAGGAGGGAAATTACAGAGCCAAGGCAAAAAAAGAGAGATTAAGCACTTACTTTTGTAAGTGTGGCCTGATGATTACAACACACAGATAAGCAAACACAATAAAAAAAAAAAAACAGTGGGTGATTAAAATTGGAAAATGAGGATATGTAGAGATGATCAACATGCAGACAAAACTGAATCATGCCTAAAAATGAAAATGGGATTAGTTTTGAATCAACAGACAGATTTAATGTGAGGCCAAGTGGGGGAGGTAGCTTCTCCAAACACATCCACACTCAGCCAACAGATGGGGCTAAAAACTATGGAATGGCTTCAGGAGTCACTACAGAGCTGGCTCTTCCACAAACATACAACCTCTCTGTGCTTGGTGTGAATACATGATGCATTCTGGTACACTGAGCTTTACATTATGAGTAGAGCGGGGTTAAACAGATCCAAGTGTGACCAAAGTGCAATTCACTGTTATACACAAACAGTGTTAGATCTGTTCTTACAATATGAAATGATTTCCTGTCCCTGTAAAAGTGGGAAAAGACAAAGCTAGAAGCCTCTGTGATTCTATCCACACTCACTGGACTGAAATGACGCTAGCAGCTCAGGCATACTATTCTAAAGGATTGAGGAACACTTTTCTTTCAATTTAAAGAAAACTGTTCGTGTAATAAGTTTGTAAAGACACATTTGGTCTGATGAAAGCTGTTCTACGGACCGCTGTAGACATCCACTTACGGACAGGCGCCGTCTGGAAGAACTCGGCCGGGCTGCTTTCACCTTCACCTTTCCCGTTGATGGCTGACAGTTTGACTTCATACTTGGTCTCTGGCTTCAGGCCTTTGATAGTCACCTCACCAGCAGACCCTGTTACAATATCAGAGGCAGAGCAATCCCTGTTGAGAACACCTTGATAATTCTGATGAGCCGTAAAATAAATATTCCCTGTTCCAACAATTCATGAATAATTGATTTCTTCATAGGTAAACACTGATTAGTTCAGTTCTTATTTGATTTTAACAATGTTTAAACATCGGCTAAATCTGTTTAGAATGGCCCAAAACCTCAGAAAACTGACAGACAGAAACAGAAATTACTGACAGCTGTGACTCTACATGTAGGTTGAAGGTGTTAAATGTTGGTAATGTCAACAGGAGAACGTGACTATTTCCACTGCGTAACCGCTAAACACAGATGCAGTCAAACCACCTCATATTTATGCAGTAAAGTTAATATGGATATGTTTCCTGGTAGTTTAACAGATAGTTTTTCCATATACTTTCTATAAGAATTCTGCTCATATCACAAAATATCGCAAGTAACGCAATGTAAAAATGACAAATCAGTACAAACACCTGGTGGACAGGTGCAGACATGACCAATAGAGGTGTCAGTCTGATGACGTTTAGCGGCAACACCTTTGGTTGGTTCGTGTTGTCAAAGTGTATTTTTGTGTTATGGCGTTTTCACCACAGCCCCAGTACATGTATAGTCTGGTCCGTCTCCCAAAGCCGTGCTAACTTCCTTCTCCTGCAGTAATTCATTAACTTATATGTCCTGTTCATTACATAAAGTAACAACAAACATGCCTTACTGTAATTGTGTTGTGATGCTGTTGTTTACTAATATCTTCATTTTTCTTGTCCACTTGTATACACTCAAACTACAATCTCTGAATATGTTCACTTTGAAACGTTTTAAGATCTCCATTTTTGCATGGACAAGAGACCAAAGTATGCAGAAATATATCCATGTTGCTCCAAAAGAGCCATTAATAAAACTCAATGCAAGAGTCATTAGGCCAGAGGTTCTCAATCTTCTTCTCTCTGGACTCCTATTGGAGGACGAAAAATCTCCAGGCCCCCCTATCCCCAACAACATTGTAACAGCGGATCAATTATAACTTTTAGTGAAAGAAACATCAATAACCTAACAATAATTTTTATTTGTCACTAAAATATTTTTCACTTAAAAATAACTTTTGGCTTGAATAATAGAAATAAACTCAAAAAGACCACTCCCTGACAATATTATTCCAAGTAACAGTAGGAAATGCGCAATTATCCTATAACAATGACAATGAAGTTCGTTTTTTTGGAACAACAAACACATTTTGTTAACAAAGATCATCATTTTAACAATATCAGTGGCTGCAAAGAGCCTGTTTACAAACTGTGCAAAAACAGAAACATTGCACATTTTTCTTTTCCATTCCTCAAACCTAAACTCTTTGTCTACTCTAGTGACAGATCACCATGGTCATACATTTGTTTGTTGTACATCCTTAAAATGAGTCCAGGGTGCTCTAACGCTAAAACATTAAGGTGCGTTTCCACTGGACGCGATGCAAATTTTTCACGCAATGACATTACATACAAAGTCAATGTGTTTACGCGATTGCTGCTCCATCTTGAGCAGTGAGCGACCAGCAGCGAGTGATGAAGCGACGAGCGGCGAGTGGTGAGCGTTTCCAGCGAAAAAGCTCCCGCTGTGTCCCGCTCCCGCTTGCAGTCGCCGCTCAAGTTGAAATAATTGAACTTTTCAAGCGAATTCGCGTCAGGACAGCCTATCAGCGTGGAGGTCGTCACAGACGTGCTGACGTAGGGCGTGCAGGGCTCCAACCGCGCAGATAGCAGACAGCTGAAAAGGCGCTCCGCAGCTGGAATGGAGCGCCGGTGGTTGGTATCCTAGCTTGGGTTGCCACCTTTTTTTTAAAGGCCCAAACCACTGAAAAATGCATATACTTATTATGCTATAATAAAGCCCACAGGCTGCTCGGTTGTCCCAAATTATTTCACATACCATAAGCCTCTGGGGGTCACTTGGTGGTCCGCATAAAAGGGGTAAACAAGAATGCATTCAGTCATACTTAAAGTGCTTTATTAGTAAATAATTAGTAATACTGTTCATTAGGGCTGCTCAATTAATTGAATTTTAGTCGTGATTACGATTTTGGCTCCATACGATCTCAAAATTCATATAATCGAGGAAAAACGATTATTTGATTTCCGTTCTAAGATGCGTTTTTTTCTCCTACTGTGCTGTACTCACATCACATAACTCTGTGCTGCTGTACGACTAGCGAACCATTCAAGCTAAACTTCGTACAC
>JAQQZY010000006.1:28703345-28723243 GCA_030068375.1 Ostorhinchus rueppellii | reverse complement strand
AAGGCTTCCCTTGATATTCTACTGTCTTTATTTTGAGTTTTGTTGAAACATATTTCAATGCTGGACCTGACACAAGGCGACAGAGGAGAAGAAAAGAAAGGGGGGGTGAAGAGGAAATGAAGGAGGAGGTGGTATAGACCCTCACAAAACAATATGACTAACACTAACAATAACAACCATGGAGAGAATTATAATAGGAAGCTTCAAGAATGAGTCTGGATTCATCTCAGTCTCAAATTGAACAGAATTTATTCTGATCACCAATAAAGTTGATGCTCAGCGCTGAGGGTTCAGTGAAACAAAGAGCGCAGATCACCCAGTGAATTCTACATTTATTCTCCTCATGGGCAGACTCACCCGTACAAATGGGCTGGTCTTAAAATTAGCATATCTTATCTAGATCAGGCAGATGGGGGACCTCTACTCTAAGTAAACGTACACCAACAATAAGTTTACTTCTTATCATGAATGTGTGTGTGTTTAGACATGGATCTAAAAGAACAGATAAATCTTAACTTCTATGCCTAAAAGTTTAAACTAAAACAGGTATAAAACAAACCATTGTCTACTAAGTAATAAAACAATTTATCCTAAATCCTCATTATCTGATTGAAAATAATATTTCAAAGGGAGAATGTGGATGTCGATACGAGTCTGACTGGATCAGCACTTCTCAGGGTCCTGGTGGGTTTTTTTTTAGTTCCCCCTCCTTTTTTAAGGGCATGTGTCCTGTTTCTTTTGTGTGTGTGTTGTTTGAAGCTGGAATTGATCACTTCCCTGCACACCTGCTTACCTCAGTGGTAGTGTATCTCCATTGACTCTGTAGTTTTTGCTACTTTCTAGTTTTTGGGGGTTTTTTTTGGTTTTTTTTTCTAATCCTGACTGTGCTCTTCATTCTCAGTTCCTGCTTTCCGCCCAGACTCATCATCTTACCACATCCTGCTACAGCTCCAGCTCATTCTTTGCACCATCATGAAAGATTGTTATTATTTCCTGTTAGTACCTGTACTGTATGTCTCTGGTCTTGTTTTCTCTGCACTGTGGGTTCATCCCTCAACTAACCATGGTCTAATGTTCTAAACTCCATGTTCCTTCCACCTTATCTTTTTTGTTTTTAGGGCGGCTGTGGCTCAGTTGGTAGAGTGGGTCGTCCAGTGACTGAAGGGTTGGGGGTTTGAATCCTGGCACTGACTGTCAAAGTGTCCTTGAGCAAGATATTGAATCCAGTAGGGCCTGGCAGTGCCTTTCATCGCAGCAGCTGTCTACTGGTGTATGTGTGTGAATGTGTTGCCACTTACAGATAAGGAGTCAAATATTCTAACTTCATTTTCTATATAGTACTTTTTAATTAATTTTACAAAAGTAATAGTCTTGTAACACACTAAAGTTGAAAATGTTGACTTTCAGAGTATTTCTACACAGTAAAAAAAAAAAAAACAGAGTGTCAATGTAACTCTTAAGGTGCATTTCCACCGGACGCAACGCAAATTTTTCGCGCGATGACATTACATACATGCGCCCCATTCATTCAGGGGACCCTGACAAGTCCTGTGCACCTCTCGCCAGAACATTTTTGCTGTCTTCCATGTTTCCTGTGTGTTAGTTTAGTTCATTGTTGTTATATTCAGCGTTAACGCTTGAGTGACGGACCTGAATGGGGCATTTACGAAAATACGGAACAAAGAGCGTCCCCTATTGGTTCAATACAGAACGCAACATTTCATTGCCAAATACGGGACGATTCCGTATTTTACGGGACGGGTGGTGACCCTGATCCTAGCGGAAGATCCTGGCACCAACCCTAGTTAGCAGGTCTTCAAACTGGCCAACACTCAGCTTGAAGTAACCCTGGAACCGGCTGTCATCCAGGCGCAGCTCCTACAGGAGACGGTGGAACTCACCGAGCTCATACTGCCTCCGTAGGGTCGCATGCATCCAAAAGGGATGCCGGCGCCTCCTCACCCGCAGCCGAAGCTGACTTCTCCATGTTAAGTACAGAGCAGCGATGGTGGTAGTTGGATGCCGCGGCGAGCAGCGAGCGTTTTTTTTTTTGCATACTTGTACCAGCGGCAAAACTCGCGCATCTAGCGCGGCGCAAATTCATTCGCGTTAGTCACGTCTGGTGGAAACGCACCTTTAGTTCCACCTGCAACATGTTCTAACCTGAAACAAGAAAAAAAAAAACAGGAGAGATGCAGCCCTTTGCACTTCCCCTGGGGGGCCCACCCCACAGTTTGAGAAAAACTGCATTAGGCAAAAAACCATGTTAAATCCCCTTCCCGTCCATGCCGCTTGTATTCCTACCTTCTTGTGCTTGGAAGACCACGTGCTCCCAGACGCCCCGGTTCTGTATCCGCCACTCTGCTCTGTACCGTAGGATGGGAACACCTCCAGTAGATTCAGGCTCCTCAAACTGGATGAGTGCCGTGGTGGAGAAGGGGCTCACCTCACCGACAGAAGGAGTGGAAGGCACCTCTGGTAAAAGGAGGAAATGCACTACAGTTACAACAAAAACGACAAGATTGCAGCATGCAGGCATTGTCATACTCGGTTGTTCCACTTCGGTAACTGACTATAAGCTCACAGCTGCTAATAGCTCCAAAGTGCATCTGAAACCTGTTTCATGTCTGACAGAAACCGAATATTTTTGACACTAATGTTCTTTCTCTCACACCGACTACTCCATATGGTTGACATTATTTCAGAAGATAAAAATGAAGGTGGAAAATGGGCACTGTGACAGACCATTTCAATTCACAAAAAACAATGATCAGCTTTATGACTTTCAAATAGCAAAACATTTATAGAAGTTGGCCTTTGATAAAGCTCTGAGGCGGAAAGAAAAACATTGAGTATTTAAAGACCTCACAGTCAGCTAAGCATAACCTTTTTCAATAAAATATAAATATACTTAAATGACTCCTGACCGTACAAAGTCAAACAAAAAGAAAATTACCACATTCATTTTACATCTTATTTCCCCCAATATTTGTCAAATTTAATGAACTAAAACGCTTAATTTCGGTCCACCTGTCATTGAAATTTCTAGTTTCGTGAAAATGATATTTATAGTGTTCAACTCCCTACTTGGACTGATTCAAGTTCACTTTCTGTAGTGTGAGAACAAGTCTATACTGAATCACTTTGATGTTGGAAATGAAAAGACACTGTAATTATTATGGTCGTGCACGTTCTGCTCTGAAGTGCAGTGTGTGGTATTTTCAATTCATTTTGTGGCTAAAGAGCGGCATTATCTCTCTGTGCACTGTTTGATTTGTTCCATTAACGTGCTGTGGGTGTGTGAGGTATGTTATGAAATGTTACGACTTGACCCTAAAAATAACAATCTGCATCTGTTATACATGCACTTTTAATAAGAATACACACAGACTGAATCCATGCATAAAAGCAGCAGTAGAACAGTGTTTCTGTTTTAGCTGCAGTAAGTAAAGCCTAAAGGCTGTTTTTTTTTTTCTAAACAACTACAGGGAAGAAAAGCTAAATCATGTGTTGTTGGTTACACTGCCTTTTCATCTAAATATACCATCCACCTAAACAAATACTCGATAATCTCATACTGTGGTGCATGTTTTTGCTCGCACAATTTTGAATATGTGTGAAAAATCTGCTGATCTACTGGTTTTGCTAAGCTTATGATAGTGATACTAATTTATTTGACTTTATAAACAATCATATAAGTCCTTACTGCAAACATTTCCCCTAAATAAGGGCTCTGTCAGTCATATAAAAACAAACATAATAACTGAAGAAAAAATAAAACAAAATCAGGTACTTGTTTTGTGAAATTCCTTCAATGAAAGGTTTATGACTGACCAGCCTGAATGAGCAGGAACTCCTTCGATTCTGTTCCTATCTCGTTTGAAGCAGTGCAGTTGTAGCTCCCAAAGTCATTTTCAGACTCGGGGGTTATCTACAGGAGGAAAAAAGAGACAGCAGCAAATATGTGAAGGGCAGTGTAGCAAAACAGATGAATAAACTTGTGTGTCAAACACTCAGAAGGTGACCTTTTTGTTTGTCCATTAGAGTAGCCTATTTTTATTTGTTGCTGTGAGCTTTCCTGCTGCTGAATTATTCATTAGATTTTTTTTTTCCACAATGAAGCTGAAAGAAAACCCGTCCCTTCAACTCTATGCTCATGAAATCTTGATGAACGAATGATGCGTGTGTGCGCGTGTGTGCAAGGTGCGTGCTCTATTAAGAACACTGTGTCAATATGTGGACATTTAGTTTATAGAGTGTACATTGTTTGTGGGATTTGTGTGCACCTGCAGGTAGCTGGTGGATGGAGATCTGAAGATCTTAATGTTAGTGGTGTTTGAGTTGGGCAGCTGCAGTCCATCCCTCAGCCACAAAATAGATACGTCGCTGGGATGAGCCTTGACCTCACAACTGATATTGACAGCATTCCCCTCCCAGGTGTACACTGCCACCGCACCGTGGATCTTAGGGGCATCTAGAAAATTAAAAAGAACCTTATGTGAGCACAATTCAGGTTAACTGCTTCAAAGACTGGGCTTCATGAAGGAAGCTGTCAACAATTTTTTTTTTCTAAGTTTGATTTTCAGGACCAATACAGAGGTGGGAGAAAATCTGAGGAATGCCGGAGTTACAGAACATACAGTATATCAACAGCGATGAACAAAACATATATGAAAACCACATTCAGTTTGGAGTATTAAATATTTTATAATTATTCAGACTAGATTATAAAACTCATAAGATAATAATATATTCAAATAAATCTAGATTAAATTGGAGTAGATTGGCTGTCGAAGTGCCACCTCCCCAACCATCTTCTGAATTCTTAGCTCTCCTTGTGAGGCCACCGCCTCCTCCTGTCCTCCTCCAGGTGTCATCATAGAGTGCTTTGCTTGGGCAGTGCATTTTTTTTCCTGCTTCTATTCTCAAAATCAAACCATTTTCTTTAAATTGCAGTTACTGATTACCCCCTTGCTGACAGAACATTGTAAATGTTCTTCGATTTATGTGTACTGACGCTCTTGGAGATCACAGCATTTGATGGATTCTTCTTCTACAGTTCCTGGGTATTTGCATTGTAACAAGAACTGCCCATATATAGCATTTCAGAGGCATTACCTACAATCTCCACATGCCTCATATTTAAGATCAAGTAGGATTTATCGTTCAGCACACCTGGGTAAGAGCAGACTTACGTGGTTAGGAGTGTTCAGTGGATCTGAAGTTAACTTCTCTTATCAGAAACTTCACAGAAAATATAAGGTGAAAGATACCAACAGCAAAATAAAAATACATATGAAAAAATTTATCAGTTTAATATAACCAGAACCCAGTTAAATTGAAGATGGCTTATTTTCGATTTAAAAGCTCCGACTCTTAAATGATGAAAGAATTAAATACTTACAGCGGACCTCCAGATATGCTGGCTCATCATCTTCCCCGATGGCGCTGCGAGCTGTGCACAGGTACTGGCCAGCATCTGTATACTTGACGTACTTTAGTGTGAGGGAGGACACACGAGCATCACTCCTTACCACTACATTTCCATCCAAACTCTGTAAAGGGGAGCAGAAAATGGCTCGTTTTAGAGGGAAAAAAAAGTTCCTAACTACAAACTTCCACTTCTTATAATTCATTTGCATATTTGCATGTGCAGGGGACATTTCAGCAGAATGATGTGTGACCTGAAAAGAAAGCCTGCCCTTTGAAGACTTTATATTAATGAAATAGGCACAGTCTGTTTTGTAAAGATGTGGAAACCTAAGGACACAGTTGACAGTAGAGGAAAGCTTATCAATAATTGATGACAGAAGGCACTAAAACCATGCAGGGCTTTTCACACAAAGGTCTCAGTGCAATGGGAAATATGCTGATGCATGGATGCAGTGGACGCAGAGCATTACTTCACCACCTTGCACTTTAACATGCGCTCAGTGTCATTTTACTCAGGTCGATGTTTAGTAAAACTATATTTCAAAGGGAATTATTTGCTGCTAAATTTAGTCTTGTAGCTTGAAATGCTCTCTAAAGCCACAGTGCCAAAACATGCCAAGTCACATAGCATTTGAAACCAGCGCAATAACACACAGACAGCTGGCTAATGAGATGCGTAAATGACTGTCCTTCTCCGGAGATACCTGGTTTCATTAACTTGATATACAGAGTTAAACCATCCAACCCTAAGTGGCTTCCTGACATTCGGGGTCAACAGCTCTGTGTTCTTTTGTGTGTTGCCCGTTTGCTTGTTTTGTCATGTGACACTTGAACGATTTGGGTGTGCGGTTTCAGACGGGCCTCATTTGCACTTTCAAAGATTTTCCCTCATGCTTTCCTTTTGAACCACACACAGCGAACGTGGATGTTTCTTACCCATGTTAAACTGCTACTGTTGCATAAATAAACTGCGACACAACTGCGGTATCTATGTCGTTTATGGATTTGGGATGTGCAAATGTTTTTTTACTGTACACAGTTAGCTTTGGTGCTTTTGGGAAGTGATCCTGAATGTCTAAGCTCCTCCTTTGGTAGCCTGCATGGCTCCGATCCAAGCTGCAATCCAAACAATGGCACGGATGCTTTTACACATATTGAATTAGGGCCCAGCCTAGGCAGCCATGTAAGAGAAACCCTCCTTAGGTTGTATTCAAATTCAATAGACAAAGCATGTCTGGGGCATTCATTATGCATAACGGGTAGCAGGACCAGGGAGACACTTACATAACACAGCACCCTTTCATTGTGACCCCTCAGCAGAAAGCATTCCCCCTCGACCCCTGTAGTGTGGTTTCTGACTCCTGCATCTGTGCAACATGTTCCTCTACCGAATGGAAAGTGCAAAGTCCACATTACAGCCACTAAGCTTTGATACAGATAACATTAAACTGTATCTTTCTCCTACTTAAAACAGAAAACAGCAGCAAAAAGTCAGCATAGGTTGGTCCACGTATGAACCTTTTCTCTCAGACACTCTAAAAATCATGATAATTCAAGCCTAACTGACAGCAGAGCCTTTCAACAGCTTCTTCAGCTTCACTAGCAGACAGGAGAGACATTGCTGAACATCAGAGCATAAAATTGAGAATACACTGAGGGCGTGTTAAACTCATGTCTCACCAAATCTTAACTAGCCCAGAATACAAATGTAGCTCCTCTGAATGTACCTTCTCTTCCATGGCTTGTCAAATAAACACTCACAGTTGCCTATGTATTTGATACAAACATGCTCAGCATGCTCATACCACTGCATGCTCACTGCACTAGAAATAGTTTAGTGTTCATAATGGAATATTTTGCAGAGTCGCATAACACATACAAACACACAGAGTATATGGAGCGTGGTTTAATGCCATATCGTTATGTCAGAAAATGAAATTATTATTGCCTGATCAATCAACCTAAAACCACAAATGGAGTATCCTGCATATGCTCTAGATGCAAATGAATAGGATTGTACTCTGGCGCACACTTAGATGTTATTTATGAGGTGACAAGTAGCAAAACAGCTCTTCAGACTGATGTATATTCCTGTTTTACAGTAAAGTATAGCTCTAACCAAGAACTATACATAAGGAGATGCACTGCTCAGTCTTTAAACACTGGGTCAATTTTATAACTGCTGATCACTGATTTAAACAAAGAAAATTAGATATTTTACCTATATATTTTTTTTAAATGTAAAGATAAAAAATTCCAGTGCACTCCTTTGCATATTGTGGCTGCTGATCTTTAATGTGATTTCTAATGTATAAATAACAGATTTACTTCATAAGAGTCATTCTGAACATATATTTGATGATTAAAGGTCATTACATAACACTGTCTTTTTTTTCTATATTGTTTTTGAAATTAGTACTTTCTCACAGATTGTGAATATTATGCAAAGAAAAAAAATACTGTGAAAAATAATGAACATAATCTAAAAGGCAATGATGTGGAGTAGCATCACTGAAAACAACTAAACAATTAGGATTGTGATTAGTGGAGTGTAGAGTATTTAACATTTTTGTCACAGGGGTATAAAGGACTTCAGCTCTTTTCGTTCATGTTTCAAGGATGTAAATGGGAAATTCATGAATGCATATGATCTGACCATAGTTTTTCATTAAATATTACAAATGGACTGTCATTTTCTTATGCAGAACTCCCACATAAAAAAAGGCTATTTACAGATCCAATGTTCTATAAATACCATCTTGTCTAGTTTTGTGGGGCCCCCAATAATTAAAAATAAAATAGCCATTTATAGATACAACATTCTATAAATACATATTCACGTCCTGACACTCTGTGCATAATCAAATAACAATGGCAACCCTAACGTCTGATCTTGCAGCTCAAATGGTGATGTGAGACCATCAACGACATCCTCAAAACAGCCTTCAAATCAATACCTACTTCAGCTCAATTGTGCTTATTTAAAAGAGGAAAAAAACAAAACAAAAAACAAAACAAAACAGTGAATCGGAAACAGCTTTGTCCTCAGACTCTCTACGATGGTGCCCTTAAAGCTACAATGTGGCATCTCTCACTGTTCTCTCACATATGTGAAACACACACTCACAACACACAAGCAGCACATATTCTAATAGTGAAGTAAGTTGGAACAAAGCGAATGTGGGCAGCTCTTTCTCTGCCAATTTTCACTTTCTTTCAGGAACAGCCTCTGGCTCTGATACTCCTGGCTCCTGCACAAATACATCTTAATTTTTCTCTTGTATAAACATTCACCGGCCCAGCGGATTAAAGCCATAGATAACTTAGTCAAAAATACAAGTTAAGGACACGTTCATGTTTTGGCTCTAGACTGAGTGAGATCTGGAGATGTAGGTGGGAGGACAGTCAGATCTGAGAAGTGTGAGTTTTATTTTTCAACAAAACCTGTTTTTGAGAGATTGCGTAACAAAATCGTGCATCGAATCTGTGAATTATCAACCAAAACAATGGCTGAAAAATCACATATGATCCAGCAAATGTCTTGTATTGGCTTGAGCCCTAGGAGGTTATATGCCTGCCGTGAACATAAGCTGAATCAGGCTACGGCATGGTGCATGTTTTGTTGCAGAAACCAAACAAGTAAATAACAGAAAGACAGATGGACTGAACTTGTCTGTTTGATTTCTGCGTTTTTTTTTCTCAAGGTTTACACTCTCCCTGACCCTTATTTGATCAACAATTTTGATCTGCATCCATCCAAAATTGAATTAGACTCCCTTGACACGAAAGATGGATGGGTGTAGGAAAAAGTCATGCATTTAGAATACCTTGTGTTGCTCAGGCCGAGTCCATGATGCCTGTAGAGGACAGAGACAGAACAACAAACAAAAGGCAAAGCACTTCTTAGAAAGTATATCTTATGTAGGCAAAGCTGATGATGCACATTTCATGCAAGTATTAAGAGCTCAGTTCATTTCAGTACAACTGCACTACCTAAACTGCAGATGCATTCAAGGGAACCATTTGGATTTACCTTCAGTAAGAGTCGAGAATGTGACCATAACAGCATGTGGCTTTAAAGAAAACTACACTATTTTATAGATCTCACTGGTAGGTAATTTTCTGTTCTGTATGCTAGAAAAACACTGCTTCTAACCCCAAGAGAAATATGTCTATCAGCATCAAGATAAGGCAAATGTTTACAGATAAGAAGGTTATTGGTTTATCAGGAAAAAAGGGTGACTCCATTACACTAGAAATGAGATATGGCCACCAGTTTGGTAAAAGCGGTGCAGCAATTACACACTCACAATCCATTTTTGAGGAGCTTTACAGTTTTTCATGAGCTTAAAACAATAATGAGAATATAAAACCCAATTACACAAAATTTACTCTGAGATTGTTGGCTTTGCTCATGCATATAAAAAGCTTTTCCTACATCAAGACAGAGCAGTTAGTGAGTGGTTTTAACACAAGTGACTCTTGCACATTTCTCTACACTCCAATAAAATGTAGACACTTGGCCTTCAGATGGGGTTAAGCTGAATAGTAATATTTATATCACTTCATTTGATGATCACTAAACTACATACCAATAACTGTATTTCTGTGTTTATAGCATCTTGTAAGGGGACTTCCACATTTAGTTTAAACCCTCTTGAGAACAGGATCTTGTTCTCAGCATACTCATTCGGACTACATTGCCCACTGTTGTTGAAAAAGTACTTCGTGTGACTTATAAAAACAAATGATAATGAAAAACAAGGAAAATCCAAGAACCATGTCCTGTATCAATGTAATAAACTTTGACTCTGAAAATGTCTAAACTTTTTTTTAGAAAGCATGCTTTATGAAATTCATGATGCTAAAAGCATGACAATGGGATGTGATGGATCACATAGTGAAAGAGTACTGAGGCATAACAAGCAAAAATGATAAACAGCTATTTCATCAGGTGCAACAGCAAGAAAATGTCAAGTAAATGAAGCCAATCTGGTGGAATAATTGCAGGGCAGATCGGTGAATCAAACCATCAATGGATGCACATCTAAAGTCAAGTCTATTATACTCTTATTATCACTGCAGGATGCACAATCCCACCATCTATGTTGGTAGAAAGGATCTTCTGCTGGTCTCTTCCAGTGAAAATAAGCAAAACAAAAGACAATTCTTCAATAGTCCAATAATCATGAAGCAAATTGTATGTAAAGCTTGCTTCATGAAAGTAAAACACTCTGAAGGGCATGATGTATTCTCTTCTGTCATAGGGCAGCACTCTGTGTGGTGTGCATCATTACAAACAGCTCTTGGCTACATATTACCACACTGCTGAGAAAGAGCAGTAGCCCAATTAAAACAGGCAACCTAATAGTCTGGAACATCAGCACCTCATCCACACACTCATCAGCAGCACCACCTCTGCAGTAAGTGAGCTGACAAGTATCACTGGGATATCTCTGACAGGTGTTTGTTTTAAAACAAAAGCACAATGAACAACAGCAGATGTGAGTGTGCAAAACGGAAGAAGCCATAGCACAATCACTTCACTGAGCAAATGCACGGAACAATATGGTGACGGTTCCCCTGGGACTTATCATTTTTCCAGCCTATTGTTATTCCCTTCCACAGAAAATTATCCACCTTCTTTGTTCTGACATGAATTGTAATGTCAGCTCGGGGAGGGCAATGCAGAGAATTGAGGAACACAGCAACACAAATGCACTGAACACATGGATGTACAGGGGCCCAGTGGTGTTGCATTCACTGGGTGACACCTGACTGAAACCAACGATAATACAAATTGTCACCTACTGTGTCATTTTCTGCTCAGCATAGAAACTCGAGCCAATACTTCACAGAAAAGTGACAAGCATTTTAGTGAATATGTCCTTTCATCGCAGCACGCTTAGCTAGCAAGCATGCTGCTGTAAATGAGTGGCCTTTTGTGTTCGTACAACACAATGCTCTCTGCATTACCACGCGATGCTTTCAGCTCGCTTCTGTTTCAGACACACTGCCACACCTCCAGAATTACAAAATGACAGAATTCCTCATCAATAATAATAATAATAATATGTTAAGAAATAGTCAGTATTTTTCTTAATGGGCTTTTTTTTAAATTAATGGTTTCAGATTCAGTTCAGTAGGTACATATTTATTACGTTTTAAAAAAAGGTTCGTTTCAAATAGACGACAGATGAGACGACTAGAACTTCAATGTGCTTTAAAGTTTTCTAATTAGTCCTATTTTGTTCCTTTATATAGGCCAAAAATATTCTAAGATAAAAAAAGAAGTCAGTGCATTACACAGAATGTTTAATATGTATTCATATTAGCAAAACACTCATTATGTAGATAATGTACAAAGAATGGATAAATACTTCATTTACATTTTCAGTTATTAAATGGGCACACTTATCAAGAGTGACTTGCAGTGAATATATTTAAAGGATGCCTGAAATAACCAAACACCACAAACAAAGTTGATGAAAGTTTCAGAATACGTAAACACTAAAATGACTACACCCATTGAAGCACCAATTTGAAAACAGAACTCTAAGCACACAGAGTCCCACAAGTGTACAAGCTTTTCCTGAAATGTTCCCTTTATCCTGCCTTTGTTAAGTACAGCGCCACTGCCTTCCCGTTGTATGAAATGGTAATCTCACTCAATCCCCATATTGTTCACCTTGTTACTCACACTTATCGGACAAAGCCTTTGTGTGGTGACACTGGAGATTTTGTGTTGGAGATTATTTTAAAGAAAATTTGCTTGTACCCATGCTAACATCTGACGCCCAAAGCCACAGCAAAAAGGAACGAAGTCAAATAATAGAAAGGATTTTTAACTGGGACTGAAACATCCTTAGTTACAGACACTAACTGCTAAAGTCTCTGCATCACAACTACTCTGTGCTGTGATGTTTAACACCATCAGCTCTGTTCTTCTGAAAGAGGTTTTTTTTTTGCTTAAACTTAATGCCTAATAAAAAACAACACACCACTGATCAATGGTCAATGATATGATTGTACTAATAGTATAAACATCATGGTGAAAGAGGTCTGTATAAATGGAATAAAAGGCTCTTTAAAGGCACATTTAAAAGCTCATTCAGAGCAGAGTTAAACAGAAAACACTCAAATTAAAAACTAATTGATTTGATCTTGTCCTTAACAAACATGTAAAATGAGACAGTACAGATTTGTACTTATGACTTTGGACTTATGAGTAAATTAGAAATCTGAGATGAATGTGATTAAAGGGTTATTAAGAAAACTTAAGTTTGATTTAACAGCTGCACTTTCTTCCATTTACCATGTTTTCCCAAATGAATGTTGTTTCATTTGTCACACCCATCCTTGATGAAATACAGCTGTTAAGATGATTACAGATAGCATGGCAGACAGACGGTAGATGGACAAATAGAACAAGACAATTAAACAATTAGCAGCCAATTCCTCATGCATCCATTAAAGCCCCTCCATGGAAATTATTTCCCCTGCTGATATTTAAAACTACAAAGAAACAGTCTGCTCTGCATCTAGTCTTGCTATAGTCTACAGTGATTCAGCAAGGCTGCTAATCATTTGAAGACGGCTGTGAAAAGACGGTCACAGATCACAACATATACTGCAGACTAAAGTGCAAAACACACTGCCACCACGGCACAGCTGTGCATCACATGACGCGCCATGTGACATGCCACGGTGCTGCACGTCATCAGGACTGCAGAGTGTAAAAGACGCCAAACGGGTGTGCACTGCATGTTGCGGTGGCCTGTTTTCTGAAAAGAAGCTTTAGTGGCTTGATGTTAGTCATCTTTAAATTCTTCAGCCTTCACCTGCAGAGACATTCCTCACACCTTTAGCTTACTTGACAGTGTCTTTTCAAACATTATGACAGGATTATGGGATTTACAGCTTTGAGTATTACTCTCCCCTCTGATGAATCTCTCCTCATCCATTATGGCAGTTTCAAGACCACAAAAGAATACAATGTGTCACTGACAAAAGAAGTAGTGGTGGTACAGCAGATGGTGTGCACATGTTAGGCTCTGCAAAAAATTTTGCTCGTCATGGGGAACTGACACTGGATTATAAACTGTCACTGAGTGATGCGTTCCACGTGCCAGCAGTGTGGTGGTAATGTGATTTACACTTGCTCCACTAAGAATATGACAAAAAGGAACACTCACATCTGCAGGCTTGACAGGTGACTGGAACATTTCTGCTAATTTATGGTTTTAAATGGGCCATAATGTGCCATTTTCATGAATATTATCACGTTGCAACTACCCATGATAATATCAACAGTGGGTTGCAGCACAGTTTCCTTATCTACAACAGACCATCTCTGTTGATGTTTATTCTAAACATCCATATCTCTGCCAATACACGACCATGTTAAGCCTTCAGGGGGTGAGTGTTTATTACTCAAAAGATAGATTTTAGGCGGAAATTTTCATTACTGTCAATTTTCAGGTGATGGTGACATTAATGTTAGACAATCTACAGCACTATGGAGATGACAGACAGACAGACAGACAGAGCCGGGCTTGAATCCAGGCAACCTCATGCTGTGATGAAAAGTTTGAAATGATCAGGTAACAGCGACACAGAAATGGTGTCTCCCCTTTTCTACGACATTAACTAAATTTTCATCAGATCTCATGAGACAGCGCTACACGCTTTCTATTACAAATTTAGTGTCAGTCAAGTTTTCAGGCGAAATTTACAACGCATGTAGCAGCTGAATCAATTTCATGAACTCTGATGAGATCATTCCTTGGGGTTTTTCAGAAACAGCTGGGAAAATTTCAATAAAAAGGGATTATTTGATTTCATTGAGGTTTTCAAGTCTGGAGGCATTTTTGCAACTTTACCCCAGTACATTTCTGTGCCACACAGATTTCATACCTGATAGATCCTGTTTAGATGTGCCTGTAGGAAGAAAATGTAGTGCATGTAATGGACTGACTCCAGAATTCCTCCATGAATTACAGTATATCTCCGAAGCATTTCCCCCTCATTACCTCTCAACAGTAGCAAGGCACCTTGAAGAAAAAACCTTGAAGAATTGGCTGTATGAGCAACGGATGTATAAGAATACCAATCAGGTATTCACTGCTTTTGATGGTTTGTAAATGGCATATTATAAAAGACATTACCAAAGGAACGGCATCAAGGATGTAATGACAAGTTAACAACCTAGCTCTTGACACGGCAAGTACCAAAATAAATTTAACGGATGGAAGATGTAGAATGATAAATTATGCCATTTCATTATCAAAATATTTCAATCACTAGCATGAGCAAAACAATGGTAATGGTGATTGAAAATGCTAAACAAACACTTGATCATTCAAGTGCTCATTCTAGCAAATACAATAAGCAGCAGACAAAGTTTAATAATTGCCTCAAATTTCACACTTATTTTGAGAATGTTATAATTGGGTTTTGGAAGTTGATTTTCTTGACATTTGGGAAAACTGAGGCCAAATATGAGAGTCCACCGTGGTATTGTTCACCTAATTACATGAAATCCACAGAGCCAGCTCGAAAAGAGTAGCTCATTTAGGAGAAATAATCAGCAGGACATAAACCTTGCTGTGGGTGGATGAAACTGCACAAGTCTGTGCCCAGCGCATAATCAATAAAACTCTTGAATTCAGGTTAAAGGTATTCAATGAACACCTGGTGTCCTGCGTTTTCTTGCTCCCTCGTGGTTGGGCCAGTGTGACCCAATTTCACATTAAATACGAATGGGGCATTACGAATGGAAGGAGAAGTTACTCCAAAATCACGATATGCACTGAGGCACTCTGATTTCACCTTCAAAATGTAAATGTGATATCCAACAAAGAAATATTAGACATTTTAGGGAAAACTGTGTTCAACACTTCCATAAAACAAAGTTACAGGCAATACACATTATATATTGTAAAATAGGACCGAGATAAGCCATCGTACTTAACGTTGGGTGTGGTTCATTAATTGCTGGAGAAGAAATGCCTACAGGACACCAGCCTTCAAAGAACAGAACTGTACAAGGATTCAGGCATTTATCTACTTCTGTGTCTACCATACCATGTTCAACCCATATTTTACCTGCTCTCCTTCAGTGAAGACATGGTCACCATTGCTCCAGCTGATGGTGGGAGTTGGATCACCTGATGCTTCGCAAGTCAGAGTCACCTGCTCCTCCATCTCTGAAGAGCTTTGGTTTTCAATGTATGTGATCTTAGGCTTGACTGTAACACACAAACACAAAGTCTTTGTAACCCATGGTACTCAACAAGACAGCCAGGTGGTTTGGCAGTAAGCACAATAAGTAAAGGAACAACTCTGTGGATTTGGGACGTGTTCAAAGGGAGGATGAGGATCAGCAGCTTGACAGGTGAGGGGAATTTATATGGCAAAAAAAAAAAAAAAACTGTATTTAAGCTTCCCCATTCCCAGTAGCGGCATGCTTTTGATAAGCATGTGTGGATCCAAATGTAATTCATGTAATCATTTATTTAGCCTCTTTCAAAGGACCTGGCTTTCATTTTTGTTTACATTTGAGAAAGCTGTCAAGTTATACCTGCGCTCACCTGAAAAGCACAGCGGGCTGCTAGAACTGTGACACAGGGAAAAAAATATAACTGGTATTTTTACAGCTCACGGCTGAGTGTTCCAAGTCTGAGCTTTCTCATTTCACACTACGAAGGATGAAACCACAGACTAAAAAATACATTTTAACGGTACAAGCCTATGTAATATGATGAATAAACAGCATTAAAAAAAAGTTCTGAGCTAATAACATTTCATAAAAAAGGCAAAACACTGTATTGTCATTTTGTTGTTTCTAAATGAAGGACATGCAACAGTTTACGTTTACAGGTGCTGTGGTTATGTAACAAACCAACCCCCAGAAACAGAGGCAATTACCATTTTTTAAATGGAATGAAATCAGCTACATTAACCCTGGTTCATTTACAGTCCTTTGTTTATCATTAAATCACTGGAGCCACTTTCTAGAGTGTTAAGTGAACCTTAAAATTGCACAAACAGATGAACAGCAGTTTCAGTGAAAACACCAATGTGTAATATTTGAGTAAACCCCAACAAGCTTCAAGCTGATATGAACTGGAAATTGAAATGGACAAATCGACAGACAACCACCTGCAGCTCCACCCACGACGATACAGAATATAGAGTGTCTTCTTACTTCAGAAATATTCGGCTTTCCATTTGCTTTTCTTTGTTTAACAGATGGCTCTATCTAAAATTAAGTGGGCACTCTCCAGTTATTAATATCCATTCGTCGTTTTGACAGGTTCTATGCTCAGTTTTGGAGAAGTCGACTCAGAATGGGCCAAAAGGGTAAAAATGACATCTCAAAGTCTAAAATTTAGTGATTGGAACGTGTGACTTCAGTCTGACTGTTTTTGCATATTTACATGACAACTTTTCCAGTGTGATGTAACTGACATTATGACTGTGTGTTACAAATTAGGCCAATGGTTGCGAGACAAGGTAAAAACAAAAATAGCATAGTAGGCAAAACAAAGAATAAGAGACATTTTCAACTTAACTCAGCCCACCTGACCATTGCTCCAAATCCTTAAGCTCCATCTTTACATGAAACAATCACAGCCCACATTGAAACAACACCTCATCTTGTATCCTTTAGTAAAAAGACACATAACCATACTATTGTTCTTTCTCCACCTACATACCCGTATACCTCTTTCCCACTCATTTGGAATGTGAAAATATTAAACAGTCACTTCATGTATACACTGAATATAAAACGTTTGCCTTACCAAAAACTCTTAAACTGAGCTCCTGCTCAGCTTCCCCAGCTTTGTTCTTGGCAATGCAGGTGTAATCTCCCTCATCCAGCTTGGTCACATCCATTATTGTCATTTCTGAGCCATCTTCATTAAAGCTGTACTTTTCTCCTGCCTCAAGAACTACTTTGTTCCTGTAGAAAAACAGGACGAACCGGCACAAATGTAGTACATTATGAATGTTATGAATAAATGCATCAATCAATTATTTCCATCATTTACATAGTGCACATTATTACAATCTTCTCTTCAAAAGCAAAGATGTTTCCCGATCATGAACATAATGTAGGAGCATTTTGAGGTGCATGTAAAATATATGCTATATATTTAGAGGAATAATAATTTCAGTCCCTTGTCACTAAATATGCCCATGTCAAATTAGTCATCTGTGTTAGCCATGTAAAATGTACTGCATTCTGCTGCTTTCAGTATTTTTTAATACAAATGTGTACATTTTATGTCCTTATTTTAAACAAATCCAGCAGCGGTGACATTTGTGCCTAGGTATAAAAAGAACTGAATCCAATGTGCATTAAGTAGCCCCCAGGCTGACCCCCATTTCAGGATGTCTACAAAGGTAACTGCTGTCTGAAACCAAAATGAATAGAACAAAGCAGAAGCCTATCAAAGCCTGTATTCCGATAATGGGAATAGAGTGTCTACTGATGATACGCTAGTCTTCATGTTTCACTGTTTACAAGCACCTTTGATACCCTGTGATTAAGTGTCCTATTGCAATGAATGAACCTGTTAGTGAAGTATCCCCAGTAACCAAGATAGCCTGCCCTGCAGTGCACTAACTTTGTACCCCCTACTTTAACAGTGGCACATTAGAATCACATTTGACAATTTCCCGTTTAATGTAATAATTGATTTTCCACATGGAATCAGACAATAAAACAATAACATCCAAGCTATAAAATAATAAACTGCATAGACTAGTGTTCCCCTTATGTGTGTATTCTAGATTAAAATGTAGTGTCATACCAGCACTGCTTAAATGTAAAGTACAAGCATTATGTTAAAATATTTTCCTCACATCATGGGTGGATTTTTTGCACACCACTGAAAACTTGATATTATTGCTGAAGGTCACTGATGAGGAGTCGATTAACACTGGTCAGCAGTCCTATAATATAGTAAACTCCCACTGCTTTGACTTTGCGTTAGACGACTGTAACCTGGAGACCTCTGTTGATTTAGAATTTAATCCCTCATGCCTGTGTTGGCTGCTACACTTTTAAAGAGGATAAGCAATGTCTGTGCTTTACTCAAATTCACTGAGATCAATTTCACAAATTCAGGAATGCGAGTTTCCTCTTTCTGTGACCGAGAAATAACCAGCATAAGTGTGTGAAGGAACTCAAAAAGAGTAAAAATGCCCTGAAGCATAAATGTCAATTCGCATGGGATTATAACCTTATTGTAGGAGGTCTGTTTGCCAAAATGGGTAGGAAATCTGCTGTGAAATTTTTACTTTACGATACATCCCCACAAAATTAAGATCACTGACAGTAACAGGAGGTAGCACTAGTTCCATACAAATGGAGTTTAATATAGAAACTAACAGGTGAAAAATAACTTCAAATACAATAGCAATTTCTGACACTAGCAGAATGTAATTTCAGTAAATAGCTTTGATAAAATAATATCTGGAAAAAAAAAAAAAAAATAGGACACATCATTGTAGTTTAGATGACTTTGGCTGATGTGTGGCTGGTACAAATACAACCCAAATGGCTCATGGCTTATTTTTAATTAGGCTTTGCTCAATAGTCCACTGCTGCCAGGTTTAGCTCGACTGCAGTCAAACCCTAATTAAAGTACAAGCAAAGGTTAAGCACTATGAATAATTTCAAAGGTGTTATTAAAAACCCTATTACAGGCCTTCAAGAAGAAAAAAAAGTAGTTGTATATATATTGATCATTTCTGGGTTAGCACAACTGGCAACAGAGCAGTAATGCAACAGTAACTCATGATATAAAGACATCTTATTGGCTTACCTCATCTTATCTCATGTATGTCTTCAAAACACTTAATGGTTTGGCAAAGATGAAAAGATAGTTTTGCTGCTAAACCATCTCTCTGTGTTTCAAGTGCAACATTAACATACACAGTCAAAAATACATTAATTAAACTTGGGCTGGACCTGAATATTTGGAAACTGGTTATCTACCTGCCAACAAATATTAGAATAGTCAATCTTGAGACTTGAATATATACGCTTTTTGAATTACACAACAATAAGAACAACAACTACAACAGCAGCAGCAACAATGGCCAAAGCTATTGATTTTTCACTCAAGTCTGACTATAAGTGAAACATGATCAGAACATCCTCCGGGACACACACAAAGGGACCTCATGCATTTCCATATTCATGTCTGAACGTGCTTTTTTCTTTTTTCCCCCAGTATGACACGCTTGTACAAATGTGCCACGTAAGATTCGGCAAATACTGCAACCTTCAGAAAACTAATGTGCAACCAGTGGTGTCAAATAGAATGTCAACAAATTCCATGTTTTAAATTCAAAATTGCTTTGAAGGAAAACAATTATTCATTCATTCATTCATCTTCTATACCCGCTTTATCCTCACTAGGGTCACGGGGGTCGCATGGAGCCTATCC
>JAQQZY010000006.1:28665333-28689659 GCA_030068375.1 Ostorhinchus rueppellii | reverse complement strand
CTCTCTCTCTCTCTCTCTCTCTCTCTCTCTCTCTCTCTCTCTCTCTCTCTCGCTCTCTCTCTCTCTCTCTCTCTCTCGCTCCCTCTCTCTCTCTCTCTCTCTCTCTCTCTCTCTCTCTCTCTCTCTCTCTCTCTCTCTCTCTGATTGGACAGAGCAATGCAGCCTCCAAGGAGTGACTATTTACACTGAAGTGGTTGTCAAAACAGAATACCCAACTTCAACTGTCTTTAAGAGTCTGACCATCAGTATTATGGTGTTCCAACATCTGTACCAACTGCCCACATACAATACTTTAAATAACTAAACAAAATTCACACAATTATGTAATGAAATTCAGTGATATCAAATACTGTGAACAGTAAATTTTAACAACCGAGTTGGTCCTTCCCATATTACAGCCCCAAACTGGAGCAATAATATCTGGCAGATTGGAGAGACTTGGAGGATTTCATTTGAGCATTACTTTTTAACCATGAAAAGACTGCATAACAGATGGCCAGCAGCTCACAGCAAATCTCTGTGTGTTAGATTTAAAGAAATGCTTATATTTGCACCCAAAACAAAATCATGAGTACAGTGGAGCTATGCATTTTAAGCTACGTTTATTTCAAAGCTTTCACTTTAAATTACCTTTGTGGAATCTAAACTACAAAATTATAAAAGTATTTGAAATGTTCCTTCCATTCTCAGTACTTGGCAGGTTTGAGATTTAATTAATCTATTCAGTTAAACATAATTTGTTATATCTGAAAATTAAAAACATTCAGCAATCAAAGCGAGTAGATAACATTATCGTTATGGCACTAGAATGATACATGTTAGAGAATGAGGGTGTAAAATATCACTTGAAATACTGACGTAATGGTCATATTTATGGGTTATATAATAGGGCAGTGCACATTAGAATAAGAGGCCGAGGCAGCAGAAGCTGATCTGCCACAGAAGAGATGATTCAGAGTCCTTTCTATGAGTCACTGGTTGAAACATGTTTAGCTTTCATACTGAAGATTGATAGAATACATGTCATATTTAGTAACCACATTGCAGTTTTCATTTTGCCCTTTTATTTCATGTAAATCAGCTTGTTTCACATTACCACAGGGACTGATTTAATTGTAAAAGGTAATCTGGAAAATGTACCTTATTTTAGTATACCAGAAAAAAATGTGTAAAAAATATCTATTCAAGACGGATTCAAGATGCATCATCCAAGTCTATCAAAACACTATGGGGTTTGTTAATTTCAGTTGACCTTAAAGACTAATGTATTGAAAAATGTCAGCCATAATATAGGTTAAAATGAACACTTTCTAATGGGTATATGCCTTGCTGAGCTACTTTGTTGTCCTCCCTTTGTTGAAGCTGTGCCTCAATGAGCTACAGTGCACTCCAGTTCAGTAGCCAGCAGAATTCACCCTCATTCAGGCAATTTAGCCTGAGTGCCCCTCAGCATCTGCCTCAGCTGTGCACCACACAACAAAAGCCCAGGGAGGCGGAGAGCTGAACGTCTGTGGCCCATCATGCCATGCTATGTCGTTCTGTAATGAGTCAGTATTGAAAAGGCTTAAAACAAGGGCAGAGAATAACGGTGGACATTGTGCTGACAGAGACATACAAAATAAAGGAAATGAATCAAAGGAGATGAATCACTACTTATTAAATTATTTTGACAGTTTCCAACTCAACACTACCATAATCTAAGGTAAACATGTTTTATTACCTATGAGAAACAGCTTTGGTTTAATGCTGTGACAAAATAATTACGCCAAATATCCCAGTTTGATTTTCATCCAGCTCCGAGCTCCAGTAGAGCTGTACAACCTGTGCAAGGACTGAGAGGAAGCCGTCTGTCACTATGTCTAAAAAAGACATGCATAATCAGTGAAATGGAAAGATTCTTGGGAGGATGAATTCTGGGGTCTGTACAAAGATTTTTTATTTTGGGCTTGATTCCTATGTGGAAACTACATACAAGAATAGGGAGTCTGTGTGGCATGAACAATGACTGAAATGTTAACATCTCTGTGAGCACAATGAATCACCACAGACTGTCGCAAAAAACATTCATTCTTCCACATTAATCATTACAGTGGTTCTCCAGTGGCTTCCCTGTTAGTGCTAGTCACGACACACTCCCACAATACCGACAATGCAACTGGCCTCTTTGCTGCCAGGAAGAAAACTATTAAGATTTGCAGAATATAATGCACTAAGCTTTGCAAACTGAGCAGAATTACATGCATCTCTAATAATTACTGTAACAGAGGCAAAAAAGAGGGACAGGGAGGGCATTAGGGCAGGAGGGAAGAAGCCACAATGACCACTCAGCCACAAGCTGCCTGGGACTACACAGAGCCCGAAGCCTGGCACATGCACACAGCTCTCTCTGTGTGTCCATTCAGAAGGCAGACAAGCTGGGACGCGCCGGATAAGCCTGCCTGTGACTCCACCAGGAAGAGGATCAATAGGAGGGAATGCACCATTTCAGATACAGCCAGCCAGCCAGGGGCAGGGCAGAGAGGCAGAGCAGCACTTGAGTACTCATTATGTTGTGTAGGATGACACAGTGTGTGCAGCCACTTCTGGAGTAATCTATGAATGGAGGAAGACGACGCAGACCCATTAGAGATAGGGCCAGACCACACACTAATTGGATTAAAGCAGTAATGAAAATAAAAACTGGCATGAGGGTGAGCTATAAAGATAACTGGGTGAACACAGATAGGTAAAAAGACGAGTTGCCAGACATGCTTGTCTATGCTATGACTACAGAAATCTTGGACTATGCTCACCATCTCTTTTCCCTTGCATGCTGGCATGGAAACAGTTGGCTGCAGCTGAGCATTTGGACATCACCCATCAGCAGTCAATCACATACTGAAGTCCAGCCTTCCATACAAAGATTGAAAAAAAAACACCTGCCAAGAATCAAATGCCAGTAAAATGTGTTTCTGCCAGTAAATAAACAAGGGTCACCCACCACAGTAGATAAGATGATGATGCCTCTGTTGCTCTTTTCCTGTCTTCAAATTATGTCTCCACTGACAACTACAAACTCTCTTTAACCATAAGCCAGTCAGATCAAAACAAACAGAGGCTGAACTTCAAATAGGATTTAGGTTAGCGGTCAATTATTTCGACTCCCCGCTAAACTGTTAGTTCCCGATCACCTATATGGTAACAAAATAACACCATGGGAAAGAAAAGAGCAGTTGTTTAAAATCTGAGCATAAACCTTCTCATCTCCTCACTAATTTTTCCCAGACTTCAGGCAGAACATGAAACAGCATTGAAAACAAGCAGTGGCCCTAAAGCTCAGTCTCTCAAAGAGGACTCACCATAAAGCAACACAGAAGCAATACTTTTATCTGCAGTCTGGGAAGCAAAAAGATATTTTCTTTCAGCAGTTCTGGCAAAAACACCGAAATAATAACCCAGTGTTACTTGCAAAAATACACTGCTAGCATGACAAATTGACAAAACATACATTTTTGCTATAAAATGTTTG
This sequence comes from Ostorhinchus rueppellii, assembly GCA_030068375.1. NCBI lineage: Eukaryota > Metazoa > Chordata > Actinopteri > Kurtiformes > Apogonidae > Ostorhinchus > Ostorhinchus rueppellii. The sequence goes on along the minus strand of JAQQZY010000006.1, from coordinate 28,686,151 downwards.
CTCCTTGGTAGTAATCCACACATATCTGCAGTAACCACTATTTATTAAAAGTGACTTTTTTAGTTGTATGTGCAGTGTACATCCAAAGGGAAATCATCCTATTCAGAAATAAAACCTTTTATCCTAACACAAGAGTAATCCATGATCCAAGTTCATTTGGAGTTAATTAGTTTAATTCTGTTTAAATTAGTCAAATTGTCAAAGGTCCTGTGTGGAAATTCATCCCCGATTGTTATCCATCCTAAATATTAAGGCACACTGGGCAATGCCGAGGTGCCTGGTTGATAGTAGATGCAGTCTTGAGAAATTTTTAATTAAGTAAAATGCAGCATGATTGTTTTTATGCTCAGTTAACAAATTTTGCTACTAAAGACACCTTTTCCTCAGTTTTCTGTTCCAACCTTTGAATTTACTCTGAGCTTTAATGAACATCTATGTGATCAGTAAATGAAAGACTAAAACAAAATAAATGAAATATTGATACATCACTAAGGAAAAATTAAATGAGAGAATTTCATTTGGACGATATAATGACATAGAACACGAAAAAGAGACACTTTATTCATCCCAAATACAAGCCTTTAACAAAAGCTCAGAAAATGAGCACCTGTGACTTAAATATAAAATGGATGAATGTTGAAATGAACGCTTAATTCAAATAAATAGATAAATGTGGATAATTGGATATTGAAGTCAAAGTAATTAACCAAATCACGTGGGACTGAAAATCAAACCAAGTGGAAAAAATGTGTTTTTGTGCTTTAATTCTACCTCAAACTCAGTAATTTCAGCTGAGAGGCCTAGTATTAGCCACTACCACAGCCATGTTCCGTCACTAAAAAGACATTAACGTTCGTAAAACATCTTAATAAACACAGATTAAGTGGTCTATCCCTAATCCTTTTGCTCAATATAAATGTGTTTGGAGGAGGGAGGAAACTGGAGCAATGGTAGGCTTGTAATTTGTGATCAATAAAATAATTTGTTATAGAAATTTCACTTAAGGGGCTTTTCATTTTTGTATCCAGTGCCATGCTCCCAATTCCCATCAAAAAACTCTAAAAAGACTTTCAATAAAGACTGTCAGACTTTCATGTCTGGGAAGTGCTTTTCGAACCCTTCTGACAAGGGCATGCTTGGTACTCCAGCAACATGTTTGCGTTATTCAAGGCCATCCGTGATGTCCCTCATTAATCCATGCCACATCTAATTGTGCTAAGCCATAACAGCAATCCATTTGCATTCTCCAGCAACAAAGCCACGCTCTTTCAAAATTCTTCCAGCAGCTGACTAATTAGGAAGCTGCTGTCTAGATGAGGATGGGTAATACAAGTCCATACTTTTTTCCAGAAACCATAATAGCTAAGGCAAGCCCTGTGAAGCAGATCAGTCATAAGATATTTGTGAAAATCAGACTTAAGATATGGAATGCTATAGACTATAGCTCAATGTTGAACACCTCCACACAACACAATTTGTGTGCAGTTCTATATGACAAATCATGTAACCCAATCATTTACCACTTCTTGTGAGACACCAAATGCAGTTCGACGGAGCTAGCAATGACTAATAAACAATCTGTTACTACACCTGCTAAGAAAATCTGCTCTGCTTTTCTTTTAGTGATGCCAGGTGTTACTTTTTCTGTAAATGCTTCAGAGAATACACAATTAATATTATTAGATGTAACAAGCATTCATGGTAATTTCTAGTTCATAAAACATCCACAAAAACCAGTGATCAAAGGAGATGCTTTCATCTGCTTAAGTCTTTGCTTTGGTTTCTTTAATAATTCTAATTGGTGAGCTAAATCCTGCACTCCCCTCACGTTCCTGATATAGCCATCAGTACAAAAGAGCAAGGAAAGCCCAAGGTTGTGTTTTGCATTCTCAGAGACAGACTGACTAGGCGTGGTCTGTCTTCACAACAGCTCCACTGAGGACGACAGATGGCACAGAGGCACCTTATGACACAACATGAGCCTCCGTACACACCTTGTTGGCCAATCAGAGACTGGACTTTAAAAATAGACACTGGGACAGGGTTAGCCTCCAGAGAGTTGACTATTCTATTCCTTGGGGCTAGACTCTCCGGAGAAATCTGCAGAGAAGGAAGGCTATCACCATTCATCTAGACCAAGGTTATGAGGAATTAAGAGTGGATTAACGTCTTTTTCTGATTTTCTGCCTACTCATCATTTTGTGCCTATAAAAAGGCTCTTAGCACTGTAGTTCCGAGTTTTATCGCACTGCACCTGGCTAATTTACCAGTGGGCTATTTTGCAAAAAAATGTATATACTTTGAGGGTTGAAATAGGGTTGTCATTATCATACTGTCAGGTTGGGGTGTGCGATATGACAATATTAGATTGTGAAGACTTAGAACATATCGACAATCCGACAAAGAAGAGAGATCATGGAATCATCTACAATAAGATGTAGTCAGAGCCACAGACTATTCAACACCTCTGGGTGTAGTTATATGCTGATACCCAGACGCATCACGTCAGTTCATGTCCACATCATCTGGATTTCACATTGTGTAGTGGGAGTCATGGCTGACAGTGAAACGGAAGAGTTGCTTTCTACAAAGAACTCCACTTCCATTGTATGGAATCGTTTTGGCTTTTACCCAAACGACAAAGCGTAAACAGTCATTTGCCAAATTTGCAGTCATGGTTCGCACAGCAAATGGCAACATTACAAACCTGTTCAATCACCTGGCAATGTGGTACATTTTGTATAACGACAATAAAGTATCTTATCTTATCATGACTCGTAAACATACACACCACTTTTAACTGGCGTGTTATCTGTATGCATTATAAGCTTTCTGTGTGTATGTTCACACCGTGAGTAGCCCCTTGTCCAACCTGAATCGATGTGTGCCCAAACAGTATGCCAAGAGCCAAACTGCTAGACAACAGATAGCGTTAAATAAAAGCAAACAACTTTAATGCAAGCATTTAGTAAAGGCACTCTTTATGAGAAGAGGAGCAAACAGTGGAAAGAGGTAACAGAAGCAGTGACTTTTTACTTGGCAAAAGGTTTGCAAATTAATCTCAGAGATTGTAAGATCAATGTAAAGAAATGCGATTAAATCCAGATCATGATTTTATTTTTTAAAAATCATGACATGACATTTTTACCATATTGCCCACCCCTACTGTCAGGTCATATTATGATTTTTTTGTATAGAAACATGCAATTAAAATTCAAGATAGTGTGATTACAAATCAAGGAAAATCCGCAGATTACTTTAATTTTCCGTAATGTTTAAGTATAATATAAAACTAAAATTCAAGTACGAAATTAAAAATATACAAATAATACACTCTACGTCTATGCTGCATTACACTGAACTAAAATCATCACCATACAATGACAATGCTAATTGATCAACTGTCATTTGTCTTACAGCGGTAACAGACACATTATTACACACTAAACACTGACCTAAGACATAGCTGTGTAAGTCTAGTTGGTTCTTAGTTATTAAATGCAAAATATGTAACATCTATCCATCCATACATCTTCTGAACCACTTTAACCTCGAGAGGGTCACAGGGGTGTTGGAGCTTATCCCAGGTACCTATGGGTGAAGGTGGGGTACATTCTGGACATGTTGTATGTAACGTTTTAATTAAAAAACATATATACTTCAATTCAATAACACTATTTCAATAACACTTTTGATCAGTGTGATGTGGTGTATTTATGTGTAGAGACCCTGCCCTGTATCTGTATTTTCTATTTTCTTCCAGTTTGGCTGTGCTTGGGACCTTTCTTGGCATTGACCTTTTGGGAGTTGGTATGCACGGCCAGTAACAGTAAAAACATGTATTTCTGTAAGAACCCACTGCTTCAACCCCACTGTCACAACAAATTGATTAGTTAAGGTTCCAGGAATGTGAATCTTCTCTTTAAAACAGGCAATTTTCATCATGTTAATTAAGCTGTGATGCATATGAGCGCTCAGTGTTATATGCGAGTTAGAGGTCAGAGGTAATGATGATGTAGTACCAAACAGTATATATCCAAGTTAATGTAAGCAATTTATAGGCACAGATTATGGTACAGATGCAAATATCCTGCATTGATTGTGTTAACAGAAAATCTGAACACAATGTGAGAAAGACTATCACCAGGTGTGGTCAGAGAGATCTAGTCAAAATCAGACAACAGGGTTTTTAAACCTTGTACCTATCACTTACATAAAATAATTTAGAAAATGTAAGTAAAGCAATTCTTTAAAAATCACTTGAGTTTAACCACATCATTCACTTCTTTTTCTGGGTGTGGTGCCTCCAGTGTTCATAATACTGAATCTGGCAACAGTGGTGAGGAAGCAAGCAGCTCTCATGTTGACAGTAGAGAAACTACTCCTGAATCAGTATAAAAGAGAATAAGACAGGGAAAAGCAGTGCAAACGCACCCACCCTTACCAAAGCTGTCAAACTAGGGGAAACACCAGAATCTGTTACAGCCTTTTCTGTGACAGTGTAAAACCCCTGACTAATTACTTCCTCCTCTGACTTAATGTCTAACATTGGGGTTTTAGAAACCTATCTAAGGGCAGCCAGAAACTACACTTCATGTTGACAATCCAGTTGGTGAATGGAAGTCTGCAGTTATTCCAATTGTACACACAAACACAATTAGAGACTATCAAAAGTGTTCATAAACATAAGTTGGGTGACAAAATGCTACTGATAATCATAGTTTTATATCATATTGCGACAGATTTTTATATTTCACTGTCATCATTTTAAGGAAATCAGTGTTTATTTCACTCAAATTACCAAATGAAACAAAATGTGTTATATTTGCAATGAATAGAATACCTGAAGACTTCCGAAATGTTTAGACCTGTTAAAGTCAGTTGTACAGTCCGTGCCAATTATAAAGGTGTGGTGATACTCCTCTGGTTAACACCCAACCAAAATTGTAACGAAGGAACTATAGTTGCCCTAGTGCGCAACATATTGGAAGAAAAAAAGATTGTAGAAAAATATGTCACCTTTTAATATCCAAACCCTACAGCTATACAGCACCACTACAATTAAGACCTCTCATCACTGCATGGCATGTTGCAAACATATTTCAACATTAGAGTCCTTTAAGCCAACTCTGTAATTAAGATCGCTAGGAAAATTAGCATCACAATAAGGTTGCATAGTTTCTACACCAGGATACAATAATTGAGAGAAATACTATGGATAATGAAGTCCAACTGAGACTCCAATGCTTATTTTCTACAATGACAATAAGATATCTGGTCCATAAATTTAGCTGTAGTGGTTTGTTTTCATTTGTTAATACTAAACAGTAATGGAAATTGTTGTAATACCTAAAGAGAACATGCTTTTACAGTGTAAACCTGTAGGTGTGAGATTTGTTCAGTCTCTGGAGAGGGGAACATTCAGTACATTTACATATAGTAAATCATATTATTTAATTCAAACCTCATTTGCACGCTAGTACTCTGCCAGTCACATGCTGTGGCAACATCCAGTAGCTAGAAGATGAAATTCAGTCATGTGCAAGACCAATTTACCAGTCTAAGAATCACCCAATAGTGGTACTTATTCATTAGCATGTAGCAAGACGCGTAACAATAAAAACACTAGCTATATAACTGATTCAGAAATACATATTGAGGAGTAATATTTGCTTGTATGACTGTTTGTAAATGCTGCCTCCACCATCCAAACTGATGAGTGGAAGAAGATGGATGGATTGATGTTTAACCAACCTCAAAACACATGTCCTGATCAGCATCAATATAAGAAAATATAGTTCAACTTCACTTACAATGTAGTAAATAATCCTGTGGATGCTGGATGAGCTGTATGTCATATTTTCTAAAATGGTACCATGAGACAGACAAATGCCGTGAATGCCTCAGCATGTCAAACATCCTTAATGCCGAAGAATGGTGCGATCTGACCCTGTTCAGTCAAAATGTATTTTAACTGTGTGGCACTGTAGCCACTCAGCCAGAGAAATCAGCCATGTGCTGTCATAAGGCAGGAAACCGGCACATCCTCTCTCCTCACTAATGGTGGTTGTTGTGAAGGAATCTCCAGTGGGAGTAGGTACACAAGTCACCAGTATGCCGCTGAGAATACAGTGGATGATTACCGTTTGCTAACGGGATCCACATGGCAGAGTCTCTTATTTTTTTCAGGTCAAAATACAGCGTAGGCTCAAGACCATAGCTTAAGAAATAACAAAGAAGCTTTGAGGTATCACAGAATGAAAACACAGAAGCCTAATTCCATGTAACCAACAAAGCATAGAATGGTATACCGTTATATATTCATAAAATATACAACATAACCCTGTACCGCACATGTGATCACACAGAATACAACCAAGAATGTTATTCTATTTGTTTTCTATCAAATTAAATGCATTATTATTATTATTTTTATTATTATCATTATTATTATTATCATCAATATTATAGATTATCTTACAACTCCATCTTACAGTTCCCTCAGTGACTCACCTAATATCACTCATGCTACAGTATCTATTTTCAACATTTTAATGGCACCCAGACGTTCTGTCTCTACATTGGCCTGGTCACTATAACTAGTGATGTGAGATGGTTTCATTCGCTTGAGAGGGCCTGTCATCTGCCTTTGCACTCTATGGCATCAATGAAAAAGATGCACGATGGGGTTCATGACACATCCGGCTTCTGCTGGCAAAAGGAGCTAGACAGCCTTCAGGCAGTGGAAGTCAGTGAGTCACACTGAGTGAAGACCCTTCAGGGTGAGAGACATGGAAAAGAGTCAAGAGAAACAAACATGCAACATACACAAAAACAGTATTGTAGAGTAAAAAGTATGGTATTGTATTATGCATTCTTTTAAATAATGTAATTTTACTCTCCTCCTTACAAATAAATAAAACAACTCAAGTCTTCTGTTGGTCTGTTGGCACAATGGAATTAGTGAAAAATAACTAAATGTATTCATGTCATGTTTAAGTCAGACTGATAACCTTTTAAGTCTCCTCTTGTCCTCCTTCTCTCGGAGTTTTATTGTGCTTATTGTTACTGACATTCACAAACCAAATCCAAAGGAAATTTTGAGAATTTCATCAACACAATCTAAGATATAAGTCCTGTCTATTCAATCATTCATGGAATTTGTGTTAGCAGTTGTCTGGAGGTGATGATTTATTCTGCAATTCATTTGCTGCCTTCTATTTTCAGTAGATTTGGGGATTCATTAATATTATGTAAAACAAAGCAAAAAAAAAAAAAAAAAAAAACCTCACCAATGTACTGTAATCCATGATAATCAGAAATGCTTTGTGAGGATAACTATTTGATGTGACTGTGTAGCTATATTATATTAAAACATTAGAATAATGCCGTGCAGTCCATAATGCCAAACAAATACTACAGAACTGTTTCACAACAAAATGTGATCATTCCAGACTTATGCATCAAAATATAAATTGCCTAATTATTATGTTAATTGCTTTCTTGAGACCTCAAATGGTACAGTGGCCCGTGTCTAATTCATACTCATCACAATCAAATGTTTATTTAATTTAATGCTATCTTTTTGTAATAATCTGTTGAAAATAGTTAGCACAGAGATACAATTGTGAATATAGCACTGCCAAACACATACTGATAAGAAAGAAGGTACTTTCTCTACTGCTGTTTTTTTTCTTTTTTCACATAGCCAGAGAGGCCCCCAGACAACACTTTATTATTTATGGGATTCTCCAGTTAAGTCAGCCAAAGATGACGCATGGAGCTTTGCACATATAGAGCTAAAATATGAGCACGCTATGACCACAGTGGTATAAAGATTCAAGATCAACAGAAAACACATTGTGATGTTATTTGATTTTGTCTTATATATTCTGTGAATTTTCCATTGTCATTTTTGTTTGCACTAGAGACCCTCCCACATACAGTCACCTGGACAAAGCTACAGCCAAAAATATCCACTCATGCACTTCACACAAAGGACATAATGTGTGGGAGGTTTATGCTCACCACAGTTACACCAACTACTAATGCAGGTACAACCCACAAAGAGTTACTGGTACACTGATAAGTATGGCAATCCTAAACAACTTTCCACCTGAAAACATGGGAAATGATCTTTATTCAAATACATAACTGAGCCAGAGGTACTGCTGCTAGGAATCCCATCTCATTTGTTGGATCTAACTGAGGCTCTGTGCTTATAATCAGTATTCCCTGCACTTGGTAGCACTGTTACAACCACAGACTGGCTCACTGAAAATTTATGCAACTGCATGAGCAGCCACAATTTAAATTTATTGTTGACTGTAATATCTGTCGATCAGAAAAAATAGGATGGGTGTACAGTGTGAAAATCTGTGTTATCAATCCATGCATCCATGTTAATCTTAATTAAGTCAACACTCAAAGCTGAAACATGAAGGTTTGACAGTATATTAAAGGCTTGATATCTTGGTAACATCATAATCTCTGATGCCAAATTCACAGAGTATACGTGAAAAGGGAATGGGTAGATTCATTTAAAAAAAAGGGCAAAATACAATCAATTAAACTTAAAGAAACTACTTGCAACAGCTTCCTTCCACATCATTTACTCTTAATCCACCTGACATATATGTTTATTCACAGTACATCATGAAGTTAAGTGTCTATTAAGTGATTAAAACTGGTCAACTACTCCCACAATTCAGTAAATCTAAGGCTAAAAAACAGTTTAGAGTTCCTTTTGAGTACCATGGCATTTGTTTTCAATAGCAACTAAACAGCATAATTGCAAAGGATGCAAAGAACAACCCAAACATTAGGATCACTGTCTAGTGTTAGAAAAAGGAAGCAGGAGCAAAGCATTGCTGAAATAGCTCTAATCAACTGTAGAGACAGATCTGGCTAAGCAAGGCAAATGCAGTGCTCCTATCACTTTTTTAAAGGTCTACCTATCTGTTGCCTCGTTTATTTTTTCAGCTTACCTCTTCAGATATGAGATTGGTGCAGTTTTAGTTTTTGAGACTGCATTTGCCACATCTCCTCTCATCTTCACCCAGAAAACTCATGGACTTTCTAGTAAACAGGCACCATGCGCATACTCTCCTCCATCAACTGAAATCTAATCTTCACTTTAATCTTCATTTGTCTCAACTCAGCAGCAAATTACCCACAACTCAGACACTTGCAGGTCCAATAGTCTCTTTAAAACAGTATAGTTATATTTGTTTCTTTATTCATCACATTGATACTCAATGATGGAAAACAGCTTAGATTTAGCACTGTGACCTCATCACCTGGCTGCTGATGTAGGACACTTTTTAGTTAGATGAAACTTGTCATAACGGCTAATGTTGGTTCCGCCACTTTGATTAAATCAACCCGGTTTAAGCTCTGGTACTGGAATAAATCTGCAAAACTGGAAATTGACCCAATCCTCCCACCAGTGATATTTTTCGCTCAACAAGTGCAGCAGCAAAAAAAAAAAAAAAAAAAAAAAAAACATAAATCCTTCAGCATTTCAGGACCATGTCATCCTGCTCCAAGCATCCTGCTTTTAAAGTAGTACCGCAAGTACTCCAGTGATCTGTCATTCAGCGATACACTCTAATCCCCATGTGTCTTATAGCCATACTTCCTGCCAAGTGGGTGTGTCTGCTGATTTACAACACCTGCCTGTTATCCTCCACAGGTTCTTTAAAATAGTTTATATGCAGACAATACAACTACTCCTCTCTGTCTTGTGACATATCAACAGAGACAGCTTCTGCCTCTGCTATTGTCCATCAAAACCATATTTCCATCATAACAGGTGCCAACTAACATGAGTCTCCAGTTCATTCCTGTTGCTTCTATACCTCTACTCTGGGTCCCTCTCTGAATTGAGAAAGTTTACTGCAAGATAAGAGTTTAAATCATTACAGAGTCTACCAGACACTCTCAGCAAACTGTCACCACACATTTGGATGCATCAGGCCTGTCCAGCAGGCACCATTCCTATCTGATCCAAGGTGGTGATCTGCTCACAGCTCAAGTCCAGTTTTCACACAGATTTCCAAACATATGCACTCCATTTTAAAAGAAAAACAAGTATAAACGTATCTCTTGTTTAACATATCATTTATTACATAAATTCCATTTCTATCCAGTGTTTCCCTCAGATGTGTAGTACCTATGGTGGGGGTGAGATGATACCAATATTCAGTGACAATCAGATTCAGAGGCATTATATTGGGGTCGTTTGTAGCACTAATGATGCTAGGCTAGCAAGGTGATATGATGGGGTGACAGACTGCATTACTGATAGGAAACACTAATCATTTCAGATGATTGATGGTTTGTCGGTCATTTCTACAATATAATGTTAGTGCGTTTAGATTTCATGTTGAAAACATGCAAGCACTAAGGATGGTGAATATATTTAACCATGGATGCACATTCAGTTTTGAATAGTAGTGGTCTCATCTGTTACAAACTTTAAGTTTACAATGTCAGATAAGATGTCAATAAAGAAGTGTTTCTATGTCAGTGTAGTGGTTGCATCTGATTGGTTGGGGTATCTGTATGTGGAATAGCATCAAGTCTAGAGGACAGTGATCAAAATTAACTTTTGATTCACCAGTCACAGTGACTAGTAATTGAAAACACAAAAAAAGTCCACTGGCCAGGCATATTCTTTTAACCAGAAATAAAAGACTAGCTTTTTGTACCATTACATTTGTTTGAAATTACATACTACCGATCAGTTGAACAGTCTAGCAAATGGGATGCCAGAGCGGAGAGTGGATTTTTGTTTTAAAGGTCTGCATCAGCACACAACAGCTATTTAATTAGCCATATAGTAGCTAGCAACAAATCCTCATTGTATTCAACAGATTCACTACTTTGCTTCTGACTGATTAGTGTTTGCTGCTTACAATTAGATGGTTAGGTTTAGAAGTAATTGTCAGGATCTGAGCCAATCAGAGACAAAGCAGGGGTAGGCCTTTGCAGAATACTGCTGTGTGACAAACTGGCACAGCACAGCAGGAAAGACAGAAGCAGCACAACAGTACGACACAAAAATGCGGTAGAAAACATCAGCAAAGTGTTATTGTGACATTATGTGTTTTGATAATAAATATGTACTTGCCCATGTGGTGGATAACCCTCTGAGATTTATACACCAAATGAAAAATCTACCCATATTTAGCACTTGATGGGTGCTCATTTTTTTGACCATGTTGGAAGGGCAGCGTAAAGCTCCATGCATGTTACATGGCTTCATCAAAGCTACTCTTTGCAGAGCAAGAAGAAGGTCGTCATGACATCATGTGTATTGGAGATGCATTATTTTTTCCACACCTTCCCAAGTCAAGGAGTGGGAGTTAGCAGTTACATGCACAACAGTGTGAACGGAACTGGACACTCAAAATGAAATGAAAAGGCAAAAACATTTATGGCACAGTGGCATCTGTTACCAAGGCAACAGCAGTTGTATTGTCTTAATACATTAAGTGCCACAGACAGTGACATGGTCTTTCAGTCCATTAGATTGCACTGTGTCAAAATCATCCCCAGTCTTAAAGATCTACCGTCAGTCAACCTCTAATGTATATGAAGAGGTGGACACTGTGTCATTTGTTAATTACAGCAACAATAAAAACCAATTCAACATACTATGGCAATATTTAAATATGTAGACAACAGGGAAATGTTTTCCTATACATGACAGCTGTGTCTTAAATTTCTTAGACACTCTTTATATTTAATAATTTTACACTTCTTTGCATGAATGAGGATGGAATGAAGTTCATTCCTATCACGGGTCATTTACTCATTTTTCCTCTTGGTAGTTTAATAATGTTGATACCTAGATATGTGTCCATAAAAATATAATCACCTCATCACCTTACTGTAACACTTAGCTAAACCTGAAAAGTTTTTTGTTTTTTTTTTTTTAAAAAGAGAGAAAGTGACTGAAGGGTAGATATTGTTCTGAATGTATAATACAAAAGAATAAGTCAAAAGTCTCTCCCCAGAGATATAAATGTCATCTGTATAAGATAATGTCTTTATAGTTAAATTTTAATGATCAGTGCTCTACATATGGCAGACATCTGACTGACTCTTCACATGTAACATTGCTAAATGGGTCGAAACATATTTGAGTAACTGATAAAATACTTGTGCAGGCTGCCCTAGTACAGCCTATCTGTGGGAATCACTGACATCATTTCAAAGTGGAAATTGCACGTTGAATGGATCAGAAACAGCTATAGCTGCTACAGCTCCTCTAGAGATAGTCCTCCTCCATGTGATCTAATTAGAGATTAAAAATAACAGCTTTCTGCTGAATGAGTGCTACTTCTCTACTTTAATGTTAGGAGCTTTTTGTCTTCCCATAATTTAAATTAATATACGTCATGACTTTGTGTAAAACAGAGGCCATCTCAACTGCCATGCAATGACTAAGCCTGTATAGAAGCTTAATGTTAGAAGGAGTGACACACTATAGTGACTGCATAAAAAGAGAGCCTCAGGCGTAGCAATCCAAATTTTCCCTGCTCTGTGCATAGTGTTACAGGCAATAGTGTTTCAGTAATAAATGCACCATGATGTGCATGGACGCATGAGAAGATACACACTGCTTCTCTTAACACTACATAAAAGAAGTTGAAAGCTAAATCTTACCCAACAGCATATTGCTTTATGATGGTAAGATGAAACACACATTCATTTTCTTCCATCAGACATACTGTAAGCTCTCCTCTAGAAGTTAAAAGTTAAATGAGTCATTCACAGTACTTGCATACTAGGACACTGGGCCTTCCAGCAGAGATACTGACATGGTTGTAAGCTGATTTCCTCTTTCGGAGGCCACATGGGCCGAGGCTGAATTGACTTAGTTTAGGTCAGAGGAGTCCTGTCGTTCCAAGCTTCAGTCGCTCTCAAATAAGACATGAAAAGGCAAAAACAGGGCCAGGAGGTGTACTTATCACATAACAGGTAAATCAAAAGGCAATTTCAGTCTTTTTGCAAGTGAATAGCCTTGTAAAGAAAGGTGATCCATTTTTCTAAGAGCATTTACATAGCTGAATGTGACTGGTAAAACCTTAGGGGAAATGAGTATCAAAAAAGCAAATACTTGCATTGTTTGGTCCATTGTCAAGAGGAGCTGAAAGCCTGAACTGGAAACCGAATGTGACAGGTAATCACAAATAAAGCAACCTAAGGCATTGCAATGAATTCATCAAGAAGACAGGCCAATTTCCAAAAGACACCTGGTGATTAAAAACAGAAAACAAATTCTAGAAAACACTACAGTGAGTTGGTTTCAAAATGGAAATGTTTCACATGAAGAGAAGCCTAAAGGTTTTCCAATCTAAGGTTACATTTCACCAGGGACCCTGTGATCACAGTGCTGGCCTCTTTTTCTTTTTTTTTTTTAATTTGATGAATGACAAGGACACAGTGTTCTAATTTTCTGATAGAGTAGAAATCTGAGTATATTTTTAATTTTGAGAGAAGTTGGTATGGTATTAATAATAAAGGTTTTATATTTATATTTACAGCAGCAACAAAAAACACAATAACTTTGTATGTAAGACTTTGGTTGCATCACGCTGGATTTCATTCATCCATTCTTACATTAAACCTGATCATTATTTATTCCAAATATGGCATCTGTAACCTTGCAAGAATATAATAAGGACGCTACCACCAGTATCTACTCGTTGAAAAGCAACCACTAACTGAAAATCTGTGCTTCCTCTGAAAGCAGACCATTAGGAAAAGATGCATGTTCCTCTCACAGTGCTTCACAGAGTCACGTGAATGTGTAATGTCATCTTTTCAGTGTCCTTAGGCAACGCATCTCCTCTCACCCCTCTCAGACCTGGAAATGTCTGATCCACTCCGCATCACTAAAGAGTCAAGTAGTCCTGGCTGGAACAAAACCACTGCCTCTCTTGCCTCTCCTCGCAAATAATGGATAGAAACCTTAGTTTCTGTGGGATTTCCAAAAATGACGTGCAAGTGAGCTTTGAAGGTAAGTTTATAGGTTAAAACATAGGAAATGCATTATTTATTTCATGGTTAAGATGAGATGTATAAATCTGAAACTGACATTACCGATTACTGAAGTCTCACATGCTTATCTGGGAAAAACAAACAAACATCCAATTGTGTGCAGAGATCAAGGCCTAATCATTTAAATGATGTGCCTAGACTAGGTACTGTATTAAGAGTTGTTTAGTCAAGAAAAGTATTTTGGTTAAAAGATCCAGCTAAAATCATCCTGTATGTAATAATGGTGTAGATTACAATTTGTAAGTATAGCAATAAATCACAACCAACACAAGTGTTCCCTTTTTCATGTTAAAGTATTGGAAGCTGTAGCCTCACATGGCAAGCTAACTGAAAACCAATAATTTTAAGGTTACTGGTCATTTGTTAGTCATTACTCGATAAAAAAAATACTTGATCGAATAGTTGCTTGTATACTGTACATCTAACAAAAACAAAAAACACAGAATGACCTACTATTGTTGTTCAATCTGTGGTAAAACCAGCCTCTGATTATATCAACAGATCTATGTCACTGAATAAACTGTAGTAACACAGATAATGAAACATTAACAGTAATTTTTAAATGACATGCTGTGTTTTTTGAGGGGGATGGTAATCTACTTCTAATCTGGTACAACGCCCAAAGAAATTCTAAATATGGCAAATGCTGTTGGCAGTGTACAATGTACACGCATACACATGCTCCTCAGATATGACGGTTGCCATGTAGGAGTTGTTCAAATTATAGGCATCGTTTCTGGCAGTGTGGATTTTGGCCTTCCTAAAGCTAGGTCAGACGTAAAGGAGTCTGGAGCCGTTGTAAGTCAGTCTGCAGTCAGCCATGGTTCCATCCTGCTTTGTAAATGAAGCAGCGTGAAGCTAGGCAACGTCATCACTTCCACATGAGCTGCCTGATGATGTAACACAAGCTGAAACAATCCTACTATAAACTAGAGATGCATTTTGCTCTGAAAGACCGATTCATGGTACAATGCTGGGATACAATTCATTCAGCAATCACAGAGTCTTAAATATTTGAAAATCTTTTCTCCACCTGATTTTTACTGTCACTTATGAATGATCATTTTTCATCAGAAAGGCAGCCATGAAAATATTCCATATTACAGTTTTCAGTTTGAGGAGGATCAATTAATAATTATGCCAAGAGGCTCACCAGGCCTATTGAGCAAGCAACCAACAAAGATAGAAGAAAATAGAGAACTACCTAATCCCTCCACAATTTCAATTCAGTGATAAATACTTCAACTGTGAAAAATAATCATCTACAAAGAGAAGGATTTTCTTTTATTTAAACTCAACAGCTACTCAAGGTTTGGAGGATAACTATATAAATGTGCTATTTTTGACACTTTGAGGCAAAATACAGACATACACAAGTAAATCAAAAAAGGAATACAAGAGACAATTTTAGCTTCACTGATGTTGAATGGGTTCTGTTTTTGTCTATTTAAGGATATCAGCATTGATCACACAATCCTACTATTGAAGCCAAAGCTAATTGGGTTATTTACCAGTATAAGTACAGAAAGAAAAGAAAGCATTTAGAGAATGTCATGCAATTTCAGATATTTCTACAAAATTACCAATAGCATAACAACAAAAGATGTTTTAGCTCAAACAGCACAGGACAGGATTGTCTCAAGATTGTGTAAGTATCATATAATACACTATTCTCATCTATGGCATCCATGGAGTGTTTACATGTTAGTAGAACACACATAGTAAAGTATCCAGTCTAATGCACATATTGGATCATGGTTTCTGTCAAATCAATACAGATAAGAGAAATAAAATAACATTTCCACGTTAAAGTGTCCAGTAAAAATGAGAGAAATTGCAGTGAGGGCTCCACTGCCTCTGCACTTGCACTTGTGTCTCTGCCTGAGGAACACCCCTGCACATATCGGATTGTACATAAAGGATTAAAAGGCTATCCCACGAAAACCCTGTGCCTGAGTGTACCTAAGAGTAGTTCTCAACCCAGAAGAGGTTGGCAGGGTAAAATGGTGAATTTAATCCAAAAAAAAAAAAAAAGTGCGTGTTGAGGTTATTAAAAAGATGTAATTTAACACTAAACTCCCTAAATTAGACTTACATAACTACACATTTTACCAACTTAGAGGATCTAATTTCAGAGCCTTTATCGTAGCATCACATTACATAACGGATGATTCAGAGTAGAAGTTGTGCTTGCTATCCATCAGAGACTAAATAAACCGACAGTGTCCCTGGAAGACTCGCTGTGTATTGTGTAAACACTGTCGATCCGTCTTCCTACAGTAACATCTTCACACCTGCACACACTGACACGTCTCGGTTACAAAGTGCCATGTGTTTTATTTTGCACAACAAGCATTAAACTAAGAGCCTGTGGCTTAATCCACCAGGCTGTGTTCTGTGTTTGCGTGCGCCTACACATAAAACAGAGAGCCCAGCATCAGTCCACATCAACAACACACACGTCCCATCAGCTCCGACCACGATCAGACGAAAAAAGCTATCGTCATGCTGCATTACCAATAATAAATTAGCCACAGCTATACTACATCGATTTAAGACGCCGTCCTTGTGGATCATATTCTATTTAATGTTCAGTGAAGCTCAGTCAGCGAACAGGGTGGTCATGCAGATATAGCAGGGGGTATGAATGCAGCCTATTAAGTAGTGTTCAGAGAAAACGGTATCCCATCACAGAAACACCAAAAAGTGTGGAAGGAAAGAAAAAACCCCACAAATAAGCTAGTTCGTCTGTAAGCTAATTAGCATCAGTCGCAGTAGCATCACCGTTGCACCTACTACACGAAGAGCCTGCGGGCGGAGGGAGAGGGAAGACCAGGAGGCGAGAGGATGCCTGCGGTCCTGACTACTGTTAAGGTGTGGGAATAGACGCTAAACACACAGTAACACAGACAAACAAAAAACAATAGTAATACAGTAGGCTCGACTAAAATTAGAAAGTAGTATTAAAATTCCTTACCTGTGTAGCTAACGAGAAGCAAAGCTAGAAAAATATCCCCTGACTGGACCATCGTAACTCCCGTGTAAACGGCGAAGCTAACGTTTGATGTGTCCCCTACGTTTTTTCCCCCTTAGGTTTCCGCTTCTCTTAGCAACTGTTCATCCTAATCTGTATTTCTGAGGTCGTCGGAGATAATAACTGTCAGTACCAGCGTCAACGGTGTCAAGCAGCGGCCAGAGATTAGCGGTGATGAGCGCCAGTGCACTGTTCAAAGTCTGACTGACAAGCACGGCCTCGTCACACACATGGATTAATGCGCACGAGCGGAATAATGGCCCTCTGGTTAAATAGTGCGCGTCTCTCAAGGAAAACAAGTGTCATGAGGAAAAATAAACAATGATACTAGTAATACTGCAAATACGATACACATATACTGTGCCGAAATCTCAATCACCCTCAGCTTTGTTGTTGTTGTTGTTGTTTTCACGGTTGAAAAGATACATGTATTTTTCATTCTTTTTTTTTTTCACAAGCAACAAGAAAATACAGGAAATACATTAAGACCCACAAAAAACCTGAGTGAGTTCTAATGGTTAACGTGACGAGTTAGTGTGACCCCTGGCCCCATGACAAAAAGCAGCACAAACAGTTAGTAACATCTGACATGTTCAACACATGTCAGAAACCTGATATATGAAACCTGATATAAAACATCAGAAAATTAATGCAATGAATCTCATATTGTCTGAATAAAGACATGTTGAGTGCAAAAGGATCCTACTAAATACTACCACTCTGGGTTACAGAAACTGTTTTTTAGAAGCATTTTTTGTTTGTGTTCTTACAGTGGTGCATACTTCCCATATATCCAGATTGTATCTTGTTAATATTGGCCCAGGAATTTTACATATAATACCAGTAAAGTAAAAGTTTGGGCTTTTTAATAGCTGTCTTGATTGGAATCAGCACGATGCAACAGTTTTTTACAATACATTTTTATTTTTATTTTCTTCTACTTTTTTTAATTGAATCTCCTTCCCACTGCACTGCATTTTTTCTTTTCTTGCTTTTTTTCAAAAAAACCTGTGAAAGTGTTGTCCCATACAGAGCACAAAAAATGCATTACTGTGTCTCAAGAGGATAGATATAATGTACACAATGCACATAGGCCTATGGTATCATCTGTTATATAACCTTCATTAGGTGTTTTGGCTCACAAATATTTGTAATAGTAAGCTACTGTCACCAAACCTGCACAAACTGCCTGTGTAAGATATTAATTTTTCTACCAACAGCCTCAAGGACATTAATCCTATTTCTGTGGTGACTTCCAAATTAATTTATCTCTCCACATAACCATTGCTAGGTGTGTTTTTCTTTCCAGTATTTAATTTACTAATTGTATAGATGTTCAAAAACTCTGAGTAAATTCAAAAGGTTATATCAAAACAGAGAAACTGAATAAAAATGACCTTTTATGATTTACTTAGCATAAAAAACATATCTACAACCACTGTCATTTGTCAAATTACTTGGTTTTTACAGGTGAATCAGTGTTGCAGAAGATGACAGTGTTTTGACATTCACTGAAGCCTCTGCACATCCAAATGGGTCCTATCTGATGACGATAAAGCTGAGAAATTGCATTGCACATGAGCCGTTTAAATGTATTGATGGGATTTGGGGTTCAAAAGTTATTAAACATTTTAGATGCTTTTGGTTGTTGGAAAAATACCACAGAAAAATGGTCACTGTCACTGGGAATACTTACAGTAGCCCATAACCACTATACATTTAGAGCATTCAAATGCACATAAATAATTTCTTTTTATCATGTCACCGTGGGGATTCTTTTCCAGTGGCAGATGTAGACAACTTTATGTGGGGCGGCAAAGGATGGAAAATGAGAATATGTAAGTGGCAAAAAATAAAAGATCCACAAAAGCACTTTATTTATCATTATACAGTGCCCTGTATTGCACTATAGTACTCAAGTGTTTTTAATATAAAACAAGACCAGTGTTCAAACAAAACTGCCCATCACTTAAGTATTAAAAGCAAAATTAAAATATTCCAAAACAAATAGAATCCCTGCTCTGTAACAAATTGTATTTGCTTGTAAGATGCAGTGGAGCAGAAAAATAAATAATTTTTAAATGACTTTGGTCCATTTAGTGGGTATTTCAGTGCTTTGTGCATGTTGTAAACATAGTGGTGGTTTGTTTTGTTTTGACAAATACAGCCTGAAGAACACAACACTTTTACAGTGGGTGGGCAGATGAAAACCGTGCCCCTTGTAGAACTGCCCCTGCTGTTTTCCAAAATTCTACTTGGACATTAAATAGAAATAAAAGCCATATTTGTATTTTAACTCCTGCAGGTTATTAATTGGATGATTATTAATGTATGTGCTGTATTTCAGTGCTGAGGATGTTTATGGTTGAGCTAATTTGATCTGCTTTATAGAGCGTTTAACCCACAGCTGAGCATCATATTCTATAACATCATCAATTATCACTGGTCCATACATAAATATTGTAACCACACACACCAATGGAAAAATGCAACAAGCAGGACAGCGGATTTTAAAATCAACCTTTAACACCAAATGCATGAACTTGGTGTTTTTATTAATGTAAAGCAAATTACTGTAAAAATCACTGTTGCCCCGAGATGTCATTGGAACTAACACTTTGTAGCATTAATATTTTTTTCCTATATAGTTACTGTACATATTATTGAACTCTGACTGCAAATCAGATATTATACAATGTAATTTGTCACAATTTGTGTTTTATAATTTTATAGCAAATGAGACATCTGCCATTTTAATCCTAATACAGTTCTTCATTTTGCACAGAAATACTGTTAGTATCAATCTGCACAGCTGAAGTACAGCAAAATGAACCTTTAAAATGCACAACAAAAGCCACAGTTCTTCCCTCTACATACTTCACTTGATTCTGAGGTTTAAGTATTAGGTCAAACTCCAGTCAGATATTCTCCTGACCCTCCTCACCTTACCAATGGCCAAAGAGAGACTCATTCACTTTAATTTGGACGGCAAAGTGAATGGTACCTGAGAGATAGCAGAGATGCAAGGGGAGAGACTGTTCTTTGCTTGCACAGCAGGGAGGTATCATATTTGGCACCCTAAGAGGGTGGTTTGAACTACTGGCTAGAACAGAGACGCAATGAGCCAAAATCTAATAATCTCAAATCAATCTGTGGGCTAGCTGAATGTGTGTTATGGTCAAATCATCCACATTTACTGTAACCATTTTATACAGTATGTCTCTCTAAACATATAACCACAGGGTGTGGAGCCCCCAAAATGTTCCCAAACACACGTTCCTTGCTCGACCTTTTAACCAAGCATATGTTCAAAAGTAACACAGAGAAAATAAGGAGAGATGAGAAAACATGGGGGAGATGGTGATACGATCGGTCAAGGTTTAGGGCAATGTGGGGGAAAGGATATGATTTTGACTGGCATTTTTGCATCCACATCACAGATAGAGAAAGTATGAGTCAGCTGATGACTCATACACAGAGTATAAATGCCCTCCAAAATATACTCTAGTGTTTTATTTAGTGTATTGAAGTTGTACAAAAGCTGATGTGGCTTGTTTTGCTTTTAAGTTTTCTTGCTAGTATAACATTTTAAGGCCATTAGTCACTGTGAAAATGTACTGTGTTTTATTTTAAATAAAAATCTATCTATCTATCTATCTATCTATCTATCTATCTATCTATCTATCTATCTATCTATCTATCTATCTATCT
>JAQQZY010000006.1:28650642-28664948 GCA_030068375.1 Ostorhinchus rueppellii | reverse complement strand
CTATCTATCTATCTATCTATCTATCTATCTATCTATCTATCTATCTATCTATCTATCTATCTATCTATCTAATAGAAGAACATGCACGTGAGCGTTGTGTAGAAGGCCCTGTATCTACTGTAGGTGGTTTTAAAATAGCTCTTCTTACCTCCTCCACCACTGAACAGAAGGAAACATATTGTTATGAACATTGGTTTCTGGGTCATGGAAAAAGAGCCGAGGTCAGTTACAGAGGGAGGAGTAGCACACGTTCATGGTGCAAATGGCCGTGAAAACACGAATGCTTTAAAGCATTGTTCTAAGAAGTCACTGGCCTGTGATGTCCTGTGGAGAAGCAGGCTGGTAAATAAACTGTTTTGTGGGAATCACCAACAGGCTTCTTTTCTTTTTTCCTTTTGTGTACACAGCACAATTAAATAAAGACAAAACGTTCCTGTAATTAAAAAAAAAAAAAAAAAACACCATCCAGTGTTCTGTGTGCTTTGGATGAATGACTTGATGAAAAGTTTGTAAGTCTGAAGCATGCATCTGTCATTCAATTATCACCACCTCGTGCAGAAAGACAGAGAATCCCATAATCTCAGGACTAAAGGGTGTATCAGTTAGCTGGAGTGGGAGATGGTGTTGTCACACAGTGGATTCATTGTCCTGAGAGTCTGTCCTGCAAGGCACACAGGGCTTCTTTGTGGAGTGCAGATATTAATCGGCGTAGGCAGTGATCTGGAGGAGTCTGACTAAGCTCACATACAACCACACACACAAAGACACAGACGCAGCCATATACATATTCATCATGTAATACCACAGACAGAATCCAGTATCCAATCCCTCCCAGTGTTTGCCATTATAAAGATGTCATTCTTTACACATGATTTACACAATGCATATGCAAACTACAAAATTGTCGTCACCACTTTGAATACAAGGTGTCTTTGCACTGTTCCAACCAACTTCCATCATCAGCGAGTACAAAGAGAGCTTAGTTCTGCTCATAGTCTGCTGTTTGACTGCCAGACCAGTGACAACACCTCTGCCTCATGAGCATAACCCCAACCGCAAGAAAAATACTGTGTAACCACATCCCCAGAGTCAATTAACACACAAAGAATTGAATAAAATGAATCATGCTTAAACTATTTGAAAATTAAACCGCAAAATTGACAGTTTCAACACTTATTCATTGTGTACATATTAAAAATCTGCTGGTGGGGAAGTGTAAAGTTCACTAAGTTACACATTTCAGACTGAATTACATTTATTTATGTAAATTTTATTTGACAGGGACAATACATAAAGGGATTGTTAGATGTAAGCGTATGCAACCGATGGAGTGTATATAGTATTTAAAGCCATAATATGCAGAAATTGGCCCTGGTGGGTCTTATAAGAAACAAGACACACAAACAAAAATAACAACATACCAACAAATAGATTAGAACAGAACTATTTCAACCTCTGACCCTGATAAAATTTGTTATAAAAACATAACGCTTCTGCATATGAAACTGAAGACATGGCATCATCTTACAAAGATGAACTTAACATTCGATTGTAATGATTGAGTTATCAGTCAGACACATTCAAAAGACTGGAAATGAATGAAAATAATAATAATGGAAAAGCAAACACAAAGGGAGTCCAAAGAGTCAAGATGGGAAATATATCTTGAATATCTGCTGCCACCTAGTGACAGAAATTCGCTGTACATTTAAGTGAGGTCTTTGATAAGATGGTTAATATAATAATAATAATGATAAAAATAAACCCTTACATGTAATGTGATCTAGTGGACTTGAGGGGGCAGCATATCTCTATCTCAAGAAAAAGATCAAACTGAACAGATTTTCTTTTTGCAGTGTAATTTATGTGTGGATGGTATAAAACGGAATAAATAATAACTAATGCTGATCTTTTTTTCATCTATAATCTTGTTATGATTTAAGAAATGGAACATAATATGTTTTCATGATGACCCCAGTTGAAATGCTGAATCTTCCCCTGACTGTCCTTTTCAACAGGAGGTTCATCGTTGAGGTGATTGTTTATTTATTTATTTAATTATTTAATTAAATGCTATGTTCAGGCATCTTCATTTGAAAATCATCTGCACTGCTCAGCAATTTCCAATAATTTATGCTGTCTTTATATCTTTATATTTCCTCACACTCTTTTTTGCACCTCTTTTTGCCTATAATTTAACTATATCTAATGTCACAGCAATGGCACTGTAGATAAAGCTGTTTCCATTAGAGAAGCATATTTATAGGTGAGAAAAAAAAAAAAAAAAACCAACATATTACAGTTTAGTTCCAGTATTTTCAGAGGCAGCTGCTCTGCGTTCAGACATTTTGCAACATGTTGCAACAGTATATCAATTTTTGTCAACTGTTATATCCATATTTACCTTCTTATGAAACCGTACGTGGTGAACACAACCAAAGAAAATGCAGTAAAATTGTTTCTATTCGTTCCAGTGTATCAGATTTTTACCAGTAATTTCCTTAATTACTTGTAATGTGATAATCCCTGAAAATTAGTATTAAAAGTCACATGTACAGATGCTTGTCCTCATTTAAATATTCAATAAAAGACCAATTATTACAGTTAGTCCTAAAATTATACCTAAATATAAATCATCTAATGATGTAAAATGGCTTAACAGAGATGTTATATTTGAAGATGTGGGAAAGCGCAGTGTGTATGAAATCCATCAAAAAAAAAAAAAAAAAAACCTAGGCAAACAATTGTCTCCAAATGCATTTGTTTGTTATTTACAAAACCAGGCTGATTTTAAGACTTTCAATGCACACAAGTCAAACATCCTGTAAAACCAAACTTAGCAAACACCATCTTCTGTAATATGCAGTGACAGTTCACATCAGATCCCCAGTCTTTCAAGAAGCCTGTCACTTTGGATTTCACTCAAGATGTTTGATGAGCTTCTAACGTACTCAAACACCATCTCAAACCCCTGGCTATGCAGAACACTGCTCTCAGTCATCAAACTGTGTCCCAAATGCTCTCTGCAATACTAAAAGGATGTTCAAATGAAAAAACGAGAGGTGCATGAAATACATGATTCATCAAAAGGATTACATTTTCATTTTCGGCAGAAGCATAAACAGAAATGAAAATAGCAACAATGTATGATACGTGATGAAGTATTCTTGCAGTTTGACAGGAAATTGCTGTTCAATTTGACCTGGAGAAAAGTGAGTCATGGCTACAACAAAGGCAACAAGTTAGTCTATTATTAGGAACCCAGCAGTCGCCTATGAATAACAGCTGGATTTATATATTCAGTCAGACTACAACAGGCTTTGAAAGTACAGTGTTTATGTGAATAATGTTTTACAAGCCTCTTGAGTCCTGCAATGCTGTTATCTTGCAAATCAATGTGGAAGTCAACTTCGCCACGGTTCGTTGGCTGCAGCTCTGCTATATATTTTGGTTGGGTTTGGAATGTGCATTTAGTCTAACACTGAAAATAAGGTGTTTAAACCCAGGTGGACACAGACATCTGTAGTCTTCTAGCCGACTGGAATTACCTTATAACCATGGAACAATTAGGCCATAAAACATACAAATCTGTCTATGAAAGGAAATAAGCCCTAAAGAGGCTTGTACTGTATGATTATTCAACTCGGTGATATCAGGATTCTGTTACAGTGAATGGAATTTCGGGCAGCTATTTATTAGCAACCTAAATTATGAGAGTAAATTTTAGAACTCGCCAATGGGAAATTAACAGGTTTAATTTAAATGGATGAAAATGAAACTTTGAACTGTCTTAGAGATATATCTCATTTAAGACATTTTAAATAAAGTCCATTCCTACCCTAATTATTTTCCAGCCAAGGGAAATTGTAGCTCAAAAATACTAACGACTCTGAAAATTAAGACTCAAAAGTGGTCTGCTCATTAGTCTGATACTGTAACGTTTTTTTTTTTTTCTTCCTTCTAACATGACTGTATGAAAAGCCAAAAGGGACAGAAGAGCTTGGAGTTAATACAGTATTTTATTCAGGTTTTCCAAGTCGGACACCTGTTCTTTCACAATCCAGCAATAACTAATTATTTCAAGAAATGTATATACCCTTGCCTGTTCATTTTATTATGGCCATTTATCTATTTGTTATTATTCACCCGAAGGAAGAATTATTGATTGATATAATTAGTGTCTATTCATGTTTAAAAACTAGAACCCCATTTAATATATGTATCATCGCATTATTTTAAGTCCAAGTCTAACAGAAGCAGGGGTACCTCGGGCATTACTCTCATTTTGAAGTATACTTGGACTTCAAACAGAATAAGATGGACTTTGAAGGAGGGTATTCACTTTTTGATCCTTTTCCCTTCCATTGATTACATGAGATGATAAGAACAAAGAAATTTTGCCTGTTGCTCATTTCCTTCGACCTTCCTTACAATTCCCAGCCTCTTGTCTGAAATGCACTGAGAACCTGCATAGCTACGTTTCTGCATCTTCATCTGTGGTTGCAAAGGCTCCTTATGTCATTTAGGGACATAGTGAATCGTCATGTTGCAAAATTATCTTTAATTATTTCCAAAATATGTTGCATTGGACAAATGCCGTGAGTTTCCATCTCATAAATGAAAGTTTTGAAACAATATAAGCATATTCTTGAACGTTTTTGAAGTGAGTCCATAAATGTTTCATGCCATTCTTCATTAAATCCTCTGCCTTGTAATGAGATGGAGATTTTTACAGCTGTATTTCTTTTGTGCCTTAAAATGAATGAATTATACTTTGCTATTAAACTTAACTTAAACTTATTGAATTTATATCTGAATAGGACTTATAGCTCTGTGCATGGTTAATTGCTATTTATTGCCTTTTGTTTTGGTCAAAATGTAATATTGTAGTTTTTAATTCAGTGTTTTCAAACTTCTACTAAAACAGTTCATAATAAATAGTTCACATTCCTGGTCTGATATGCAGTGAAAGCTAACCGTAGAAAAGTCACAGATATAAAAAGAAATTCCTGACATCATGGTTTTGTCTGTTTTTGACAGACTGAAAGTGGGAATGCATTGCACTGTCTGCTAGTTTTTCATGATCAAGCGTTTCCTGTCTCTATGCACTGTATGCACCTGATTTATTAACATTCAGTTCAAGGAAGGGGACCTTTTCCTCACCAAATCCATGGTTAAAACTGTCCGAACATGCACCTCTCAATTCATGCTGATAATTCGTGAAATTCATTGCCCTAATTAAAGCACTGAATTGACTTTATAAAAATCAAAAATATTAAATGACCCCTGCAATTGCTCGTCAATACCAAGCTCTTTAACTAAGCTCATTTGATGTGCTGGATTAAAATGAGTAAGTCCCTGTCAATTACATTCTTAACCACTATCTTAGCTTTGGTGGCGTTCATGCCTGTAGCCTAGTTTCTGTCTATTTCAATTCATCACATGGAGAAAGAAGCGAAAGCACCATTTTAGGTTATTTCAACTATTGTCACATTTGAGTCATGGTTAATGCATAATAAAACAAAGAGTGATATGAAACGCAAGTCCAGTGTGTCATTTATCATGACAGAAAAGATCACGCTGTGGAGGAATGTTACAGCAGCTGTCAGCCTGGTAGAACACTATTGTTTTATAGAATCGCCTTTAAAGCCTTTATAATGCATCCCAAGGACATTACATGATAATCTTTCAATAGAGAATCATTGTGGTTATCATATTAAAACAGGTACCACACTGGATTTAACTAAGCAGATAGGTTCCACTGGATAATTTAACCACAGAAGATGCATGGAGTAGTAGTAGCTTCTCATTTCTTAAACAACCATCAGTTTAGTGGAGAGCATAAAGGTTAGACTGTGCCAGTGGAAGAAGGTCATGTGGTCTGAGGAGCCCAGACCGACCCTGTTACAGAGTGATGGACACAACAGGGTGGCCATCACACATGGATTGGCCACCTGAGTCCAGACCTGAACCTCTTGGAGAATTTTTGGCAGGAGACTTTACACATCGGTCCACCTCTCCCATCCTTAATACAGGATCCTGGTGAAAAATTAATAGAAGTCTAGATGAAAATAAATGTTGTGATATTGACTAAGTTTACTGAAATGATGCCACGGTGAATTTGTGCTGTAATCAAAATTAAAGGCCCTCCAAAGAAATATTAGTGAGGGACTCTTTTGGGGCGAGCTGTGTGTAATAACTACAAAGATGAAGGAAATAATTAAAAGGTTTTATGACATGCAGGTGATTATTAAAGCCCAGTTGGCATTAGTATCCAAATATAAATCACAACCCTAGCCATAAAACTAGATGAGCATTTGTAGGCTCAAGAGAACATACAGTATTCTATTAAAAGCAAAAAAATACAAACCCAGACATCTTATCACGTCTCGCCAAACAACCGAAAGTCGATAAATGTTGAACTAACAGATTATTGTGGTACGTAGGCTGATGAAATATCTCGTCTCACTACTTTATCACTTTGTGGCATCAATTATGTGAAGACAAGTCTTACCACAGTTAGACATTTGGCAGCAGCTGCATACATGGAGACGACCACATCACAGCGAGTGCACTGACTTAGTGGGAGTTTGAATCTACATTATATTGAACAGGACAAGAGAAGACTATACAATCAATGAAGCACCAAGAGAAATGAATACATTGTGACATTGCATTGCTGCTTCCTGTCTACGATGACAACTGGGTTATTCTAATGAATGAATGTGTCTTCTATAATCTATGCAAAGTCTGTGTTACTGGTAACACCTGCTTCAGTGTCAATATTAGTCAGTTGAGTATTCATCTAACAGAGTGTTGCCAAAGTACATTCAAGTGTGCTTTTTTGCTCTTTTGTGATTTTTATGTTTTCGTATTTTATATTTTAACTTTTTCTTCGTATGCCTCTCTTGCGATGCTTCTAAGTTTTATGTAAAGCATCGAATTGTCCTGTACATGAAATGTGCTATACAAATAAACTTGCCTTGCCTGGCCTTTACCTGTTACAAATATCCAGTCAGAAAACTGAGCGTGCATGAAGTAGAACAATGACAGCTGAGGAGAGTTGATGTTGGCCGATTAATCAGTTTGACCAATGAATCACTGCTGATAGAGTGATAGAATTAAAGTTATCGGCAGCAGACGTTGGTGCTGATAACGACTGATGACTCGGCTTCTAAATGTGGAAATAGGGAAAATAATTCTGAAAGGATGAGTTGACTTTAATGTTCAGTGATTCACATTTATTAAATTAGGTATTTATTACTTTGACTTCAGTGCAACAGCTATAATATTTCTAATAAAGTAAAAGAAGTTAATTTCAGATATGCGTAATGTGTTTTCTGTGGCACAAATAGGGGTTGTGATATATAACATTAATTGGTTATATGCTTTCACCTGCTCCAAACTACAATTATTATATTGGCCATTAATGTTCACTCCTGGTCGACCTCTAGTATTTAGTTTCCAACTTTTCAAATGCACAGCAGAGGAACGTTGGCGCTCCCTATCTTGTAAAGCTTGTAGCTTTATCATTTCCCTTATCATAGATTCGTTACCTTCAGCTAAATAGAGCGAACCCTAATTAGCATAAACAAACACCATGCAACAATTTATTTTCTGCACATTTTTAGCCAATAGCCTCAGGACTTTAAGAGCTGAGAGTCGCTTTAAGTATTTATTGTTTTTATTGTTCTAAAAAAAAAACCTCACAGTTCATGCCATAATTGTCTTTGTTATGCTTGTGCATGGGTAGTTATCAGCGCCTGGAGCCAGACAATATGACTGGCAGCGCTATGTAAGCACAGACTTCTTGTTCATAAATTTTATGATTAATACAGACTGCGTTGTAATCTGGGAAAGCATCCTGGCATGAAGGATGAGGATTATGTAGTTTTCATCTCAGAAACTAATTGAAAAGGCCTGTGATGGCGCTGTTATCACTCATGTCCCTGCTGAGTTATGGCCAGGGTGAGATATGACTGACGGAAAAAAGGGAGACTTAATGAACAGCATGTGACTATTGAATAGGCAGGTACTAGATTGTAGACCTGGACATGTTTTAATAAAGATATCTCATATTAGTTGGGATTCAGCCTTTCAGATTAAGTGATAATACCTGCAGTCTGTACAAGAACCTTTGTAACGGATGAATGAACCGCCAAATAAAATCTTTGGATATATGAAGTATATTTCCAGTTTAGATACTCTAATCTCTAAAACAGATGCGAGAAAAATAACTGTTAGATGAATTATGCTGCACTGAATGTAGAACAGTTTGTAATTTCTACCACTAGGGGTCTCTCATTCCCATCCCTCTCAGATGTGCAGTTTGCTAACATTGAGAAGCAGTGTGGGATCATGGGAGTTGTTTTCATGTCCAGCGTTGATGAAAATACATTGGATGTGACCCAGTAAGAAAGCATATTTCCAGCCAAGCTAATGCATGAACGTTTTATTTCTAATGAAAAAGCAGCACATCAAACATTAAACAAATTAATTTTCCCTCACTGGTGGGCAACCAAATGAAACTGGCCACTACACTGAATACAGTAAAGGATTTCTGATCATTGCAAGTACATAAGTCAACAAAATATATCATTTACCAAGTGATTTGAAGATATTTTAATGCTGTTATTTTCTACCCTGTTCTCTGTTCTACAGCATAATGGAGTTTTTGTTTCTTGGAATTTCTACATCAGCCCAAAACAACACAAATGAGGATTTAACTCAAACATTTGTTCCCTACAATTCTTTTAACTAAACTGTAGTAATTGAAGCAGTAATCCCCCCACCCACCTAAGCCCCTCACAGATTGAACAGCGGCCACCTACCCATTTTCCAACAAGAAAAACAGCAAATAAATGTCTATTTTGTGGAGTACGGACGTCTTTATGAGAAAGCTTACCCCATGGAGTTATCGTGCTATCTGATTGACTCTAAGTGAAATTTAGAGCAATATAGATATGTAAACTAATTTGCAGTACGAGCATGAAAAACACTTCATATCTTTAGAGATGCACTCTGGGATGATTACAAGCTATTTCTTCATCATAATGTGAGACAGTTTAGGAAAAAGTGTCATCAGACATTTTGGATACAGTGCAAATGGCTTGTGAAGTTGATTGTGCGTTACCCCCCCCACAGGTCTATATCTCCCACTTGTTTTTCATATCATTGATATTTATACGTGGTAGATACCTGACTTTTACGTAACCAGCATATCAATCACCTATGAACCACCACAGATGAATAAATGCTTCAGCAGAGAATAAAATGAGTATGTTGGTTTCATCACCATTTCGCACAGTGACCTGTTATCTTACGCAGAGGTAATATAAAGCAGAACGCTCCCCTAGCTGAACATTCATTGATGGTGTGTGAGCCATAGTGATGGGTTTTATTAAGTTCTACTGAAGACGGAAGAGCATATTTAATTCAATTCCATTTTCTCACTTAGTGTAGATTAGAATAGGTTAGCTCATTTTCTCTTTGTCAGGCACAGAAGCAGGACCTTGTGGGACTATTGTTGGTTAATAATAGGAGAAATAAAGCTTTTGTCATATTCCAAGAACAAGAAAGAAAAGAGAAAGATACCCATGTGTGAGTGTAAACAAGAATTTGTAAAAGAAATGCATGTTACATTGTTCTATTGGCAATGTGTCTCACCATTAATACACAATTTATTGGCCTCTGTGTTACACCAGGAGCATATTTCACACTCTACCAATAACTTCATTAAATATTTGATGAACGCAGCCAGTGATGACTGGTACACAAGTTCAAAAGACACACTTTATATAGCACAAGTCCATTTATATCTACCAACAAGATGCACAACTTTATCTCGCCTTCAAAGCATGCCACTGGACATCCTGCTGGAAGACATCAAACCAAAGGTCAGGCTGTGGATGAGTACTGCAGTATCTGGAGGCCAGTCAGAGAATAAGAGCGTAGAAGAAAAGAGAGCAAAGGCCAGTGTGGCCTCCCATGTCAGTGTAGATAAACTGCCCCTGTCTGCTTAAGATATTTTTTAACATGTGAAAATTTACATAAAAATTCTCCCGCTGAGCATGTATTTGAATGTGTTACTGTTTTGACACTGAATCAGAAACTAATGTTCAGCAGCTTGGGTGGCATAAATTAAGCTTATCGTTTTAAAAGCTTTATTAATAACTCAGTTTTCTAGAGCAGACTATGACATGACTTTCAGAAAAAGTGCACTTTTTATGTGCAGTAAAATGATCAAAAGATGCACAATAAATATGTAAACATTTCATATTGTCTTAGTATGCTATTAGAGCAGATTTACTGAAGCCCATAACTAATTTTGTTACAGCAAAAACCAACCATATTTGTTACAGTTACATATATCAAAACACTTCTAATACACAGTTGTGACAGTTCATTAATCATGCACCACTCATGCGCCTGCTTTTTCATTTTATCTTGTGCATATCCTATACTACCTGTATATATGTTGTATATATTTCTCTTATCTGCAGCACAGACTTGGCTTTTGGCATAATTCAGTATTTCTTTGTAGTTTTTTGTATATTGTCTAGATTTTTCAGTGTAGATTTTCAGTGTAATTGTGTGATGTTTCTATACAGTCTTTTTACACTTTAGATTTTTGCTGCTAAACAGATTTTCATTGTTCCTGTAACAGTGACAATAAAGATCTATTCTATTCTATTCTATTCTATTCTATTCTATTCTATTCTATTCTATTCTACTCATTTGTACATTTGTGCCCTCGGTCTTTCGATGTTTTGATTAAACATCTCCTTAAAGGTCTAGCGCAAAAGGAAGGGATTTGGATGAATGTAATTGTAGAAATGCAGTATTATCTTCATAACTGTATGTTGATTAGTGTAATCTAATGACAATGAGAATCGTTGCATTGTAGTTTGCTTAGAATGAGCCGTTTATCCCTGTACAGAGGGAGCAGGTCTCCACTGACAGTATTATGCTGCATTGCTATGTTTCTACAGTAGCTCCAAACTGAATTCTTCTTTCATCATGCTATCGTGGGTGGTATCCAACATTAAGGTGGATGACTGTCATCTTTTATGTTTGACCATAGACCAGAGTTAATAATGCCATTGTTAAAAATCCAAGAACAGACGAAACAACAGAGGGAATACACAAAGAACATTTTTTTTCCAGCCAACATAGGGTGGTGGTGGGTTCTCACTCAGTTGCATCATTACTGGTAGATGTCATTAAAACCTTTAATATGCAGAACACATATTTGTAATGTTTTATGCATGTTGGAGTTGAATTGTCTGGAACTTGCATACAAAAATATGTATATTTAATTCAATTCAATTCAATTTTATTTGTAGAGCCCTATATCACAACAAGCTGGCCTCACAGTTCTTTACAGAATTAGTTGGATATGAAAACAAACAACAGTCAAATAAACAGTAGATGAAGGAAATGGATCAATGTCTCATGTACAGTACATAGAAATGAAAATAAGATTTATTAGTTTTGAATTATGCTACTACTCATATGTTCATTCGAGAAAAATAATGTCTAGACAACAGGAGATGATCCAAATATGTGTGCACACTTTTAAAATGCTTAATTAAAGTATTCTCAGTCAAACACTGGAGCATTATCCATTTTGTTATTCCTGAGGGGGCTGAATATTTATTTTTCTGGCATGACAAACATTATGAGGCCAACATACCAGGACAGTACATGTTGCTAATGAAGTATTTTGATAATTAGGGTCACTGTGTAAACACAAGGCATCATTCTCCACTGTTTGTGGGTTGAATAATACAGGGCACAAATTAGTTAATGAAACCAATTACATTTCTAGACCCACTGGATCTCATTTCTAATGTGGCCTTTTTTAGTTTGTAACAGCGTACTGTGTGGTTTGTTGCAGTATGAGTGGATAAAAAAGGAGGATGGTGTCTAACTGATGGTGGGTCACTGATCCAGTTTTGTTTCACACTGGTTTTGGATTGTTACAGATCAGACAGATCTTCACTCCTTTGTACAGTGAACTTTTTCTTACATAGTCATCACTATGAGCCCACTCACCTGTGGAAACTACCTACAGCGAACAGAATGAAACAGCAACACCGTTTTACCTTTCATCCACAATTCAGAAAGAAAATGGTAAAGGGTGACTGTGTTTGCTGGCTCACCCAGTACAGTTTACTGCTCTTACTTTAGAGTGGCTCCTTTTTTTGCCTTACACCTGCCTCCGTGCAGGACATATCAGGGCAGATGACACATAGAGGTGCTGCACTTTGCCTTTGGGATAACAACAGTAGAACACTATTCGGCTGAAAACTGCATGGCTCCAGGAATATCAACCTTTTGGCTTGTCTATTCAGACAAATGAAATAAGAGAGGTTGTTGTATTTTCTTTCAAACCATAAAAACCCAAACAGCCACCGAGGACCAGAACCATCTACTGATTTAAAATGTTCAATAACTTCTGATCCACTAATCCTGTTAATCCCTGTAAATAATTGGTGTAAAATGCAGTTTATCATCGTTTCATGGTCATCAGATAAAACTCATTTGGATGTTCAGAGGGCTCATAGTGAATGTGGAAACACCGTCATCTTCTACAACATTGATTCGCTAGTAAAACCCATGGAGTTGGATCAATGACAGCAGATAGACGCTTGGTTTATGTTCAGTTAACACGGCTGCCACTACAATTACACACAATACACAACACGTGTAGGGTGTGGAGAGGGCACGGGCAACAAACTACCGTGATAAAAAAAATTATTCAAAGCCATGGTAATTATAATCTAGAATTTAATTGACAGTTAATGATATATTTTGCTGAAAAAGTCACATTTTCTTCATTTTTTGGTTTTTGATATAATTACCCTCAACTTTAATCTGAGCTTTTATGAACATGGACAGGATCAGTAAAATAAATGTAGGAAAAATACTTGATGTTCACTGAAAAAAGACAAATTACAGAGGATTATGTCATGATGAATTGGGATAACTCACTTCACATGAAAAGTTAAACATAGAAAACAAAACATTTTGGAACTGACACAAACATAACACTGGTTTTGTATGGGTTGATATGAAATGCTTTGAGCCCTGCCTCCAACAGTTGGAATGTTTTTTTGTTTTTTTTAGTGAATATATTACAGTCAATTGTAAAAGATTTTTTGATCTCCTTTCAAGTATTGTCAACGTTTACACATAGGTAAGAGAGGTGCAGTTTCAAGTTAAAAGTGTAAAAAGACATAAATAGTGATAGACTGAGCTCAACTGTTTCTCACAGCTTGTTCAGACATGCTGAGGTTGTCTCTGCACCTTCAACATCACCTCTTTTAATACCTTTTCACCCCACCCTCACAAATCAAGGCAAACTGTACTGATGCTGCAGTCATTTTGGTGTTGGTGATGTGCATCAGGTACAAGAACAGATGCAATCCATTGAGCTGCAAAACTAGATGTTTCTTTACCATCTTTATGGCAAACAATTACTTTCTTGGCTCATAAAATGATGTATTCAGTTGGGAAACACATGTTTAAATGGCAGCGCAAGTCAAACAGGATCTAAAAATGATTTGTCTCTTACCACTGACTGATGTTCAACAACAATAAACCCTTTTGTTAAGAACCAATTACAGGCGCTACACCTGTCAAGCTTTGACACTCTACATGTGACTCTATAGAATTTTCAATGTAATCACTCAGATATCCCAAAGGAAACAATTGGAAATTTCTGCACCAACAGTTTTGAACCAGCAGAGATTTACATAGAAAAGACAAGAAAAATACCTTCACAACATAGTGTTAATTTGACCATGACTCTGTAAGGTATAACACTAACTTAAACTCATGAACTGCACAGTTGTCACAAACAAAAATAAGTTAAATAAGTTATTTATGCCAGTTTGTTATTCGAGGCTTAAAGGGGTTATATTATGAAAAATCGACTTTTGAGCAGTTTCCTATCAATAATAAGCATCTCTGGGCTGTCTACAATTCATCCTAGCATGAAAAAAGTCCGTTTTCTTCCTCTATAGTTTTCTCCTAATTTCTAAGATATGGGCTGTGTCTGAAATCACTCACTCATTCCCTACTCCCTATTCACTACATAGGGAATTCTATGTAGTGGACTATATAGTGAACTCATTAATCAAAATGGAAAACGGTTTCGGACACTACTTTGCCGCACAGTTAATTACGTCATTACTGTCACACAATTCATTTGGCACCGTGGCCGCAATGCATTATGGGATATATTGGGCCGTCTAGTGATCATCGGTTGTCCACTACATTTCGCGGTGAATTGTGGGATA
>JAQQZY010000006.1:28628263-28640211 GCA_030068375.1 Ostorhinchus rueppellii | reverse complement strand
ACACACACACACACACACACACACACACACACACACACTCACACACACACACACACACACACACACACACACACACATATATATATATAGAGTGAGAGAGAGACAAGAAAGAACCATCCTCAAGCCATTGTGATATACACTTCTCCCTGGCAAATTTATTGCCATTAAGTCTCTGTAAGGTACCATGTGACTTATGATTTATTACAATCACCTGGTGTATGTCTGTGGAGTTGGTTGGATGCAAAACTCCCTGTGCACGCAGAAGCTGAAAAAGGGGGAAGCATCTTAATAGTCAGACTATTAAGTATTTACATGTTTTCTGTTGGGACAAAAGTTGAGAATAATGGATATCATTATTATATATCATCAACAGATTTATCAAGAGATGAAAACAACACTGAATCCTGTCACTTTCAATGCCAAGAGTATGTGGTGTTTGTTGGATGTATAATATTTCCTAAATCAGAGTGAAATCTGAAAAAAACCCAAATGCCCTGTTGGCTTTTCGCGTCGTATTTACATTACTGGCGGTACCAAAATAGAAGAAATGCAATTACCTTTGACTTTCACCTTGCAAAAAATAGCATTAATGTGATTTACGCATGAGACCTACATGTGTGCAAGTCTGACAAAAAAGAGCAGGAAACCAATTGAGTGCACATGTTACTTCCCCCGAAGGCATAAAGAATTGATGACCTGTGGTGATATATTTGGAATATAATTTCCTGTAATAATTTGCTATGGTGGGAAAAAGATAGAAATTTGTGCTAATACTAACCTGCTTTATATGCTGTTTTGGCGAAATAAGATAAAGAAATGGTGAGAGGGTCTTTGCTTGACAGAGCAGAGAACACGCATATTCCCACATACATGATTCAAGTCTATTATTCAGTTCTCAACCTTGCGTTGCTATGGTACAGTACATATCATTCACATAGTGAATCAATGTACATATTATTTGAGAAAATTAAATGCTACATACCTCTGCCTGTTCACTTATGTGGTCTGAGCATGAGAAAATCTGCATTTTATTTCAATAAGGCCTGTTCTTGCTCAGCCATTGGGGGTCACTTACAAGGGTCTGATTCAATTATTCTTTCTTTCACCACAGCAGGAAAACATTTTCATGGTGAATGGTTTGCCTAAATAGATTACCATCTCAAATAATTCAATTTCCGTTAATTTGATTGATTTCATACCAAGGGGAAAAGAAATCTTAATTTAAACCCATTGCATTTCTAATCAAACATTAACAGAGAAAGAGGCCTGGGCGAAAATCTTTTATTACCAGTTTCCCCACTAATTTAAATAGAAAATGCTGACGGCTGCCCTATTAAATGGCACCACTGGCATTCAATGTGTGACTTGCTCATATGCACAATCTCTAGAAGAAAAAAAACAGAACCATTCGGAAGTGGCACGACTGTTCTTTAAATAAAAACATGCATAGATTGATTATGCACATAAACTACTCTCCGCATCCATACCCATAGAGACAATCTATGGCCATTACTACAGAGGATCCAAATGAAGCAATTCAGTCATCTGATCTGCTCCCATCCATTATTCATCCTGCTCGGGAGACAGAGATGCTGGGCTTCTCTTCTCGGAGAGACCTAGGAACCCCATCTATTCTCATGAGCAAAGGAAATGCCATGCAGTAGTGGAGTGAATCACCGACACAGCAAAAGAGTGAGAGAGACAAGAGAGTGAAAACAAAAGCTGGGGTATTATGAGTGCACAAGAACGGAAATGAACCGTCAGATGCGCTCCACCTCAAATTATTACAAAAAAAATAAAAAAGTGAAAACCAAGGTGTGAAAATACAACTTATTAAGAATTTCTCCACCAGGTGCATGTTGCAGGCTGATGGCCACCAATGCTATGCTGTCAGAAAATAAAGCAGCCTGGCTGGGCAGTGAGGAGAAAACACCTTGTGGAGACATTGCATGAGTGGCAGGCAGAACTGGCAAGCTGCCACAGATAATAACATCTGAAATAAATTTGATGTGTGGAATTCAATCTGTAGTGATAGGAACGGCTGCAGCATTAGAGTGAACTTCTAAATGCTATCTACTCATCCATGGAATGAGGACTGACATGCAGTCTCAGAGAATAGATTGTGCAATTAGCAGCCTTTGTGCTGTTTTGACACAATGAAAAAGGGAAATGAGAGTCGGTGTTGTCGTCATGCATGGTTCTCACTAACTGTGATTCCCAGAAGATATTCCAAATCTACTATTTTTCAGGTGAGAAATATTCAGGTGAGAAGAAACCTGATGTAAAGACATGGAAGAGGGAGAAGGAGTGTTAATAATTTGCAGTATCATCCCAACCCTACATGAGAAATGCTCGAGTCATTTGGACCATGCCACCTCTTGAACAATAGATATATGTTAGGTACTGTAATACTCTGTTAAAGGACAAGGGGGCGCTCTTTGAGTAGACATTAAACAACACGGTTTGTAAACGGGAGTTTTTTTCTTTTCTTTTTTTCCCCCCCTTGCAGATTTATTTCCCCTTAACAAATTTCAACTTTGTTATGTGACTGCCACCCAGCCTACATTTGTATTATTCCAGTATCTGCTTTACATTCGTGTTTTCCCCCCGTTATATTTAAACGCACGTGCAAAATTGGACCTATTTTCTGTTTTCCTACTGTACAATAAACACAAAGTAAAATCTCAAACCTCTTATTTCTCACCTCAGCTGTAAAACAAAACAGCAGTTTGATGCGTAGAGTACAGCTCTTGGTCGCACCCCCACATGAACTAACAGACTATAACCATAAAAGAAAATGACTATAATATTCCTATAAAGTGTCTGTGGTTCACGGTGGTGGGTTTATGGTTACCTCACCGCACTCCATGGCATTTTACGCTTCCCATGGTATTCCCTGTAATATTCCTTCAACATCCCTTCTGGGAATTTACTGTCTTTGGTGTTCAGTATTACGCACAGACTCGGTTTGGACGTTTTGAGAATTCTGCTAAGGTATTACTATAGTGTTTCCATATAATTTTATAGGCCTAGATGTCATTGCAACATAATGCAGCCCAGTATGATAGTAGGCTCCCTGCTTGAGCCCTCCCTCCGCCTCTCATGTGTCTACATTTTCATCCCATGGCCGTCTCTAGGTGATTTAGCGCCGCCAGTCTCAAGCAGGTGTCCAACATGGCGATCACGGGAAGCGGATCTCTCGCTATTTCTCTCTCGGTTTTCGTGATTTCAGCAGCGTTTCTTCCGAAAGGTAAGTTTGTTTTTATGTCTCGTGTTTCTGTGATGCAGAATAACACCCGTTCAAAGCTAAAGCCCGGGGAGTACAAGGGAGAAGTTGTGGTGCGTTTGCGCGCTAGATGCGCACAAGCTTCCCTTCAAAAAATCTCAGCATCACTTTCCATAGCTCTGGATCTGCTGCCGCTTCGTATCGACTCTAAATCACGTCCACGTCGATGATTGGGATAGTTAGGATGGTTATTTTTTGAATTCTAACGCTTTCTGAAAGGGTGTTGTCTTGAGTTTTGCTGCAATAGTTTACAGAATAGTGGTGTAAAAAAGTCATCTAAGTGCACGGGAGGCGAAAAAGTACCGATATTGATAATCGAGTGAAATGGTTTATACAGTATTAAGACCTTGAGCAAGTTGAAGGCAGTGGGATGAAAAAAAAAAAAA
Source organism: Ostorhinchus rueppellii (assembly GCA_030068375.1). Lineage (NCBI taxonomy): Eukaryota > Metazoa > Chordata > Actinopteri > Kurtiformes > Apogonidae > Ostorhinchus > Ostorhinchus rueppellii. Next base: position 28,636,539 of record JAQQZY010000006.1, on the reverse strand, counting down.
AGGTGGCTCGTTTGTACCAAAGGAGAGCTATTTTCTGCTCGTAAAACACGCGGCTTAAACATCCATACCGCATAAAGCTCCACAGTCCGAACTCAATCCCCTGTCTATAGATCTGCGCTTCAGGTGCGCTTTAGTGGAAAACACGCATTGCAGCTCTGGTCTCGTACTGAGTCCTCCGGCCGCACAACTGCAGCCTGTGATGCCAGTGTGTGTTCCAGTCCGCAGTCTTCACTTCTCTTCCTGACAGTGAGGCTGGAGATGTGAATCTGTAATATCGCTGTCGGCTTTACATCGTACAACTGCATGAACCAGGGGTGCTCAATGTGCACCAAACCAATGCAGTCCCCCTCCGATTATTCCCCCGTTATTCCACCGCGGTTGCATCAGCGTTGCATGCACCACTATGTGTTTTTTTTTCCCTGGAAAACGAACCCGCTGACAATATTGACGCATGTAAAGCGGTTAAAATGTCAGCTTGCAGCCGCTTTAAATCCCTCCCCGTGACAGGATAGACATGTTGCGTTGTCAATCTCTGGGGCTGTTAAAATGGCAAGCAACAGTTGTGATGACAGGTTTATACTTAAAGGTTACTTCTGAGTGCTTTAATTTCTGTTCCATACACTGGTGGAAGCTTACCCATATATTACCCATCAACAGGTCTGCAGAAACTACAGCAAAGCCTGTGTGTGTGTGTGTGTGTGTGTGTGTGTGTGTGTGTGTGTGTGTGTGTGTGTCTATGTGTGTGTATGTGATTGACAACCTGTTCCCAAAATGAGGTTAGTAGTTAAACAGAATTTTAGGCAGTGTTTTTTTTTTTAAATTTTATTTGTTTTTTACAGCTCACTGCTTACAAGGCTTTCAATTCACATTTGTTGAATTTATTATAGTCTGTGTTGAATAGCAGTTGAATGACATTTACAGCATTGTCTAGCGTCTCCTTGTCACATTAATTTAATTAACCTCTCAGTCAAATAAAATAATGCATCATGAATGCGCAATAACCTCCAGCTCAACGCACCAAGCGTTGCAGCGTTCCGAACTGGAGGCAGTCTCTTGCTTGAGGTGAAGTCAGAAATGGTATGATCTGACCTGATGTTTTTCATTTGTTTGATTGTCTTTGTGCCAGCTGCTGGAAGCTGAAAGCGCCCAGGCTCGTGCTTTTGTGAAATGCTGACTGTCCTCTTTTTGACACCCTCCAATTTTTCTTTGTTAATAATCCAAAATCTGTGGATTTAAACTTTGCTTGTAGCCAAAGAACAATCCAGCTACTGCATCTGGAGGATTCTGGACACAATAGGAATTCAGATCCTGCTGACCAAGGGAAGAAGGGTAATTACTGAAAGACAGAAGGAGAGAAAGACAAGTAATCCTTGACATCATTAAGGAAAGTTTGTTACTGCTTAACTGAAGAACTGCAATGGCTGAGCATCCTGTTATGAAACAAGACCGCATTTTAACAAAGAATCTGTTTAGCAGTATTTCTCCTCCTGTATCTCCAGGGGCTCGGCCTGTTGTAGCATATCAGATGGTCATATTACAGAAGGTTGCATAATGCTGGGCCTACTTATTGCCGGTTTAAAATCATTCATCATCACAGACTGATGGTGAAGTGGATCAATATGAGCTGTCATGAAGCCTCAAGGAGCCACTAAAGGACAGGATCTGAGAGAAACTAAAGGAAACATACAGTTGTTGCAGCAGTCTTGGTTGCCAGTTGGCATGTGACTCAGTTAGTGATTGAAGATGTCCGTCTTTAGCTGCTTATGGACAGGCTTTGCTTTGAAAGGGATACGGCCTCGTTCTACTCGCTGCTCCGTCCTCGATTCCACGTCTGTTTGTGTGTTAAAGGATGTTACTTTTTCCATTTCCTTAACTGACACATAAGTGTTGATGGATCTGGGATTTTTCTAAGTCCTCTCTCAAATCGAGGGCTATAGGAAGTGTATGGTCATTATTATTATTACACCGTATGCAAGAAAAATGTGCCGGAGGGAGAGCATAACTACGTTACCACAGCCAATGGAAATGACCGTCTCTTTTTTTCTTTTGCAGATTTCTACTTACAGTACCATGTCTCAGGATGAATTTAATACCATACTTAATGGCCCATTGATATGTGCCCGCTTGTGAAGTATTTCATCGCCTGTACATTGAGATCACCACAGTACATCATTTGTAACAATAATATACTCTTCTATTTAAAGAAATTGAATTTATTGCTCATTAAATTTACATTACACTGTGCTTAATAAGCCTCACTCTAATTGCTAGATAATGCATGGCACTACTTTATGTGGTGGCAGCTAATCTTACTGTTAAAGGGAGGGGCTGCAGGAGAATTGGCAGCTAATGCTTGTTGAATTTAGGCACCAGGAGCAAAAGTAAGTCACATGGGTGAGATTGTTATAATTAAACTCCTGGCCTCAAACCTTCTGACATGCCATATGTGTTTTATACTTTACTTCTACTGCCGTGCATTTGTGTCAAGGTACTGGTTTTCATCTGTAAATTGAATATGTTTAAAGCACCACTACCTTACACGAGTATTTCAGTGTGTGAATGTGTCCATGATCAAACTTCTCTCTCTTTGAGATAGCTTATAAAATGGATGTTAGTGTAGTGGGTCCTTGCAGCTCAAGCTGAATATGAGATTTCACTTAGGTATTTGTCCTTTAAAGTCAGAGGTTGCAGGAAGTCAGCCAGCTTACATAAAAAAAAGAAGCTGGAGGTCTGCATTTTACATTTTATTTATCCTTGCCTTTTATTCTTTTCACTTTATGAAAGACTCCAATCTGTCCTTACAGCATCACCTCAGGTACAGGGTGCAAGAGTTTTGTCCACACACTTTATAGTCAAGACTTCAAATAACTTCGGTACCTGGTTGTTTTGTCAAGGTCACAGTGAGTGCCGCTGTAAACATCCAATGACTTTTTTTAGGTGGAAAATATGAAAAATTCCTCAGGACATTCATTCCGTGGACTGCACTGCAGTGTCAAACTGAATGACAAACTGATCAAAAATGTGTCTGTCTGTGTTGAAATGTAGTAAACAGTCAATTAGGAGAAACAGACAGATGACAGGCCCTTTCATGATTGTGGGGACAGAAGCTTCCATTCATGACTGTGCTGTGGTAATGAGGAGGAGAGCTGATGTCTCCGCTTATGAATATGACATTGTTCTCTCTGTTCCCTGGATCTGAGAGACCTCACTCTATTGGCTGTGATGCTTAGACGGTGACAATCAGGTCCACAATGAAAAAAAATGGAAATGCAATGTTTTTGTTTTGAAAGGGGCATAGAGTGCACATTAGTATGGGTGATGGAGCAATTACAAGCTACCATTAATGTTCTGTAGCAGTCGTAGCACAGTATTTCCTAAATGAAGAACTCCACTGGGCAGATTTCTTGCATAACCTGCACTCTAGCGATTTTCAGCATTTTATTTATTTTTTAATTTATAAAAAAAAGAAAATGAAATCCAGCCTATTTATCCGAAGCTACAACATGAAATCACCTCCTTTTCTATGTTCCCTGCTGCGATTATTTCTTTGACCGCTCATTTTGTTATTTCATATTACATTACAGACACCAATACCTCTGCCTTCTTTTTTTTTTTTTTTTTAACAATCACTGGATAAGACTCAATTCTGAAATGTGTAAACATTCTCTAAACCTCAGTATACGATATTGCTGAATAATTTAAAAATGTTGTAGAAAGACTAGAGGAAAATCAAACAGCTAAATGCTGAATGTACAATATGGTGTTTCTGCCACTACAATCTGCTTGTTCCTGCTGCAAGATGATTTCACTGAAGCTTTTTTCATAAATATTTAATAAGACACTTATTAAAGTTCACAGATAAAGAAAAAAACTTCTATTTTTTGCACATCAAAAGTTAATAATTCATGTTTTGTTATAACTACAATGTGTCAAGTCACAGTGTCTCACATGAAAGCTTCTCCAGAAAAGATTTATCACAGACCCCAAAACGTGGCTAAATTACAGAGCACCAATTATTAATTGATTAGACATTTGAAAGAAAAGGAAACAAACAACAGCTCTAATAATTTGCTCTTTGTTTGTTGTTTAGATTGTAGATTTTCCTGGCCAGAAAGCTGATTTTTGTAGGATCCAGCATCTCAAATACAACTTTTTCAAATCTAAAACATTTATTGCAGTAAACAATAAAAAAAATCAAGCACTGTGTGCGAAGACATCAGATTCCGTTGAACTTAATGTGTGATTGTGTTGGTTTAGACTTAGAATTAAACATAAAAGATATATTGCAGGAATAAAGTGTTTGCACATGACATGGATCACATTCTTGATCCGATTTTAGTCAAATTAAGTTCATACTCCATCATTTTACATTTCAGTTGGCCTCACGGGGCTGCGCCGAGCCCAGAAACAGCCTTTCACTTGTTGGATTTGGGGAGGCATCTCACATCATCAAAAATTAAGCTGATCAGCCCAAAGGGACGTTCTGTATAAATTGTTCACTCATCCATGTGCCATATGCAATATCTCCAACCCAAATGATCGGATTCTTACAAATATTTGATAATACATCTCATCAGGGCACCCCGGCATTAGAAATGAGTCTGGCATAAAAGGGGATGGTAGAAAACAAGCAGAGCATATTTTTTGATGATTTGTTGGCATGGAAATGTCCTTAGTAATTGCAGTAATCATAATTAGTAATCATTAATACTGTAGGTCTGGGTGATACAGTGAAAAATGCCTAATAATAGAACATTTTTATATCTGATAGTTATCAGAACAAATGTCAAAATATTATTTTCTGAGTGAATATTAACAAAAGCAGGCACTTATTTGTGGTTTTATTTTAATTGTAAAAGATGTAAATAAATAAAAACAGCATAAAATCTATGATGGAAAGTTATGTAAAAGACACAACAAGATATTATCCCACAGAAAACACTCCCATAGTCTGTGATTTGTGTTTTTTTATTCTTTTCACTCATTTCAATTAATCCACAATTGTTTTTGTGCTGCATTCCAAATGAATTTCACCCTATATTTAACCATTCCTACGTGACTTATCACCCTTTATGAAAATATTATCCTCTGTATTTTGTTTTGTTTTTTAGTAAAAAATCATCTCCTGAGGCATCTAGAGCCACTATCAAACTACATGGGTTTTACTGGTGAATCAATGGTAGAGAACATGAATGTGTTTCCACGGTTACTACGGTGCCACCGAGCATCCAAATGGATCATATGTAATCACAAAGAAAAGCTGAGAAACTGCATTTTAGCTGGATTATTTACAAGCATTGATTGGATTATTGAATCACAAGTTATTCGACCATTCTAAATCAGTAGGTGCTTTTGGTCGCTCACTGCTCTTTAGGTCTTTGAGGATTAAGTATCATGAAAGCACTTGCCATTCAACAACATAAAAATGATGTAAAAGATGGTTATTTGCTATTTTATGTGGTAAGAACATGACAAATATTTATTAAGGATTTATTATTCATTCATTGTTTGCTCAACATCAAAGTATATTAGAGGTAAAATTAAGCAAAACACTGAAGCATTTATAATTAACTGAACATGAAACCCTGAAGAGAAAACAAAACTAGGTTATGATGATGTTAATTCTAATTTTACTATCTGGTTCTTGTCTTAAATTCAGCTAAAAGAGAACCTGCAAAGATGTTGAGAGTAAGACTTCAGAAAGATTGAATAAGTGTTGATCAATGTGGAGGAGACAGGCCTCTTCCTGTGAGAGAAGACAGAATCTCTAATCAATAAATTCAGTTATTGAGCACCCACTAATCCATCTCTTGCATTAGAGTGAAAAAAAAGTTCAGGTACTCACATCAGTAACTTCACAGTGTTTGGCTTTGCATTGACTTTTCTTTTGCTTTTTTTTTTGCTTTTTTCTTTTAACCCAAAAAAACACATCTGACCCTTGCACCGCTCCAAACCAGTCGGCTGTTTACTCAAGCAGAAAAAATCTTCCAGGGGGCAAAAGTCTTCTATTATCAACAAACCAGACAATTATATCCCATGGTTTCATCCTTTTTGTCAGTTGGCCACTGGTTAGCTGGTGTCACTGGTGGTTACCATGGAAACACAGGCTTAAGCTCCAAAGTACTATGGGCAAAGGTATTCTAATTAAAGATGAAAGATGGCAATTTCTAGGTGTAAACATGTCATGGCCTTGGGATCTGTGAAGGGAGACCAAAGGCTGTAAGTGCCCGAATGGGGTCATGTGGGAGAAATGGCTCCGATTTTGCTAAAATAGTTGGTTCTTCAGCAATCAGAAAACCTGTGATGATTTTCTAACACGTTATCTACCGACTAGTAGATTACAGTGGCACCTGATTAAGTGTAGAAAGGAACAAAATAGTTGTTTTATGAGACAGGTGACAGATTTACAGCAGCTCGTACATCCATCATGTAGCCGAAAACCAATGTTAGAAATAACCAGACTCGCCAAACATGTCACAAATCTCTACAATCATGACTGTGAAATCCACTCTGCTGTCATATCATTAGTCGAAGATTGGGTAATGTCTGACAATGGATTCCATTGGCTCATGTCGGCACATGTGACCATTGCTAATTAGTGTCATGTTAGCCATTCTGCTTTCATCCATGGTGAAATGGCTGAAATAGGAATGTGTCATCATCATTTAGATTCAATGTGGACTTGGACTCATGGAAGTGTCTTCATATTCCAAAAGACTCTGGAAGCTTCCTTAGACTCATATTCAACTCTCTCTTATATTACTGAATCTCACTCTTTTTTTCTGGAAGTAATTCACATCTCTTTATTTTATTTGGGCCCCATGAAATGTTCTGTTGGTCCATTTCAAATTTTTTTTCTCCATTATTAAGATCTGAGGTCAAATACAGGCCAGGATGTCTGCCTAACAGACTGTGATTGACAGGCTGGTATGAAACCTTGCTTCCCTGCCAAGTCAGACTACATTGGGAGCTTCTGTATATTTAATAAAACATACTTTTTCATGATAGACACCTTGACTGTAGTTGTGGCCAATAGGTTACACTAACAACATTGTGAAATAACCTTTAGGGCAGCACGGGGGTTCAGTCGTAAGCCCCTTTACCTCGCGGCAAGACCGTCATAAGTTTGATTCCCAGTTGTACTGTGGATTTTCTTTGTGGAATTTACATTTTTCTCCGTGTGCTGTGTAGATTTCCTTCAGGTCCTTAAGTTTCTTCCCAATATTAAAACATGTATGCTAGGTTAATTCTCCTGTCAGTGCTGGCAAAGATCTGGAGCTGCTCTTCGACGGGTTAAATACAGATGTTGAATTTCCCTATGGGTACAGTAAAAATGAACCTTACGCTTACTTTTACTTTACACTTTAGTGTTTTACAGGCAGTAAAGGCACGTTTCCACTAAGGAAGTTCCTGGAAATAAATGAGGGGGGAACTTTACAGGAACGTCCTCTCAGTCTGCCATCTAAGTCTCTACTGCAGTGAGACCCTGGAGATTGTACCCTGGGGCCGATTCTTGCTGTGGAGACGAGCACCAATGGTTCTGTCCTCATAAAATTACCTGCAAATGGAAACATGGTTTGAGATAGCAGTCAGAGGGTTTACATGACACTTAAAAACCTAATTATTAAAACTGAACTTTAAAAGTACAAGTAAATATGTTAGCTTGACTGAAATGGAAGCTCTAGTAGCCGGAGTAACACACATAGATAGTGAAAAGTCGATATACTCTTGCATGTAAATAAACCAGTAGGACTGGAACTGGACCCAGCACTAGAGCCCTACACCAAATCCTGGCCTGGAGGTCCAACACCATGCATCTAACAAATTGTAAAGCAGACAAAAATTACACTGTGTACAAATTTGCAACGTTGTCCCACTGTTGTGCCAGTTTACCTCTGGGCTGATGACTTGGTAGTTCATTACTGACTAATGTTGTGGTGATGCCATAGGTTAACAAGCTAAGAGAGTGCATATTGCCATGTTTCATAGTGGAGGTGGCATGATTTCAACAATAAATGGATTACAATCCTGTGTATGTAGACCAGGACAAAGACAACAGTCCAATTAAAGGGTTCAGTTGAGCTTCGGTTATAGCTCGACCAAGACTGAAGACACACCAACCTGATTTTTGGACCATTGTCCGGCAGTCTGGTGAGGTCAGTCAGTACATTTCCATGCACAGCTTAGCTCGATTATTCGGAATAGCTCGACTAAGGACTTCGGTGAAGTTTCGGGAGAACTCCGGGTTTTCATGCATGGTTGAAAAGTCGAATTAT
>JAQQZY010000006.1:28615775-28627394 GCA_030068375.1 Ostorhinchus rueppellii | reverse complement strand
TACATGGCATTTATGACTCCGACCTTAGTCGAGCTAAGGCAATAATTCGATTTTCTCACCATGCATGTAAACGCACTAAGTGACATGAGTCTGTTTGGTGTGTTCTGTGCAAGTGGCCGTCGTTAATGCCATCACCATTCTTTTCAACTGATTCTACATGTAATGGGCCGTTACCCAGTCATTCAGTCTGATCAATCTGATTGGTGGAGGGATAGCCCTTCACCAGCGAATCAGTGAACGAGAAGACTGGAATCTTTTTTCTTCCACAAGAAGAAGCTCGAGAGCTGACAACACCAGTATCTTCTTATTATTAGCCATCCATTCAACAAGTACAACAATCCTTCTTGACTACTCAATACTCTCTGCTGACAACAATGACTGACGACAGCGAGCTCTGTGTTTTGGTCTGGAGAGATGTTCCGTCATTTACAGTTTTTGGTTTTTTTGGGCCACAGTACAGATTAACGCTGCCTGCTGTTATGGAGACATTACGTCTCGTGCAAGCACAAAACATATGCTCCAGTCAGTAGTCGATTTGGTTTGTCTTCGCCTTATGGTGTGCATGGAAACTGATTACAACTGATACAGTTGTAGGTTATTCAGCTATATTAAGTGATATGCCAAATCACATGGAGTTAAAGTGTTCAGTTGACAAATAACTGTGAAGTGTTTTTAACAACTTCACAGTTATTCAGTTTGCAGGAAGTATGCAAGGAATATTACTAATCCCCTTAATATTACTGTTATCTGTCGCTGCAAGAACAGAAGGAAATACTTGTCAAGCCGTAATTGGCATTCCTCCAATTGATGTGATTATTTAAGTGGTTAAATCACCTAAAATAACATTGCTCACATAATGAATTAGTCAAATATTCCTACGGGCCTTCAGTGGCAGCTTACTACTCCTAATGGGCAAAAGTGTTTATGCTAATTGCTAATGCTAATACGAGGTGCTGTGTGTATTAGGATGGGTAAAATGCAGAGACTTAATTTCCTTACAGGAATAATAAAGTGAGTTAAAAAGTATTATTTCTTTTTCATTATTTCAGTATTTCATTTCTGTAGTGTAAAATCTCTGCACTAGAAGTATCACATAACCAAGGTGTTATAGTGTTTTGGGTAACACACAGAAGATGTGATATCTGCATTGGTGAAGCTGCAGGGTCTGAACAGATGAATTTTGTCAAGTGAAGCTCTGTTAACTGATACTCCCAGAGCAGGCGGTAGGAAGTCATTTTTACGTATGGATCGGAACACAGCCTGCCTCTGATTAACTTGGATTAGACTAATTTTTGGAAAACAAGTCCGAACACTACAGATCAGTCTGAAGCATCTTGAGACTGGCTCCACTCCACTTGATATGTGTCCTCTGTGGTGTGATGGGAGACCATTCACTTCTGAAGATGAGAGGTTTTCATCAGCATCAGTCTGGCAGAACAGTTGCACTTTACATCTCAGACACCAGGAGAAGAGCAGCACCTTTCTGTCTGCTCTCCACGCCTCTTTGGGGCCAGTCTGATAAAATAACCACTGTGTATCAGAAGTCCTCAGTAAGCAGCAATGCACAGTTGGATACTATGGAGAAAGAAAAAGCCCTCTTCTCAGTATCAACATAATGCAAACACTGCATTAATCTGTAGCTCTTTCAATGCTAATATAAAGCCAAAGCACTACAGATGCAGTCCTTTACTTTGAAATACAGTAAGTATAAAATTGAATCCCATTTTCCCATCTGACACACATACTGTACAGTGAGTTATTAGGACAAACTTGCTTATAACCCCATTCTCGAATCAGTCTCTCAATTTCTTGTTGCCGTGCTGTTTGCAAATGCATTTATGCAGACTGAATGAAATATTATTCCCTTACACAGCAGGATATAGGTAGACTTGGGGACAACATTATAGTATACCAGGCCTTGCACATTTCCGTGTTTCTCTTCAGCGTTGCCCTAGTGACACTCTAATGTTTCTCTAATTTTATTTGAGCAGCACACTGAGGGATGCCAGCTGGAAAGAACTAAGACCCCTGAATGAGCCGAACCAGAATAATCTAGTGCCTTGAAAAAAATAGGCAAGCCAATATTTCCATTATTGATTAAGCTTTTGATTATTTTTTTAAACCACTAAGTTATTGCCTAACTGGAAAATAGTAAAACTGGCTTGTAATGATTTTTTGATGCCTAAAGTAATATCTTCAAATTGCATGTTTTGTCTGACCAAACAGCAAAATGTGGAAAAAGAGCAATTCCGTACATTTGAGAAGCATGAAGCAAACATAAAATAACTGTTGGTAAATGTAGGTTTTTGTCATTTGATGAATTAATGAATGAAGTGTCTGGAATTTGTTCTAGTGTTATCGCTACTTTAATTGTTTATGTGTTTGAGGTGTTGGTTTTTCATAGTGAAAGATTAATTTACTACACTGGATAAACCAGAGCAGAAAAACAGCTTCGAATGCTTAATGCAATATGACAAGACTACAAACTACAGCATTGCACTGCACCTCGCCAACATACTGGCAATTCACTGGAAACTATGCATTTAACACAGTTATATTGATGCCTATTACACACAGTTGAGTCAGATAGCATTAAAAATATTATTTTCTGAAGAGTCTCTGGGAGAGTACCGTTTCAACGTATACTATTATTTTTCTTTGTTATTTACTCTCAGTGCCACCTAATACACTTACTGAACTGCTTGGGAGATAATTTGGCAGGAAAATAAACGCGTTCCCATTTGTACATGTTTCAGTCTCCTCAGTAGTCCTAAATAAGGCTCACACACAATGCATTGGAGGAGATTATTGCTAGGGAGTTTACAATTGATGCTGAAGTTTTTCCCTCTGTCAAAGTGAGTCATAAGACAATTTTAATGCTGGTTACACACTAGAGAGATATCTGACAGGTTGCTGCTGCCTTGGGGGCATCATGCTCTTGAGTTATCAGCGTAACGATAGACCCATCTTAATTACTCTCCGATACAGCACTATAATTTGTCATTGTCAGGCTGATCAAGACTGTGCAAACCAAGCACTAAGACTCATTCAGCCAAACCAGAAACCTATTGATTACTTCTCATACTTGAGTCATTGCGCTGCAGAGAGACATGGGAGGCAATAGAGCTAATGGAAGGGGGAAACTCAAAGTCACATTGTTTACATCTAAGATGACAGGTAAATGTATTTGAAAGGAAATATGGGCTTGATCCATTGGCTCCCAAATAGCAGTCTGTCTGTACCTAACAAGGAAAGTAAGCACGGAGCTGCCAAACCGTAAGCTGCCCTGCAGTTCACACTGTGCTTTCTGCATGGCAGCTTTTCAAAATCCAATCCTTGTTTGTGTTTAGCAGTTACACAATGAACACTTTGATTTACTGTAAATCTTTTTTTCAGAAATGTGGGCATATTCATTGATAAAAGGCTGCAGTACACCTCCGGAGCATGCATGCAAACCCACTGTGTCATGTTTCATTTGGATGGGCTTTTGTATGTTGCACAGATTACCAGTTGAGTTATGTGGATTGACACTTTTTATTTTAAGAACCTGTGCCTTGAACTTTCTGCTGCCTTTCGTATTAATTTATCAATTCTTTCTTTATTAAAAATATTAAGTCACTATAATTTTGATTGCCTGGCTCTTTCCCCCAATTTGCAGAAGCGTTATTAACACCGTATGCAGCAGTGATGTTCATCACACTGCAGTCCGATGCTACATCACAGATGGGTGCGGCCACAAGTACCAAAGACTACCCATTGAAGTCAGAGCAGCTTTGATTTTCATCATAAAAGGATCTAGTTTGGAGTTAAGTACTCAAAGACCGGGGACATATTTTTATTGGATACAGATTTTGAGGTTATGTATAATCATCTTCAATTACAGATGTTGAGTTATACAGATGGTGAATATGTGCTTTGTATCTAACATTCACTCATATTCAGTCTGATGTACTCCATCGCTTTAAAGCACCACTGTGTTTGTGTAAACAGCTTCTAGTGTAAGAAAATGTCACCAGCTGTTTGTCCTATTGAACGCTGTGTCTATTAATTTAGGAATGATAGCAGGTTTCAGTCCGATGCTCCAATATGTATGATTAGGTTTTAAAGCACAAAACTAGATCAAACTGAGCCCCATAACATTTTAAACTATCACTGCAAATTGTGGATCTTATGTTAAGGCAATTTTTCTATTCATTCCACTAATGGCTTGTATTTAGCTTTTGTTTATTTTCCTGTTTTGCTAGAATTGATATATATATCTTTTTCTCTTTTTCTTCCTTTTTTCCCCCACTGGTTCTAATTGGAAATTCTGTTGAGTCTTCCTTAATGAGCTATGGGCTTTAAAGGAGTCAACAGTGCAAGGTTTCCCTTTATTATTATATGCTGATGTTTTGTTTTGTTTGTTTTTTTTACAGCGCAGTGTAACTTTCTTATTAAAAAGTCTTGTAAAACTTATATATAAACTTCTATCAGCTCTGCTGCTTAAAGTACTGACTGTAGAGGGCATTAAGTGGCAAACCTTCATCAATGCTTTTCATTTGTCAAGATAAGCCGATTCCAGTTGTCAGATTTTTTTTTTCTTAAAGTTAATTCTTTTAGCTGTCGTTTCTTCTTTGTTCCACCAGTGTACAGATTTGTAGAAAATCTCGAGTAGCAGTTACTGTTGCACATACAAACACACAAAAAGAAGGGTTATTATTTTTGGAATTTACAAATCTATTCAGTCATTGTCCGTCCAACTTTTACAGTTTTTTGTCCTGTATTTTTTATTTTCATTTACACACTTTAAATGTAGCCAGACATGCATTCATATTACTGATTCATGCTTACTATTCACTGTTAATGCAAGCTAAAGATGAAGTATCAAACTATGATATGGCACAACAAACAGTTATTCCAAAGAAGTAGCTACTTTCAGAAATCACTAGATGAGAGGATGTGTGCAAGCTAGAGGACTGCTCAACAACACAACCAGAAACTCACCCCTGCACACAAGAGGAAACACACTTCAAACAAATGACAGCTCTTGAGCAAAAGCAACCTTTGTCTTTGTGGACAGGCTTGTAATATGTGAGCAGAAATCCCAACTGAAAGCCTGAACAAAGCTCTTTCCTTTGGTTTAAGTCCCAGTCCACCTTTTGCCATCAAAGCTAATTTCATTTCTCTCTCTTCTCTATGTTGCTCTCATCCTTAGTTTATTGTCTTAACGGCTTCAATTGGTCACTGTAAAGTCTCCGCCCTTTGTGAACGCTGTTTCTTTTGGTTTTTGTTATCCTCCGAGGCCAACAAATGTGGGCATCCATTAGCAGACATACACACCTATCCTGTTGCATTTAATGTGCCTTTAAGTTGCTGCCACAATAATGATGTGGTTTTAGCACACAGGAGCAAACAGATAAGTGAAATTTATGGATGTGCAGGTTTAGTGCCTGTGTGTGGAGCTGAGCTTCGCTGTATGGATTTAAAAGCACAATGTTTCTGACATAAGAGCTCCCTCGTTTCTTTTGGCTGCTGTCAGCCTTTTCATTCGAAGTGTCCAGCACTGAATGTACAGCACTGCCATTTCCTCTGAGGATTTCTGTGCCTTCTATTCATGCAGGTCCAGTGAAAGCTGGTTCATAATTAGGATCATTATTTGAATTGTTAACTCATGCCACCATAATGTTTCATTTCCATTGTACAACCAGTTTCACTGATGCATGTACACTATACAAATGTATTCAGGTGTTTCATTGCTAATAGAGGAGTGGGCTACAAAACACTAATGACGAATATCATAATGTCATTTTATGTTGCAATAAATATTATATTGCAACAGACATGAACGTGGATGTACTGCAGTTGAACTGAGTTTTCAGAGGATTTCAGATGATACATCCCGTGTGTTTTGCTCTGACTACAACATTTACCATCAGAAGATAGAGTCCTTAACCTTCAAAGACCTAAACAGCTGTCAGTGACCGAAAGCATTGACTGATCTAAAATGTTAAATAACTTTTGATCCACTAATCCTATCAATAAATATAAATTATTTAGGTAAAATGCAGTTTCTCAGCATCAGAAGCATCAGATGTGTCTTTTTGAGACTCTGTAGTGAAATGTTCTTCTTTTGCCTCAGTATTTTCTCTTTCGATATAATAGTATTTGAACTTATTCTGGGCTTTAAATAATATTTACATTGCCAGTTAATTAAATATAGGAATATTTCTAATTTTCACTGACAAATAGAAAATACAGAGGATAATATAATAAATCATGATAAATGACTTATGAAATGTTAAATTTATGGAAAAATTAATTGGGAAGTTGTCATAAAAATAGTCCAAGGTCTTTGATAGATAAATGTGGATAGTCACTCTGGACAGTACATTTAATAAATCCTGAGCAATATTCTAAGTCTGTGGTGACTTACACTTACTTATTGCTGTACTTCTTGTTTTTAGTTTTAGCTTTATTTATTAATAATTAGCTTTTACTTAACAGTTGTAGTTTTATTTATTGTGATGTATGAAACACAAGTGAATTTCAGTATATTTTATTATTATATATAATTGTGTTTACAGTGTCCTCTGTGAGCGTAGCACCGTAGAGTTTCTTTTTTAAATTGTTTTTAACTGCAAAGTGAAAATTCTTACTCATAACAAAGAGGGTGTTAATATTTGCAGATGTTGAGGGGATGAGAAGGTGAAGAAAAATGAAACGGGAGCAAAGGAGATAAAAAAAAAAGACAAAGACAAGATTGATGGCATTGATGGCATTGATGAAACCATTCTGACTCTGGGTGTTAAATTACCCTGGGTGGTTGTACACTGTTGGTATCCATGTGTGAGTGTATATATATATGTATACGTATATGTGTGTGTATGTGTGTGCAAACATGTGGAGGTAATTTCTTGTATGACATTCAACCATGTGGTCATCCTTATCAATAATAGTGATAATAATAACAGCAGTGACAACTAACTATAATAATAACAACAATAACAACAATAATAATAGTTAGTATTAATATCACCATCCTCAACATGGAGATAACTATGATAAAAAAATCAAAAAGTAGTGATATAGTATAATACGACTGTTGTAGAGATTATAATAATAATAATAACAATAATAATAATAATAATAATAATTATTATTATTATTATTATAATTATTATTATTATTTTTATTCATAGTAGTTGTAATGGTTTTAATTAGTATTATCGTACCTTTAGATTTCTGAAAATTATGACATTCTGCCAATTTTATACTTAATTACATGGTTTCTCCAACTGTTTTTGGAAGAAAAAACAGCTGTTAAACTTGACATTGATTTTGATAATTATTGACAACTTTAGTCCTGAACGCTTTTTTTATGGTAATATATCAAGTCAATGGGAATATTAAATCACATGAGCTGTAGGTGAGATGTATTCAGTTATAGAATGCATATTCATATGCATTCGATTATATCTAGTTAAAAATACATGTGTGTACGTAAACGTATAAAACCGAGCATTTTTATTTACTAATCAGGTTAATTTTTAAATCAGGCCTCAAGAAAACAAGCTGACCTCTGACCTTTCAGTATATTAATTGCACATATGCTAAAGCAGCTACATTCTTTTACTGGCTCTATTTTTTCTGCTGTTTCTCCTTCACATCTTGCGTGACTTTCCTCTCGGGACAAACTCGGCCGAGCTCTTCACGCATTACCAAACTGTGCGTCATAGCGGTGGGAGCACTTTTTTTAATAGGATGAGAGGAGCTGATATGATTGGCCCTCACCAGCTCTTAACACTCTCACTCAACATGCATAAAAGTTAACTTTTAATTTCGCCCTGTCTTTGAGTACACCACATGTCTGTAGCCACAAATATGCCAAAAATGCCTTAAGAACTCTCAAGCTTGTGTGTTTCGGTTTCATGCCCATCCACTCAGTGCAGACTTTTCCTGGGTCTAACTCTAATCTTATTGGCTTTATTTCTGAATGTAAATGTAACCAAGCACATGCGTAAGTTATTTGCTGCTAATAGACTGGAAACCCACAAAGACCCAAACATCCACTGGCAACCAAAAACAACTACTGATGTGAATTTTTAATACCTGTTGATCCATTAATCCTTTCAATACATGTAAATAATTGGTGTAAAATGTAGTTTTTTATCTTTTCACAGTCATCACATACATTTGGATGTTCAGAGGCTCCGTAGTTACCGTGGAAACCCCATCATCCATTAAACAATATTGATTCACCAGTAAAATAGAGTTTGATCAATGGCAGTTGATGAACACAGTTATTTTTTTGTTTAGTTAATGATAGATTTTGCTGAAAAAGTCCATTTTTTTCAGCTTTCTCTGTTTTTAATAGAATAGCCTTCAACTTTAATCTGAGCTTCACTGAACATCTCCATGACTACTAAATTAAATATAGGAAAATACCTGATTTTTGCAGAAAAAAAAAGCCCAATAAAGAAGATAATATTACGATAAATTGTGACAAATCACTTAAGAAATGTTGAATATGGAGAAAAATCCATTTGGGAACTGCCACAAAAGTAGCACTGTGTCTTTACGGGTTAATCTCACCAAAATGGAAATATTTTCCCAGCCCGTAGACCGTAGACCTAAACTTACCAAATGTAAAGTTTTGTTTCGTCAGCATAAGTAAAACTTAGCTCTGCACAGCAAACCTCTGAGGAAGTCCAACCAGCTCCAGTCTAAAAACAGATATCAATAAATGTAAACAGCACTGGCCTAGGGATGTCATTAAAAAGAATAGCATGTCTAGACCTCATAAAACCCAAACATATTGTTATTTGGAAGCAGCAGGAGTTATTGCCTGTGAGCACTAAGATGACATCCATCAATTTAGGGCTTTATTGGAAAATGTAGATAGGCTGCTTGGAAGATGTAAATGATTTACTTAGCATAAAGTTTTGCTTGAATGGGCAGGAAGATAGTGTAGTTAGTGAAGGCAGGGAACTATGCATGTGACAAAGGCAGTATAGGAGCAAAAGCTGATTTCCCAAGCCTGAGAGAATCGCGATCTGTGCATGAATAAATAGCCTGGACCTGGAGAACGTGGATTATTCTGGTTGAAATATCAGTAGACTTAAGGGCTGTCAAATGAAATACATGTGTAATAGGGCTGTTGTACATGATTTCATTTTGTCACTTGTGCCCAAATGTCATATCTTCTAAGGCTTTCGCTGATTGTTTCTCGCTGTGTGCACAAATTGCTATTTTATTCTCTGTGCCTTTTTATATTGTACGTTCAGGCCAATTTAACCAAACCTCTCCTCTTTTAAAGTTCTTTTCATTGAATTTCTAATGATATGATGGCAATCGAAAACTTCAGTAATGAAGGCAGTTTATACAATAGATTTCAGAGCACAGACAAATCGCTATTAGCTTTTATTACTGCCTGTCAGTGCACATGACAATATGCAGCACGACAGTAGGAAATGACAGGAAAACATTTTACATTTGGTGCATAGATTTTGTAAATTTTCAGGCTGATGGTGAAACTTTAAAATGGCCACCATTTGCATGTAGTTGTGTATCATTTTGACATGTTGGCCTCATCTTTCAGTAAATCTCAAATCTACATTTATTCAAATGTGTCGAGCCCAGTGAAGGTTGACACTGCATAATCCATCAAAAATGTTCCGTTTGAAGAGAGAGGTTGAAATTATTTGAATCATCAGACAGCAGCCGTGTAGCGGTCGACTCAGATATTAGGGCGGAAGCCATTGAAGCTTTTAACACAGAACAAAAATCTATTGATACATATGCCATGAAATCACACTGAGTTTTTCTTTCACTCTGACCTTTTTTTCTGTCACAAAATAAGTATTATCTACTGTCGGTAGAAGTAGCAGAAAGGAGCAATAAAATCATCCTATATGATAAAAAAAAAAAAAAACGACTATTCTGTGAGTCGCTTTGTGAAAGGTCACCATGAATTAGTCTGGACAGTGTGACTGGAGTATCTGACACAACGGCACCGTTTTTTATGACTATTAGTAGAACACATTTCACAATTTAAACGAAAGATAAGCCTCTTCAGTATTATATTATATAGTTCGGTTTTTCTACTGGTTCGTTCAAATGTGGTCAGTGAATGATTTTTTAAAATATCAGCATAAAAAGTGTTTAAATATGTAAGCAGCTTTTTATTTATATGATACTTTCCAATGCAACTGTTTTATAACATTAAAACACATAAAAAAAGAAAGGAGAAATGAAAGAAAGAAAAGAAGCAAGAGAAGAAAGCAACTCATGTCACCAACACTAAAAATATCCTAAAATTCTTAACACTTTAATTTGTGCACACGGACACTAGTCAAAACATTGTCAGTGCAGAAAATGTCATCAAATACATGTAATATGTGTATAAAAAGCACTTTTAAAAAATACAAGAGTATAAAAATTAGTTTTAAAATGGAGCATGAACTGAGAAGGCACAGTCCGTTTACTTCCAAGCTGTAGCTTAAAATACATAAAAACTATTGGATGGAGGATGTGAGGTCAATGTTTTCACCAAACAGCTCCAATAATTCAGCTACATTTTACGTGGGTTTCCCTTCGAGTTCTTGTAATTAATGACATTTTAACCTCAGTCCAGTTGAAGTCAACCTGATGTTTGTCGAAACTGACAAAGTAAATGGTGCATTTATTTTATTTACGCTTTATTATTAAAAATCAAATCTTTTTACGGTGAAAGAGTACAAGTTTGTTTATTTATTGATCCAAGTCTTACAATTCATTTTCACATTTTCACCTTGTTTTGCGTTCTGTTTTAAATTGATGTTTCATGAGTAAATAAACATATGCGATGCCTTGAAGGTTAAATGTCATTTCTGCTAAAGAAAATACCAGTGCATTTTCTTCTTCTTCTTCTTCTTCTTCTTCTTCTTCTTCTTCTTCTTCTTCTTCTTCTTCTTCTCATTGTCATAGGTGTTTACAGTATTTATTTTAAGAGGTATATTTTGTCAGGATAAACCCTTTTAAATGTAACATCTTGATTTTGCCACTAAAATATCACCGGAGTTACAAACTAAAAAAGCAGCTGAACAGAATAGAAATATAGAACCGACACACACACAATATATATGTTTTATATACATTAGTGGCACCGAAACATTACAACCACTCCAAGCTCAAATTTCAGATCGATAAATAATTTATATTTTACATTGATCATCAAATGCACACAACTATACACATAAGAGACAAACACAGTAACAAGTTCATTAATAATAAGAACAATCAACCTTAAAGCAAGAAGACAAATATACCGATCGATCCGATAGATCTAATATCAGCAGGTAAGTTATTCCAGTCCACTGGGGCTTTAAATCTGAAAGCTCTTTTGTCAATACTTCACTTAACATAAGATAGAACAGACAAGAGTTGTGCAGAATGCAGAAGCTCATTATGTCCAACAGTGGTGTCAAAGTCATTTTAGTTTAGACCAGTTTGATCTAAATTGGGCTGGACCAGTAACATAAAAACATAATAATCTGTAAATAATATCAAATCCAGATTTTCTCTATGTTTTAATGTGAAACAAAAAATATGAAAAGGTTTGCATTTTTTTATTATTACTGTTTTTATTATTATAATTATAAT
>JAQQZY010000006.1:28555101-28613740 GCA_030068375.1 Ostorhinchus rueppellii | reverse complement strand
GTTTTTCACGATATCTCAACACGACAACAGAAGAATGACTATAAACTGCAGACCGTGTGGATAAAAGTGGACAGAGCAGACGTAGAGGATTTAATCTGTCATGAAGGCGAACGGCAACAAGTTCAGTTATAAATTGGTGCTTCTATGAAACTGGCATCTAAAAACAGGACACATGGGCTAAAAAAATCAAACCAGATTATACCAGAATAATGTTACGAAGCAAGTTTGGAAGCACTTTGGGTCTAAAAATAAATATTTATTGAGATAAAAGAACACATTTTTATATTATTTTACATTATTTTTAAACAAAAATCTGCATGTAACACTGCAAAAAGGACATGAAAATTATATGCTACTATTTTTAAAATATCTTTTTATTCTCTCACAGGTACATTTTGGGAATTAAACTAATTATGGAAGGCAGAGTGTTTCACAGAAATGACCCCTGTTGTAAAATCATTCACAATTTGTTTGAATGTTTAAATGCGCAGGTTCCGCATGTAACGCAAGTGGACACAATGAATTACACACAAAACCTGGAATGAGACAGTTGATTCACATGTCTGGATTAGAAAAACCACTACAATCGTCACATTTAATGCAGTGTTTTTATTTATAGTGCTATATAAGACCATTTCAAGCCATGTTTTCCAGATCAAATGCACTGACACCGAAGTAGCTTTTCCTGTCCTAATTTTGGTCCTATTTTTGGCTCCAATATTTTATTAAAATTTCATGAATTTTGGAATGACTCAGAGCAACGGTATAATTTTTTTTCATTTATCTGAGGTCGTCATTAGGCAGATCCTGGGTGCAGGATCTGTCTAAATTTCTGTTTTATTATTGGGTCTAAAAAGCTGGCAAAGAGGCAGGTACCAAAATGAACCCAGTTTCATAGACGCACCCATATGTGTTGGTTGGAGTTTTCACAGGGTTTTCTTTACAACAGTGGTGTCAAACTCATGTTAGTTCAGGGGACACACACCCATAATAACCTATAAATAATATCAACTTTATGTGTTAGAGTGAAAAAAAGTAAAATTACATCATGAAAATGTTTATATCTACAAGCTATCCTTTAAAAAACTGTGAATAACATCCATCCATTCATTAAAAATGAATAATTATGTTGGTAATAATATTGTAGGTCCCAATCTTGAAATATTTAATTAATGTAACTCGAGTTCAGAGTTTGTCTCCATGGTTCTTGTAGAATAATTTATCTGACTTATTAAAAATCTGTTTAATATTTAGTGCTTTACAACTTTAAATTTAGATGGATATAACTTTATTGCTCCATAAATAACCTCTACGGTGCATTTTGATCAAAATGTTGTTGTTTTTTTGCTTAATAGTCCAAACACTATTTTCATATATTTCTGTTCACAGTCACCATCTTCTGTACATTTGTTTCTATTATGCTGCAGTGATTTATTCCTGCAGTCATTTTTGCCTCAGTTTATGCTGTCAGTTCTTTTGCTGTGGTTACATGAGCTTTCAAATCTAATATTGCTGAGGATAACATATCAGAAAAATGGACATTTATTGCAAGCTACAGATCTATAAGACATTTATGGTTCCTTTGTTAGTTTCCACTTGTCGATACAATGTAAAATGTAAAGCTGACATTTATATTTTTTATATATTTACATCCTTACATATATATGATTTGCCGGAGTTTTAAATTTACATTCCGTTTTCTTTTGATCATAAAATCCAGAATAATTACTCATGTCCACTTTTCATTTATCAGCCTGAAATTGTGTGTGGGATGGATATTGAGATGAACAAAGAAGACATGTTTCAATAGCTGTGTTTGGAGTGACTTCAAGTCAAGGTTGCGGTTCAGTCCGGTGTATTATGTGATGCGTTCATTTATACAGCTCTCTTCGGTGCACGTGGAGGAGGGGGAGCTGTTTTTCCTGCCTCCAATCTCAAGGTTGGAATGTGTGTTCGGGGACCAATGTGTAAAAAATGAATTAAGCAGCATTTTGCAGAGCTTCAGTTAAGGTCAAAACCGTACCCTTAATCTCAGTCAGAGTTGTGTTGTATTTCATAGATTAAGATGGAATTTTTGTTGATTGAATACAACTTTAGTGGCTTTGACACAGAAGAAATTACCAATTGTAACCAGGTTGGTATAGGACTTTTTTCCACTGTATAACCTACAAATAACCTTGCACATTTATTATCAACAAACACAAACGTTTTGAATTGTAACGTCACACCAGATCATGCAGTCTTAATAGGGCGAACAAAATGCTTAGCTTCACTTTAGACCTTCTACATCTATTTGTTTTTATTATAGCTCACAAATGACAGATTTGCTTCAGACCGTTTTGCATTTGTACAATTTGCAATGCCTCCTGATTTGGTTAAGAATAAAACCATAAAAGAATAATTCAACAGGTGTGAAAAATCTTCTCATTTTCCTTCTTGTTCTAATGCTGCACCCTTGAAGGACTCAGTTGAGAGCAGAATATACTGTATATCTATATACGTATATACTGTGTGTAAAACATAAATAATAACTACGCTAAAAACTCAAGGTGAAGCAGCTGCTCTTGCTTTAACAATAAATCTGCTGAAGTATGAATGATCCTTACGATTCTTTATTTTTTTAATTGATTCTTGTAGAAAAGAAGAAATCTCAAGAGGAGCAACATTTATTTAATCGTTGCTGAGCTGCAGCCATTTGTCTGAGTTTGTTTGCAATTAGGTTAATTTACAACTTATAAGAAGTGGTTTGAATAACTTGCATGTTTCCAGGTTTTAAAATCTGAATTATTTCCTCTTATCTTTGTTCCTCCGTGAGACTGAATTGAATTTTGGACATATTTGGAAATCATTTCTCTTTTTTTTTTTTTCCCCTCACTGATTTATTTTTATTTTATACACCAAACAATCCAGCAATTAATTAAAAAAGAGTGACAACGCACGGTAGTTACAGCCTTAAATAGATGAAGTTGTATATCTGAGCAGAAAAATGCCACGCTTTAGAAACAGATTCAATTGTGCTGTAATTCAGTCAAGTGGAAGTTTGAAGCATTTCTTTGTGAGGACAAAGAACGTCACAGTGGTAACATTTACAGACAAAAAAGCGATATGTGATTTGTTTTGACATATTTCATTTGTTTTATATCTGCAGTAAACCTCCCTCTCGTTGCATAAAGCGGTTGATGTTGTCTCTTTGGCTTGATAACTTGTTGACTATTAGCACAGGTAGATGAAAAGAGAGCAGAGGGATCTTTCATGGTTACTTGGATGACACATTGAGCCCATGGCTGATGAACTGTTGACTGACAGTTGGCGGGCCCTCGGGGAAGCACCTGTCTGTCAAAGTATATCGTAAGCGTAAGTGACATTATTAGGGAAATGCTGTCACTTTGTGCTTATATTGTATGTACAGTTCAAATTGATATATTCACAGTAAGAAAACTATTAGTGTGAAGGGTGACATGTTTTGTCCGGCGATTATGCATAATTACGTTTAATGATTCCCTCGACACACAACCATGTCAGACAAACCAAGTGCATGTTTGTTTTTGTCTCATGCCATCGCTCTTTGTGTTGAGTAGGTCACCTCTGAATATTCATCTCCTCTTATGTCATGAACACTGACGCAATTTGCGGCAAAACATCTCACTCTTCACTCGGCGGCGGGGCATTGCCAAGCCAGAGCAGCTCGGCCATCAGGCACTGACAATGGCATAATTATGGTGTATTAAACCGTCACAATGACATATCAGCCAGACAAGATATGCAAAATGCCACGAGGCCTACTTGGTTTACCCTTACTCTTGTCAGAATGGCCTGAAAAATGGAGGTTTGTTTGCTAGTGAATCATAATTACAAATGGTATTTATGACACGCATCAAGACTTCAGTCAAGAGGAGGGGCATTTGAAGGTGACTTGGGGAAGCTTCACGCCTGACACAGACACGGTGAAACAAGGCCTCCAGACAAGCTGTCTCCTCTCACAAAGCCTTTTAAATCATCATCACTCGAGCCAGCTGTATGATGGTTCACATGATATATCACCTGTTAGAGCCGTGGCGTACGCACCACCAGCAGACAGTGACAATGGGTCTGGCAGCGAGCCGTTGCTCGTTACAACAGTCTTTTGACTCGTCTGTTTCCTGTTATTAAGCTACTTCTTCCATGCTGTTGTGTTAAATGTCACTTAAACTGCCAGTTAGGTTTAGAGCGTGTTTCCCGAGGCCCTTTCTTGCCCTACTTGTTGTTGCAGTGATGTGGCCAGTTGAATTTTTCATAGTATGCTTCAATCAGCTTGGAGGAGCTTGTTAGACTGAAGGTTCTGACAATGCTTGTGATTCTGCTGTCCGTCCAAATGACGTTCAGCTAAAGCTCAGCTGTCTGCATTTACACAGGCTCAGAAAACTGACTAATGGTCATAGTCCAGCTAGAGGAAAAAGATCCTTCTCTTCTTCTCCTATTTATGTTTCATTGTCGGTTACTATTGGTCAGAATGTGTTAATATTATACTTAATATCTTTATTAACCCATAAAGACCTAGTGCTACTTTTATGTCAGTTCCCAAGTGACATTTTCTCTATATTTAACCTTTCTTAAGCAATTCATCTCCATATTATATTCTATATTTTATCAGAATAAATCAGGTGTTTTCCTGTATTTAATGCACTGATCATGTAGATTTTCAGATTAATGTTGAGGGTTATTATGGAAAAAAATCAATATTACGATTATTTTGGTCAATATTGAAATCATGATTATTCAAACGATTACTTTTGAGTTTCACAATGCATGAATTCAGCATTTCTCTCTCTCAAAAAACACTTTGTATTGATTCTTTATGCGAAACATTCAAATTGAAAATACATTTTGGCTACTAATATGTACTTTACAGCTGTTTTGGAATGGAATGGAATGGAATGTATTGCGCATGCACGTCTCTCAGAAACGGAAAATAAGTCGTTTCAACTTGATTATATGAGTTTTGAGATCATTTGACAACGAAATCGAAATTGTGATCAATATTCAATTAATTGCACAGCCCTAGGTTATTATATGAAAAACAGAGAAACCCACAGAAAAAGTGACTTTTTCTGTCAAATCTATCATTAACTGAACATAAACCCAGTGTGTCCATCTTCTGTCATTTATTAAACTCCACTGGTTTTACTGGTGAATCAATGTTGTAGAAGATGACGGTGTTTCCATGGTAACTATGGAGCCTCTGAGCATCCAAATGGATCGTATCTGATGACCATGAAAAGATGACGAACTGTATTTTACACCCATTATTTACATGTATTGGTAGGATTAGTGGATCAACAGGTATTAAACAGTTTAGATCAGCAGATGGTTTTGGTCGGTGATGGATGTTTGGGTCTTTATGGGTTAATTCAAATGTCGACTGAATCAACAGGTAAGTCGCACAATTCTCGTTTTAAGTGTGAACAATATAGAAAGGACAGGAAATGATAAAAGGATGAAAAAGAATGTTGACGTTGTGTGATTCTGTATTTACAACCACAGTTCATATATTTCCACGTGTGGTTTTTGCAGGAACTGGCTGTATCTTGGTATATCCTCTCATCATTCTTATTAATAAGGTAATGGTGAATGAATAATAACCCAGCCTTAAGGTGAAGCGTACATTAATCACTCAAACTGTCCTGTGTTCATTTATCCCATGTCTGCAGAGCTGCAATCATGTTCTGCTTAGATTTGTACACACATTTATCGCACAAGGATGCAATATTTTCCCATTATTATTATTATTATTATTATTATTATTATTATTATTATTATTATTATTATTATCAGGTTATTTTTATTTCCCTCTTACTTTCTGTTTCCAATTTTCGGTTTAGTGGTAATACTTGGTAGTTAAAGCTCTTCTTTTTTTTTTTTGTTTGAAAATGCCTGGTTTTAGTCGAGTTTTTATAAGTTTCATTGTTAGTCTAAACTTTCCCTATGAATAAAGGCTACTTGTCAAGGACGAGTTTGTAGTAAATAAGCATTGTGTATCAGAAACTTGACAAAGCATCAGGCCATTTTGTAAAGTGTATTCACTCGGGGACAGCCATTCACAGAATACAACTACAAAAAAACCCCTCTTTGCCTGTTGGTGTACTTCACTATGTTATAAGTATTATATTGGAAATAAACAGACAAGGACACTTATTGAACACATTTTCTTTATATAAATTTGAGAGTTTGATAAAAAAAAAAAAAAATACAATGCAGTTCCAATCAATCATGTTTTCTTTGTACAGATTCTGCTTTATTTTATTTAGACATTTTTACACATTTTTTGGGGGCTATTTTGTTAGTTTTTATTAACCTTACTCTAAACAGTCTTTCAAGTGCATTTACTTTTTTTTTTTTTTTTTCATGTGGCAGTAAGTGTCTGAGATTATATGGTTAAACTGCGAATTCATTTAGAACCTGTCAGACAGGCCAGACGATAGGTGATGAAGCTATTAAGCAGTGTTCTGTGCATTTAACTGTTGTTTGGCGTTTTGAAAAAGCAATTAATCTAAGCTCTATATTCAGATTCGGTTTTTTACATGAAACTTTGTCATCCCTACACTGAATATAACTGTCGCCATTAATAAACCAGAGTATATCTGCCTACTTAGGGTGTCCTGCAATGATTTGACATCCTGCCAGTGACAAAGCCAAAAAGATATAACTGCCAGCATAGAGGAAAGGAAAATAATGATCTCAGTAGTAACACTAGATCCCAGTAGTAAGAGTAAATCACTGCAAGCTGCTACGATGTTTTATTAAAAACAACACCCTGCTCCTCATAAATGAGTGTTTTTTGTTTTGTTTTGTTTTTTTATTTTTTTTAACCACATTTTAGCATTTGCATATAGTGTGTATGTAAAAGTAAAGTAATAGTGTATGTAATCTTTCATTAGCACACTTCTGTCCTTGATTCCTAGCTTTTTTTTCTTTCACCCCCTTTGTTTTCTTTGTCTCTTCTTTTTTTCCAATGCCACAGCCACTTATTACTGTTAGAGGGCAGGTGTGTGTCTGGCCTCAGCTGGGCATTAACCTGGCCCAGATTGTCCTTGGACCCCCATGTCTGTCTTATACCCCGCCTGTGGCAGCCCCATATATCACGGGCTATTCTTAAAGCTTTTCTTACCACTGATTAATCCACTTTGGTCTGATTCAGAAATGATCAAAGTGAAAGCATCAGAGCATTTTATGGAGGTAATTACTCACTCATTAGCCATATGTTTGACAAGTATGCCCTCATGGCATTGGAAAGCTCTCTATTAATCATAAACACAGTTCCGACAAAAGGAGATGATAAAATGATGAAATATATATCCTGACTGAGAATCAGTAAGATTATATTATTGATGGATTACGGGGCAAGCTGTCATAAAATAGCACAGACTTTACTTGATGTATGGCCGCCTTGAATATATTTTGGGTCAGCTTTGCCGCCACCATATTTCTTCACAGACCATGTTCCAGTCATCATTATCAGTCTGACCTGCTCTGGGAATTTTTCTCCCCATTCAAACACCCAGATGTCAACACATACAGCTTGTTATAACCAAAACAATCTAAACAAATGATCTCACTGGCCACCTAAACATGTTTTCCTCCACATAATATGAAGATGATACCAGCGTGCCCCCTCCCCCGCCCCTCAAACCAGCCACCCACTCTCCGTCTCCTGTCTTCCTGGGAGATCTCCCCAGGCTGTGAGGACAAGACAGGACAGGAGAGGATAAATTACAGCCACAGAGCCCCGGCTCTCTCTCATGCTTTCATTTGCACCAGCAATTAATCAGCCATCACTGGAGAGCTCTTGCATGTCAGGCTGAGGATTTTATTAGGGATGTCCTTTATGGGCTTTAATGAGACTTATGTCTTCCTTGAGTATTTCATTTGCTGCACATAACCTGGCTGCTTGTAACCTTGAGGTGAGGAGCTTTTCCACAACAGTCAAGCTTGGCAGGGCTTTGTTACTCGCCTCTCAATGATCTCGACTTGATTTGCTCTTTCATCCGCTGCCTCCCTCACTATTACAAATCCTCGTGTCTTGCCGTTATCTAATTTTAGATACAATTAGGCTTGATTTGTTTTGTTTATTCTGACACTCATCCTCACTTTGCTGTGAAAGGCAGCACTAACAGAGTTATTGAAAATGTGGAAAATCACATTCTATTTTGTGAAATGTCAAGACAGAGTTTGGCATCTCAAACACTAAATTGTCATAATTCAATATAATATATATAGAGTATGATTGTCGAACACATCACGCCGGGTGACTTGATATGTGTAGGCTGGCTCAAAGCAATGCCACAAAAGACAAAATACTCTCTGTAGCTCAATTACAAACCGATGCAATCTTGCACACTGAGCACTTTATATTTTCTGAAGAAAATGCAAGACAGTAACTGAAAAACTGGTTTTGCTTTTGGCGCTCATCTTGTTTTATTATCGTGTCGTTGGAGATCTCAGTGCTAGCTGTACTGTCTTTTTGTCTACCCAAACTACAATCAGACAAAAATACTGGGACGGAGTGGGCGTCACCCAGTTCACCCTTAACCACAGAGTCAGCCAGTAAGAGGATATGGAAGCCATCTGGTAGCATTTTTACAGTATGGTATGGCAGTTTGCCCATGTGTGCTACAGGAGGGGTCGTATGACGGTCACCAGAAGAGAGAGCCTCTGGAAATCTCCAAGGACAGAAACATGAATATTCTCAGTCCAATTTTCTGGGTCAGACGTAGCTCAACCAAAGTACACGACCTGATCACATCTGTCACCAGGTTGTGCAGAGCGAATGATCAAACTATTTGACCTTTAAAAACTTTATTGACATTTTAGCAGTTCTTTAAGCTGCATTTGCAGTGTGCGATAAAACCTTTCAAGGAGGAGAGGATTTAGAATTAAAGTGCCTGCCCTCTTTTTTTTTTTTTTTTTCTTCCAAAGACGCCATATGTTAATAAGTAGGGCACTTCACTGGGCTTGTACAGAGTTTGGAAAGACTTGAAGGAACTTGATAAAACTAGGAACTGAATTTCAATTCTGTATATTAATTATAAATATGAGTCATTAGCACATAAAGGTGATTTTGATTAGTATTGAATAAATGCTTTGTGCCACAAATACAGGAACAAAATGCAGCCCCTAAGGCCACACATGTCCACACAGCTCAGCAGATGTCCATAATTGTCTAGCTTCATAAATAATATGAATATTGAAATACAGAGGAATTTGTGTCTAGTTAAACTGCCAACACACAAGCAGAGGCACACGCTGGTCTGTTACCCACTGACCACACATTGATAGCCAGCTGTGTTCCTGTTTGACAGCCAGGTGGTTCAGACTTTCGAGCACAGCAGCTTCAGTTAATTAAGGTTACCCATTTGGATCTTGTCAATGGCTAATTTGCAGATGAAAAAAAAAAAAGAGTCAAATTTTTTTTCCTTCCTTCAGAGCTAAAGCATTGTTTTCGTCTCCCCTAATGGCTAGGGCTTGTCAAGTGGAACAGGACTGGACTGTGCAGACTTCTGATGTGTGGATAGATAAAGTTTACTTTGAAAACTGCAGTAGCCAGAAATCAATATTGAACTTAGACAGGCTATTTACAGTACCTTGATAATGTTTGACAGGGGCTGATCCAGCTCTTGCTGTAGTTAGTGTGAGGAAATCACTGAACTATTCCACTTAAGCTGCATGGGATGCAATAATTAGAATTCTCTGTGATTAACAATTTGGAAATATGTTTTTTTTTTTCAGAGTGACGGTCCTTTGGGGGGAATAAGGCTTAATCCGAGAAAATATGCAGCTCCTCAGAGAGCAACTGAAGCAGACTGTTGTCTCTCCAGTCTGAAACTACAGAATGCAATATCATGACAATATTAAATCGTAAATACTAAATCTTTTGCCTCACTGAGAAGTAAAATGTCTTCAAAAACACAGTCATTTTTATTCCCATAAAAACTTTATATACTATTGTTGTTTTTAAACAGTTAACATACATCGTACCCTTGGAGATTTTTCCAAGATGCCCTCAAACTCAGAGTATATTTCACAATTAATTATCTGTGGAGCGGAGGCATATTGCTGGTGTCTGGCGTAGGGAGAAAAATAAATCGCATACATGTAAATAGACCTGGATTTGTTAAGAGTCTGTTGGGAAACTGAACAAGCTGAAAATCAAATGATGATTTTTTTTTTTACTTTCCAGCAGTGTGCAGTTTTTGC
Organism: Ostorhinchus rueppellii; assembly: GCA_030068375.1. Lineage (NCBI taxonomy): Eukaryota > Metazoa > Chordata > Actinopteri > Kurtiformes > Apogonidae > Ostorhinchus > Ostorhinchus rueppellii. The sequence continues at coordinate 28,603,510 of JAQQZY010000006.1, read as the reverse complement.
CTGAGCAAAATCTGCAGGAAAATGAGGTGCAGCCTTTTTGCATTTTTAACCCAATTAATTTGTAGTTTGAGGTGTGACAGCGGCAAGAAGCACAAGTGGAGGAGCAGAATAATCAAATGACTCCCTCCCTGGGATTTAATAAACCAGAAAGTGCTAATTTCACCTTTGATTGCGTGCAGTATTTAATGCCTAAAGAAAGCATATCTAACTTCTCATCATGTGCCCAGTATGCCTACTGTTCAGTGCTGCATGTATTATACTACGCAGTGCCCTCGGAGGTGCAGAACAAACGAGAGTCTGAGGAGACGAACACGGTGACCTGCGATGTTCAAAGACTAATCTTTACCAAACAAAGATAGGGAATCTTTGCAAACACAGAAATACAGAATGCAGCCTTAAATGTTTGCAGAGTTTAGCAATAAATGGGGATTAAGAACATAATTACATAACAAAATAAACGTGTAAAGCCCCTGTTACAACCTGGAGTAGCTTATATTCAATATGTTACATACAAGTACAGCAAAACAATGCAAACTCTGCATTAGTGTATTAAATGTTGTGGTTAAGGAATGTGAGTCACTATTTCCTTAGAATATTCTCCAATATAATTCCTAAAGTACTGTATTTGCCATTATGTAAATTAATTAATACATTTTTTAATTTGTATTTTCTTTAGTACAAAAAGTATAGAAATTTTAAGATAAAAATGTAAAGTATATATGTATGTATTTTTAAAATTTTATTCTGTTTCATTATGTCTTGTTTTTGACATTTTAAGGTATAAATGTAATAAGTCATGTTTCTAACAGTGCAGATCCTCTTCTTATGTCCTTAACACGTGTGGAATAGCTGCAATGTTGGAAACAAATGTATCATTTATTTTATTTACTCATATTTATGATGAAGAAATCAGTCTAATCCTTACATTGGATAAACATCCTCGCAACCTCCATTTTTCCTGCAAGTGTTCTATAGAGTCACCTTTGTTATTAAGCTGCAGTTCCAATATTATACAAAGCAGTCCAGGAAGTCAATTAGACAAACAATTTCCAGACCTATACTCTAAAATGTCCTTGCTGTCCCCAAACTTGTAAAGTGAATTTACATCTTGACAAACAGAGACATATAAAACTAAGTCTCGCATTCAGGGGCAAATAAAGGCGGCAGAGTGAGTGACTCTTCAGCACAGCCACCCACCAGCTGCCAGAACATAAATAGTAATGTATCATTATGGCTGAGCTGAGGGAAAACACCCTGTGTTTTAGTTTTTTGCGGAGGTCATGTGGCAAACGGTGGGTGTGTTCATGCAGCTCTCGCCTAGAAAAACAGGCTAAATTAGACCTTTACGATGTAGCCACGTAAACCCGCTGAATCCGACAATGGCAGTTATGGAGATTTTGTTTTTGCTTCAACACTTCTTTTCCTTCGAGTTTTAAGAGAGCAGTGTTTTCAGTGCCACTGATTGCGTTGACACTACATGTTGATTGAATTGACCCTGAAATAAATTAGATTTGTCTACTTCTCATTTATGTCCCATAAATTTAACACAGGAGGTGTTTTTTTTCCCGTTTAAATGAGGTGATGGGGAGAGAAACCATCAGTGAGTCAGTCTGTTTTTGCTGCAGACTGAGCTGCAGGTTTGTCTGGTACGAGATGACTCTGGTGTGTGCCCCCACATGATGCAACACATCGCAAGTCCATATGTCTTTGAACTTAGGCTTTCATGGTACACTATCAAATATTTCTATTTTTGTTATTGTTTTGTTGACTTCCTTTTGTTCTGAAGTTTTGCAGTTGCCTCAGTTAGAAATATATATGAAAATCTATATGTTGCTATAACTTTTCTGATTAGAATCTTTTGATTTATATGCATTTTAGTCATAAAACTTCCAGTTTAATACCCACTATCATAACACAGTCAAATACAAAACTATATATTCTTAAGATATCTCACTCTCTGCACTTTAATCTAGATCTACAAAGATCTAAGCAGCAAATACCAAAACAGTAGCGAACGCTGATGATAAAATTTGACAGTGCAAAGAGAGGAAGTTGTCTTAAAAAGGAGATAGGATGTGTGGTCGGAAGGGGATTAAGGTTTGTTTGTTTCGCTGGGTTCTTTTCTATGAATATATAACTTTTGGATACAGAATCAGCATTTGAATGGTTGCATAATATGATACGCTACTGTTTCTAAGAATTGTTCTTTTTGGTTCAAGCACAGATGATCAAGAGGGTGTCCTATTTCCTTACACCTTTTTTTGGATTGCGTATTTTCTTGTGACATAGAAATATTTGGCTGCCATGTTCTTTGACAGAGTGTTGATGAATTCCTGGAATCAGTTCCATGAAGTGGCCTGTTTTCCCCAAGTGAGAGCAACTGTTAAATATGCATGGCTGCAAAATAAATGAAGCAGCCTTCTTAGGAAATGTTGATGCTGGTGTGGGACTTCCTTCTGATTTAGAAGTCTGTTTTATTTGCTAGTTTCAATTTTGATGAAGCTGTCATCTGGATTCAGAGCTGTCTCTAGGTGTATATGTTTTAGAAAATTGAAAGTGCCTTGCCTGTTTGGGCCAGTTAGTTTTATTTTAGCTGACTTTGCATGTATTAAATTGTGGGCTAGATTTAATATACTGATGAGCCTCTGCAGGGTGGTCAGGGGTGAAGCTGTGCAGATGGTGGTTTTTCTTTGCTGCCTGTCTTTTACTGAGGTAAAGGTTCAACCGCAACCGTTTACATTAGATTTCGAAGCAATTGCATTTAATGACTTGCTCTTAAAACTTTTTAAAAGCTCACTGCTCCTGTATGTATAAACCAATACCGACCCAAGCGTTCAAATTCTCCTGTGAGTATTGGGTTTTAACACAAATGCTAACTTTATTGTTCAACTGTATAATTTTCTTTTAATGATCAAGACAGCCAATGATTAAAAACAAAAGCACCAAAGCCCACATGGGTGTTACAAGGGTAAAACACTTGCCCACTTCTTCAGAGATTCAATATCTGGCAGCGAGACCTCCTGCTTGGTTTGCATTTCAAGGCACACAAGCGTGTATTTTCTTATCGGAAAGTATGTTTAACAGAGCAGTGCAAAACCCGACCCAAACATAATCTCCTGTATTATTTTCAAAAAAACAAATAGATTAAATCTGAAATTGACTCAGGGCCAGTGAAATCAGGTCCCAAAAACCTGAGGATGATGAGATTCATTTCAGAATTACACCCACAGATCCAGACGAGTCAAGTCAGTTTTATTCATATCAACCAATACCACAAATTTGTCTCTAGAGGTTTGCAGTCTGTATAGTATGCTATCTTCTATTCCTAATAAAAGACCATTAATAGAGAAAAAAAGGAAGAAACAAGACACCAGCACGATGTGCCACCAATCAATGAGCGGTTGAAAAGTAACAGCTCCTCCAGCCTGAACGACTAAATATGTTGTTTGTCCATACCCTCTGTATAACCCATATGAGTTTGATGGATTAGAGCTCATGCAGGCAGAAGGAGAGGGTACACAAAGTATTAAAGATGCTGAAATGTTAAAACAGTTGCATCCAGCCTTTGACAGTGCAGTGGGTAAGGATAGTTTAGGTTCAGGCACAAAAAATGACTTGTTTTGGGTTCGAAAGGTTGGGAATCAAATAAACATTTACATGGTAATTTCCTTACACATACAGATACAGATGAATTTTATTGATCCCAAGGGGAAATTCACATATTTAAGCAGCTCAATCATACAGTACAAAACAAAGGAAAAACGAAACAAAAACCAGCAGTAATCAGTCTATGGTTATGATAACACACAGGCGTGGTTCTGAGGTGGCATTAATATGCATCCTCAGAGGTCTGATCACATGTCGGCAGCTTTAATACGAGGGATGAACACACAGAAGGCAGTGATGCCATATTCATCTCTGGTCTCTCACAAAGCCTTCTGAGGGGCTCTGTGACATATATGTCCACTCTGCCTGAACAGCGATGCAATGTGGGAGGACTGAAGGACCGCTTACTCAGCTGACATGCACTGTATAAAAGAAATTCAGCACACCTACAGCATAATATTAAAGCGCTTTAAGCCCACAACCATGTGTAAGTTATATCTATAAATGTATGAGCCTGAATTACACTCATTTTTAACATGATTTTCCATTACTCATGTCCTGTTGCACATTATCTGTTAGAAATTCACTGACACATTTTTAAAGCACTCAAAGATGCAGTGGTTGCTAAGTGTATGTATTGCAATAGAGCCAGGTGCCATATAGTTGTCTATTCATTAATTCACAATGAATGTGATGCAACTTCCCGTCTCGCACCAAGTGCAGTGCAAAGAGCAGACCACACACTGGATTACATTCCCAAGGAAACTTTGCAAATCCAATGTGTTAAACCTGATTTGAAAGCTTACACCTTCCTTTAAGCTACAGGTGAGATTGTTAATGTGTCCATGGAGTGAAAAAGTGAGACACATATTATGGTGATGTGTGCTAGTGTGTTACATGAATACATTTAAAATTCACCATCTGGGATCAGATAACAAAAGTTATGGTTACAGCTTAACAGTACAACCTTTACTTTTGGTCTAAGACAGGAGACAAACACTGGTCTCCTTTATACTGTACAAGACCTTGGTTATTGTTCCTCTGCCTGACATTGCATCAACACCTGAACAGTTACGTTGCCCCAATATAATGGCATCACCACATGGTTTTTGCATTATTTTCTGACTTCAGAGGGGTTAATGTAGTATTTCTACTTTCAAATAATAAAAAAAATGACCTAAAATTGTCATTAAAGTGTTGAGGATAAGGAGTTCTGAAGTTATACAGTACCATCATACCTCCAGTCTGATGAATTTATGCGACCACTAGAGGGAGTAGTGAGTCACTCTGCTGGGTTCCCATGTGAAGAACACTATCGTCATGGCGCCTATAAAAGAAGTATCAGAAAATGAGGGTGGGATGAGAACCACTAAGAAGCAACTTTACGAGTCAAGCGCTGTTTTCACCCCTGGAAAATACTGGAGTTTGATAAGGAAATAACGGCATTTCTGCTACACCGGTGGGTTTTATTATGAGGCTTATGGGGTATAAAGTTATTATGTGATGTGATTATCTTTGCTAAGTTACTCTTTGTTAATCCATGGTGCAGCCTAAGCTGTTGACCAGACAAGCTGCAGAAAACGGAGGTGATTTGTGGTTTTGCTGTGGCTTTTTTCATCTAAAAACAAAGCTAAGCTAACAAAACGAAAATGTAAACTATCAGCTGCCACAGCATTTAAGATTACAAGTGCCAGTGGAATTTTTTACTAGTTGGTTTTTTTTGTTTTGTTTTTTTCTCTTTTAACTTGTCTTGTCCAGCAGAATGATAGTCTGGCTGCCTTTTGGTGCTAATCAAACGACTGGTTGCATTTTTGTTTGAAAAAAAAACACATGATGATACTGAAATACAGCATGTATATATTGTACATTCTTCAGTGAGTGATACAGTCTGTGGATACATAATGTTGATTTGTTGGTAGTGCTAAGTGTGTTTTGGTACATGACTTACCCCTGCCTTTGAGGGTTTAGGATATCAATACAAGTGAAAACTCCTTTAAAATCACAATCTGATGTAGGGCTGCACGATTAATCAATTTTAAATCAAAATCCGATTTATAAGTTAGGACTATGTTTGAAAAAGGGTAATTGTCAAATCGAATTTCATCTCTCTCATGTCTCTGGGCCGTGTGCCTCTGGGTTACCGTAGGCTCCTCCTCCTAACTGTAAAAGTGTCTCCACAGTCTTTGGTCTCCACACACCAGCACAAAAATGGTGTTTGCTAGGGAGAGTGAGAAGTTTGTGGCTAACTGGAAAAGTACTCGGAGAGCGCAGACCTCCGCCACGGTAGTGTTTGTACTTTTTTTTTAAAGGTAGTGTATGTACTTTTTTTATAAAGGTAGTGTATGTACTTTCCTTCACTAGATGGCGCTGAATGACCTTATATGCAGTCTGTGCCGCCATGCCCTATGTCGTAATGATAAAGAATCCTTTAAAAAAAAATTTGTGGATCCAGAGGGTGATCCGGATCCCCTCCAAAATGTTGTCATCTCTTCCTTGACCAAGAATGGACATCCTGAAAATTTTATCAAACTCCGTCCATAACTTTTTGAGTTATGTTGCAAACAAACAAACCCGAGCAAAAACACCCTTGGTGGAGGTAAAAATAGCAAGAGCAAGTCGCTTATATGGAATTGGTGCGGCTTCGAAGTTTACAATGAAGACCAAATCATTCCTCGCTGCAAACTCAAAGCCAACAGCACAATCAACTTTCTTCAGCTCCTCAAACATCATCACACGCCAAAGTGGGAGTGATGCGTTGCAAGCTGCACATGAAAACAACACGTAGACATCTGTGGTCTTTTCATTGTAGTTTTACCCAAGAATTGAAATCAAAAATCTAATTTTTAGATAGATAGAAAAAAATCATGATTATATATTTTTTGGACAAAATTGTGATGCTCTAATCTGATGTTTGGTCTGAGTATGAACTCACTGTAGCTCATAATCAGCAGGTTGGTCAAACGGCCAACACACATGCTTTTCACAGGCTCAGGCTAGTTTATTCAACAGTAGGGGGCTTCTGGTAGGAAGTCATTGTTGTCAGTTTTGCTTCCGTAGCAGCTCTTTATAGTAGATCTCTGGGGTTTGCTTGAACCTTCACATTTGCTACGCCTCCTTGATGAGGTTGCTCTCTGGCAGATTAGTAAATGCATTTGTTGTTACTTCGTGTAGGAAAGGAGAAACACGGGCGTCTAAATCCTGCCAGGCTAAGAGCTGATTAAGCTATAACAGGGACATCAGCAAAGCAAATAAGGCCTTTCATACGAAGTAAAAAGGAAAAAATAATGAATATACTGAAGGCATGGTGCTAGGGGAGAGATACCAGTGTCACATTTTTAAATGTTAACATATTAAATAGACCTGATGTTTTATTTGCCTTCCATTTCTTTGTTGGTATTAAATGTTGTATTGATTCCCAGTGACAATATCACAGCATAACACTCTGACATTCTCATTTCTCAGCCAAAAAATACAGTGGTTTGGCACTGATGAGAGGAAAAGGCGACACAAGGTTTTATACAAAGCTTTTCATTCACACTTTACATCGCGGTTCACAGCTGTCAGAGATTTAGACATAGTTCAAACCACCACAGTTTTTTGACATCTTCGCTGCTAAAGAATACTGAAAAGGACTTGAGATCAATTCGCACTCACTTCACACCTCAACCATCATGCTGAGGCCCTCCGATCATTTCAATTGATACAATGAAAAAGCATTAAGAGGTTTCACATAAATTCTTTTAAAGTAAAGTGTCTGTTGTAGTCACTCAAGATTTTTAGATTACCACTTTTTTTTTTTTTTTTTTTTTTTACCTCAAGGGAATTTACAGTGTTATTTGCTGACTTCAGAAGGTGGGATTTATAGGACACATGTGTGGTCTCTGTAGAGTCTCGAGGTATCATCTGTGTGCAATGTGATACTTACTGTAGTTCTTATAGTTCGACATAGAAATGGATGGGAGCGCGTATTATCCGCGGAGGTGTTTTTGTCCAATTTAAGAAGAAATCTGTAAATGTGTCAGTCAGGTGGCAGCTCATGCAACTGAACCAACTTTCGCAAAACAGAAAAATCAATACATGCATCATGGACCTGCAGGTGTCATTATTTATCAGACATTCATTATTCTTGCATTACCTTCAATTTGATGAGGTTAAATCTGTAGCCTTGTTGGTCACAGCCCCTTTATGAACACAAGGATTAACATTGCAACTGTATTGTATTGGATGTCATCGATTGATTTTACGGATTATTTTCAATTCAATTTTAGTTGTATAACCCTATATCACAACAAGGTTGCCTCACAGGGTTTTACAGAATTAGACAAACAACAGTCAAATAAACAGTAGATGAAGGAGATGGATTAATGTCCTGGGCATCCCCCGTCCTTAGAGGCTCCTTCTTGGTGAGGAAAAACTCCAAAAACCCAGTGGGAAAAGAGAAACCTCGGAGAAACACAGTCAAGAAGAGATCCAGTCCCATGGACAGACAGGCTATAGGTGCACCAGGACTGATGGACGATGATGATTTTCTTAAATAACTGCTTGGCAAGCAATAGATGAACAAAATCTGGAAAAAACATTACAATAATCTGGAAAAATATATATTTGTGGAGCTGGATGCATTGTTTTTTTTTTTGTTTTTTTTTTTTATGCAAGTACCAACTTCTTTCTTCGTGCATTGCCCCGCCCCCTGAAGGGGAGGTAAGGTGGTTTTTGGTTTGGTTTGTTTGTTTGTTAACACTCTAGCAGCAAAGCTATTGGTTCAATTCATACCACATTTGTTGTATAGATTACCAGTGATGCAGAATAGATGTCATTACATTTTTGGGAAAAGTAGGTCAAAGTTGATATTTTTTTGGGCGGCTGTGGCTCAGTTGGTAGAGCAGGTCATCCAACGACCAAAGGGTTGGAGGTTTGAATCCTGGCTCCAGCTGTCCACGTGTCGAAGTGTCCTTGAAGAAGACACTGAACCCTAAAATTGCTCCCAGTAGGGTCTGGGGCAGCGCCTTGGATGGCAGCACCCGCCTACTGGTGGATGAGTGTGTGTGTGAATGGGTGAATGTGAGGCTTTGTAAAGCACTTTGGGCACCATGAAGGTGTAGAAATGTATAATATGTAAATGCAGTCCATTTACCATTTTTAATGAATTTTTAAAATGTTTTTTCTTCTCCATTTACCATTACAGGTGAAATTTCACATATCTATAAAAGCATCAATTTTGTTTCAATTAACTTCAAACTTGGCACATATATATAGAGGCAGTTGATATGTTTACATCAGCACATGCATAGACATGATATCATCGCTTGATTGATGTCAGAATGAGCTACAATACTTGCGAAGGATGGGGTTTGCTATGCCTGGCACTACTTATTTGTTTTTATTGATGGAAAGTCCATCTATATCTGTATCTGCAAATAATAAAACATGTATTATGAGCTGTAAACAGACTCACTTATCACAAAATGCATCAATTCTTGTGACAATGGACATAAAAAACAAACAATACGTGTATTTATGTAATTTAGGTACAGACTTCTACATGTATTTATGTTAAAAACAAATTGGATTTTCTAGGTCAAAACCACCACTTTTTGCTTGAAAATCTTTTGCAGCTATTCCACCCTCTTCATAACACAGAATTGTACTTTTAGTATTGTTTTATCATGGGTCTACGTCATGAAATCGATGTGCTGCCCACTCGTCTTTTAGTCAGATTTCACTGAATTGCTTTTATTTTTGAATGGTTGAATCAATGAAGCCTTGATAAACTGAAGCCTTTTGTTTTTTACTTGGTTCAGACACCTTGGACATACACTGGGGTGGGGATTTTGCCTCATAAAACCAATGCCTTGATCGGTTAATTTGTTTGTCAGGTTGAATCTGAAATAACATTAACACAACACAATGACACAGACTGCTCTTTTCATCTGGGAACTCTTGTAGGTGTAAGAGCACTTCAGGGCTTTAGTTGCCTGTGGGAAAAGACTGTATGAGAAACTGAGGAGAAAATATTGTAAAGGTAACATACACTTAAATGGATATTGATTTTTAGTCTGGCCTTTATTAGGTGTTACAACTAGTACAAAGCACAGACTAGTCCTTTCAGGACCTCGTGCTGTTCATTGTAAGTGACATGTGATTCTCTGTCATACAGATGTCCCTAAACTCCTCCTGGCTCACGTGTGCACCTGGACATTTTCTCTGCCTTTGTAGTGGTGGGTGGTAGTAGGTGAGTGGGTGGTTTTAGACTCAGAATGGAGCTTAAGTGACACTTCAATGAACAAACTGACTAATCATTTCAACTAAGATACTGAACAAAAGCAATTAAATATATTCTTAACCCTGTTATATTGAACAAACGCTGCATTCAAGACCCGGAGACATAAACAAAATGTGGAGCGGGGTTTAATTCTAAAACCTTATCTAGTTGTTTTGTGAAAAACTCCAATTTATAAGATGTCTCATGACAAATTCCAGCTTCAAACTAACCCTTAATCGGCTTAACTTTACGCCAGAGGTCAATGTGGGACCAAGGGTGCCATTTCATTAAAATGATGGGTGCCATATTTGTGCAAAACCTCTTAAGTTTTGAAGGATTTGGAGGACTTTTTCCCCCTTATTTGTCGTTTATTATTCTATTCACGCAGAGAAACACAATATTTATACATTTTGTGTGCTGCAGGGTGATTTTATGAGTCATCTGGCAATGCATGTGTAAAAGGAAAATGGTTTTATGGTAGCAAAACATAACGCATGAAAATATCTATATGTTCAGTGAGCTCTGTGTTTGAGAACTCAGCTGTGACAGATTTGAGCGAAATGTGTTATTTATTTAAACATGACAAGTGCGAAACATAATACTTCCATAAGAGCATTTTGCCATGTTATGGTGTTAGAGTCGATAAGATGTAATAAAAGATTATTGAGCCCTACCTTACATTTTACCGCTCTCATTTCATCTCACTTATTGTAGGAAGTTTGCTTTTTTTATTTCCGGTGGAAGCACGCAGTGGTCCAACACACTCCTGTGGCTTTAAGCCCGCCTCACCCTGACTCATCTCATCTGATATTCCACCTAGTCTTCTCCCCTGGATTATGAATAAAATAATCATTGTTTGCTCAATGAAATTTCTACCCCACTTCCCTCTGCTGATGATTATCTTGTTTAAAGTATTTCAGCTGGAAAATATACTCTGTAATTTGAATGCCAATGATTCTACCAAATATGTTTGGAGAGAAACATAATATTGTGCGCCCTTATTGCTTTTTTATCTTTAGAAATGCTTTTGCAGTTTCCATTCAGAAGCTCAGGATTGTATGAAATGTGCAATTAGACATTCCTTGCACCTGTGAATATGACCTTTATAGTGCGAGAATAGGTTTGACAGTGTATGCATGTCTGATCATTGTTTCCTGTTAAACAAATGTGTGTGTGTGGTAAAGAGAAAGAGACTGAGAATGAATACTTGTACATGAATGTGTGTGTGTGTGTATAGCTGGGTGTTTCATGTGAGGGAGAATGCCGCTTAGCCTTTCACTGTACTTCAGCATTGGCCTATAGGCTTTAATGAAGATGGCCAAGTGAGGGTCAGTCACCCTCCTTTCAGAGCTCATAAAAGATTTTGCCGGCCATTATGTTCCTCAAGGGCTCTATTTTGTAAACACATATTACTCAGTGAATGTGTGTAGCGGCATGTGTGCGTGCGTGTGGGGGTGAGGTTTTAGTTGAGGTGGGTGGTGTGACTTGAATGACTGTCAGTTTTCAGGCTCCAGCCTCTCCAGCTAATGCTTAACCATCTGGCTGTGATGCAGGAGTGAGGCACTGAACTCTATTCAAAACATTTTTCTGGAGTTTTACAGACAGCCAGGAAGGGAAAAAAATGTAATGTCTGTAGGAGCAGCAAGCAGGCTTTAAATTTAAGTGCCCCTTTTTTTTTCTTCCTCTGAGCTCCTTGCCCATTAAAGATGAGGAGTTAAAACACTCAGCAAAATGTTCCAGCAAGTTGAGCATTCCCATCAGCGGTGTTTGGACTGATATCTCCCCTGAAGGATAATTAAGTAATATTAATATTCAATTGTGATAACTTTAAGTCTAGTTGCTGCATCACTGCTGCAAAGATAAGCTTTACAGCCACAGTACTCTGTCTAGTATTGGACCTGAAATGAATAAGCTCTCCTTGGTTCTGCTGGCGTGAATTTCTGGAGTGAGTTAGACAGATGGTTATAGCTGGGATTTCAAAGTGATGGAGGAAAACTAACGTTGCCTGCCTTCGCCAACTCTAATTCTTTCATCCTAGTGAGTTGCACTTAACGAAAGCAGTCCCTTGTTGCCTAAATGAAAGTGCACAACAAAGCGAATCTGCTGACTGTCACTACTCAGCACATCAGCCTGCTTGGGTGCCATACCATACTGAGCAGAGCAAAGTGAAGCAGCTTTCTGCACTCGACTGCTTCTTCCTTTAGGCTGGTGCAGCCCCGAGTCATGAGAGGTAAATGGATGAATGGAGACTTTATGGAGATGAGGAAGTGTAATGGTACTCTATTCTCAATCCCGGCGGCTGGAACAGTAGCTCTCTGTGTCTTTTATCAGGGACATGAAAAGAGGACAATAAGCCTCTCTGCTATCAACAATATGGTGTCATTCGAAGCAGATTATCCCTCTGTTGAAGTAGAGGAAAATAAAAGAGTACGAAACAATGGATAGAGTTAGAAGCCAAGGTTTCTCCTCCCATGAGGAAATCCTCCATTCTGCTTTGTCTTATTTCAAAAATCTAATCTGCCAAAGTGCCCACTCACTGTCATGTGTGAAAATGGTTTGTGCTGATTTTTTTTTATATGTGAATGCCAAATTCAAAAGTTATAGCGGCGTGAGCAACTTAAAGAGCTCTCAGAAGGCCTGTGTCTGAATGAGTCTTAAATGGTTTTCTAGTGTCCAATTAATGTTGAGCCAAGTGTGCCTTTTTGCTTATGTCAGTAATTTTGTAGACAGTAAAGCTATTGCAGAGCTTTGTAAACAAAAAAATAAAAAAATCCACCGGTGGAAAAGTAAAGGTATTTGGATCTTTTCTCCACATAGAACTATGTAGCTAGTATCAGCAAAATGAACCGCAGAAGCATTTTTATTTTACTGCTGTTCATATGCTCATTTTGATCTCCTACACTTGACGTGGCTTTTATTTTACATAGTATTGGGTTTCCTTCTAACAATGTGTCATATTCCAGTTGATCTGGTACTCTCCAACTGCCAGAGGAAAATATATAAAAATACTAAGACAAAATGAGAATAATGAGTGTTCTCGGCAAGAGTTTATAAAGGCTGACCTTCGGGAAGCTACAGCATGGGCACTGCAGAGAATTCATTTGTAAAAGACAGATTGAGACAAAAATTAGGTGAGAAAAATAACAAGACTAACATGATATAATGACAGTGACATTATGTAAGAGACGTAACAAAAAAACCAAGATGTACATCATGTAAAAGACACAAAAAGGCAAAAAAAAAAAAAAAGAGGAGACTTTCTGATAGCGTTTTGATAGTGGAAGAGTGTAAAAATGTCTGTAAATTGGGTCTCAAGTAGACTTTTCCTATGTTTGGTCTCAAGCTGAAAAAGTTAAGGAATCACTGCAATATATCATCATACTGTATGTTCACCGTGAAAACACTGTGTCTCTAGAAAGTCAATTTTCATGCATTTTTCACCTAATCCAAGAGGGTTTGGTAAACAGCTTATTTTCTGTAAGAAAGAGGAGAACTTTCTCAGGCTCTAAAATAACACTTCATCCTTAGGTTTATCACAAATATTGAAAACCCCAAACATTTGCAGATGTGGGTTGTAGAGATATAACTTCCACTGGACAGGAATGATGTGAACAATTGTAATATGAAAATAAACTAAAGTTGCAATATAACAGATGAATATATGCTGTTTGCCTCTTAGATGTCATAGATTACGAGTATAAAGTAGCAGAAACGCCTAAATTCATGTGTGGATTTGTGCTTCAGGACAGTTTTCAAGTAAATATAATTAGTTTCATTCCAGTTGTATAAGAATCCTATTGAATAAAATGCAAATGTTCTCACATTCTGGTGCTGAATCCACAAAATGAACCCATTAAATTCACCAGTAATTAGTTTACTGTGTTTAGATTATTTATTTGTTTTATATGTCAACACAGTTTGGGCTTAAGTGTCGCTACGTGTTTTATCTTCCTGAAGAGAATTTTACCGTGGTGCTGGAAGGTGCACATGAAACCTTGATGCAGAATTAATTTTGGCAACTAGCTCTTCCCTTAAATTGCTTTGTGATTAAATGCATATTAGTTTTGGCCATATTTTATCCCTTACATTGCAGTGCACTTGAAGTCAATAGTAAAAGTCACCAAGAACTGAATGTATTTATAGTTGTTCCTGATTTATATGCATGTGTAAACACCAGGTCAATGAAACGTTTTAAGTGGAAGAAATATGCAAGCTAAAGTTTAATTACTGTGGCTATTAAATCAAGCAGCAAGTTGCCATGTTGAAGAAGGATATGATTTAACGACAATCTAGTTTAGAGCAACTCGTTTTAAAAGCCTTTGGAATTAAATAAAAGTAAACCCAAGAAACTAAACCTTCAACTTGAAAAGTGAACTTTAATCTCTGCTTCGTATGAATCCCTGGATGGCCTGCTTGCACACAGTTTACATTGTGTTTGGCTTCCTTTGGGTCAGATATAAAGTTCACCCATCCATCATCCCTCTCCTCTTTCCCTAAAATCGGCGGTAGAGAGCCTGTTATGACCTCCTCCATCACTGCTTTGAAACAAGCCCAGGGCTTTGAAAAGCGGCGCTCCTTCCATCTCCAAATTGAGACTGAGTATTGTAGCTGAGTGGCAGAGTTTAGCCCCCCTTTCCACTGTTACTCATCTAGTTGTACGTGTTGTTGCTTGAAGAAGTTCTGATCTAAATGAAATAAACAGCATATGGCGGAAAGTTTTTTGCAATTTTTGTTCCCTCTGCTAAAATTGTTTGATGGGGACAGTAAACAGTGACGGATCCGACTGCATCTGCTGAGAAGGAAAAAAAAGAAAAGAAAAGAAAAGTCAGTCGCCCAATTAGTCTATCCCAGCTTTTTCATGTGAAGGCAATTAATCCATCACAAATTTTGTTCATGGTTGATGCATTACAAGCCCATTTCAACAATTTAAAAAGGTAAAATACTTGCACTTTTCAAGACATTAATAGTAGATGCAATGAAATGGTTTGACATTTGAAGTATGACAGTGATTATAATCAAAGTTACGTGCTGCTGAGATGATATGTGCGTGAGGAAAGAGAGTTTATGTGTTTATAGACTTGTGAAAGAGAGAGAGGCTGAGAAAGAGATGAAGACAGCAGAGAACAAATTATTGGGATCAAGCCAGATGCTTCAGGTCTCCATAGAAACTCCCCACACTCCACACTCTTCTCTATTTTCCTTCCATTTCTTTATTTATTTTGTTGTCAGCAGTTCCAGAATAACTTAATTAAAGCCAAGGCAGGCTAGCATGCTGCGTGAGATGACAGGAGGCCTGAGATGATTTGTGATGGATTACTGCATTTTATCTTCCCTTTATTTACTCTGTTGAAATGCACTGAAGCTTGCTATAATGCCAAATGAATGTGTGATAAACAGTGTTTTTGTGTTTGCTCAGAATGATTTAACAAACAAGTCTTTGCAAATATGGATGAGACTTTTTTTCTGCCTTACTTTATACATAATCCATGTTTTTGTTTTGAACTGGTGTCCTGCTGTCTGTGCAGATAAAAGTGGTGGCAGCAGATGTGGGTACCTGTAAAAAGCTCCACTGCAGAGCTTCAGTGATAAACACAACTCTTAATTGGACATCATGGGGGGAGTAAAAGCACATCATCTTCACTTGAACTGATTAACAAGCAAAGTTTGTTTTTCTGTTTATTTTCTGTTTATATAACATCATCCCAATAATCCCACGCGGTACAAGGTTACTGAGATTCTGGATACACAAATTAGCATTAGTGATAAATTCATAGTTGTGCATGATTTAATGCTTGAGGGCTTTTAAAACAGTCACAGAGTGGCAGTATATGTCTTAAACCTTCAAGGTTAGGTCCTCTAGGCAGAAAATATGTTTTTTCCCCCACCTACACAGCCTTCTGAAATTCAAAGTGTAGACCTAGTTTCAGTCAGAGAGCGTTATCAACAAATGACTGAGCTGTCACACATTGTCACAGAACACACTGGATCAAGAGCTCTGTCAATCATACATGAGAAGTTTTTATTTCGCTATTTCAGGGCTAATCTATTGAACTTGTCTTAGATGTTGGTGATTGAAGCTTCAAAATGATGTTTAGAGTGGATGCACTCTCGCCCCCTTCTTATTCAGTGTTCGTTGCCCCTAGTCAGAATAACACTCCCCCTGTCGAGACGAGACTTTCTTCGCTTTAATGGCTCCTGAGTACTGTGGCAGTTAAAGGTGAGACTCTGTGCAAGCTGGGAGCTCAATAACTCGCACCTATGAGGGGCAGAGGGACGGCTAACTGGCGTGGACGTTTGTTCAAAACATCTTTGGTAATGTAGTATAAGAGCTGCCACTGCCTTCGAATTGCAGTTAAGACTGTGTAACTGGGCTTTGGCTTTGTGGTTTTCTCTTCCTGCTAATGGACTGTCCTCAGCCAGGGGTGCTATCCATCACATGCACTACCTGAAGTCTGGAGCCTCTATAAAGATTAGGACTGTTAAGAGAAGATGGATGGCCCTTGTCGCCGCCAAGCATCATCCCCAAATGCCTAAATTAAATCTAGAAATTCTCATGGGGAGTTTAGATTAGCCTAGTAATACCAGTCATGAGGCCGGGCTACATTCACTCCCACTTTCATTACAGTGGCGTGTCTTCAAATATTTATGAAAATTGTGAACATTACGTTTAAGAGCCGCTTTAAGGTTAGTTGGACTTAGAGGTGGGAGAAAATCTCACCTTGGTTAAATTCCCAGTGGGTTCAGTGCCATAAGACACATTCTCAACAGGGAGAGAAAAGCAGTGGAGGGTGGACAGCTAACTGGCTCTCTCCCCACTCCTGCCTCCCTCTTTCTTTTCTCTTTTGCCTCTGGGAATTAGTCAAAGAGCGAAACAATCGTTAAAGAAGTCCATATTAGATTGACCTTTGTTTCTCAGCTTACACCTCTTTTGGTCTTTTAAAAGGTTTGTTGGTCCTGTGGCCTTTTAAAGCCAGTGGTTATGGATTTGTTTCCTCTCATTGAGATGGTTGACTGAGGTGGCGTGATTTTAATTTGCTGTTGGAAGCCCTTTTGAAAAATAAGTACACCCGGTTTCATAGACACAAAACTTCCTCCACTTTGTAGCAGCATTTAAGAGGAGACCAGGACATGATAGGGCTTTCATGTTGACATTGTTCTGCCGCCTAACAGCCACTAATGCACATAAGCTTCCTGTAAGTGATGAATAATCAGCAACTTTCTGGATCCATGCCGTGCTTTATGTTTGAGCTGTTTTAAGTGTTTTGAAGAGTCTTTGAGTCAAATCAAGTCTTACGCAAATTTCAAATGTGAGACTTTCTATGAATCCTAATGTGAAATTACAGAAAGTTTGAAACATTTCCTTTAACGTTATAAATGGGCTTAAAAAATATATCTGACGCCTCGTTTCCTTCGATGTCAAGCCCTAGTAATTTATTAAATGCATGTATTCAACATCCAGGTCTGTCTTCCTGCTCTCTGCTGCTGTCAAAACGTCCATGTTACGTCTGACATCCTTCATTTTGTGACTCAAATCGGCTGTTTTCTGTGTCTTATTAATCAAATCTATCATTTTCTGCAAAAGTTAGAAGCCTGAAAGGGATGGAAGCGAGGGTAGTTTAAGGATGTGTTAAACTTGGGCACAGTAAGTGTTGACAGTAATCAAAAAATAATAAATAGAAACAACTGTGAATAATTACTGGAAAAATATGTATTAAAAAGAACTGACAGAATGTATAACACGATGCTGAGCTTACCACGGCACGAAATAATTACAGATAGTATTTTGAGTTTGTATCAACAGCAAATTTAATATATCATTAAATAGCAGAAGTTATAAAGAAAAAAAAAAGAACAGGTAATAAATTGGATTTACCTTGATAATGAAAACCACCTCTGCCACAGTGCCACTAAATGTTTACACTGTCACTCTGTTAAATCATTTTGAGTAAAGCCACATGCTGCACAGATTTGCATTGGCTTTCCATGTAAGTGAATTTTATTCCCTTTTACACTGTAAGAATATTTTCCCTGCTTTTGAATAACCTGGAATTATTTAATGAATGGCTATTAGTGAACACTGCAGGCACAACTGATTCAACTGATTTGGTTCAAAGGCTCTGCTTTCTGTAAAAAAAAAATATTATGTAGACTTTAACAATCTACATCACTCTTCTTTTTCTGATTAGTTCCGACCCTCAATATGTTCAGATAGTTTTCCGTGTATATACATACAGTACTCCAGTTCTTGTTTCATGCTAAACCCTGAGGACAGTTACTGCCAGTCATTTCCTGTTTAAAGTGTAATGAACAGCCACCAATCATTCCTCCACACTTTCTACTGTAACATTCAAATCTAGCATCAAAAACCTCATGCTGCTGTTGGTGGTAAGTGTCTCTCCTCCCCTTATGTAAATGCATCATGAAAGGTTTTTGTATTTTTTCTCTTCCTGCTCACAGTGTAAAGCCCCATGTGTATCGTGTCTGAGTGCTGCAAGGGTGGGAAAGAGTATCTTTTCTCATTTCCTCTGACTGTTTTGGAAGTGAATCACATTAGCACAGTGACAGCGAGTATGACTAGACCATAAAACATCCCGCTTTGCCTCTGTCCAAATGAGAGATGTGTCTGCTCAACACTGCAGGTGCTTGCAGGAGCTGAATGATGCAACGAGAATATTGAAAATTATTCTCTCTGGCTTTCCTTTTTAGGCCGGTCTCGTCGCTGCATCTCACTCTTGGATGGCTTGCGTTTACTCACTTATCAGATTTAAAGTCATCATTACCGCGCCAAGCAGCCACTGTTTTATGGTGGTTAGACTATCAGACTGAGGTGCATCAACTCTTTGGGACTGCAGACAGTGTGGAGCAGGGCTAGCAAACCTGGGCAGTGCCAGTTGTGGGTAACAGGCCAAGATGTGTCAGGGGAGCAGACTGTTATTATCTGCGATGAAAATCCATGCTATCCTGACGGCTACAATTAGTGTCAGCTGGGGTATTGAGTCTTTAAAAAGGACTCCTGGCCTTTTGGCTCCCAGCCTGTCTGGCTATAGATGTCTCTAATGAGTCATTAGCCGCATGGCCTCTCCTCTCATGAGTCCACCCCATAATGGCACACCTTTCATCTATTTTACAGAGAGGCTGTCGTTGGTCATTAGTACAGCTCTGAAGTCCTATTACCTTTACGTCAATGATGAATGAATAGAATGCGGCTGCCAAGAACAATATCTCTTCGTATCCTGTGGTCAGCCATGACTCTTTTTTAATTCAATTTCTCCTCCACCATTAAGTGTAATTGATAATTGATGTGGTCCACCGTCATTGTCTGAACATGTAGAAATTTCTGCTAAATCTACAAGGTGTCTTGTCATTACTATGTGTGTTTTGCTGTCTTCAGCAAGTACAGTTTGCTGTCACAGATGATGACTTGACACTGATGTGATCCACAGGGAGCCGCACCTCTTGGGAAGAAACCTTCTAAAATAATGAAGCTGGCTCAGTGGTTTAAAATGCTGCACTATTCCCGAACGCAGTGCCATCTTGCCTTTGCCATTCGGTATTGCTTTAAAGCCCTTATCTTGTGTCTCTGTGCAAAATTATTCGTCTTTGGGTTGTTGTTTTCTCTTTGTGTCTTTGTTTTTGACACGGGAGCAAATTGTAAGTGTGTTGTGGATTGACAACCCTGGGCAAACACAAAGTGTTCAGTTCAGAACTGAGGGCAGTATCGATAGGGTTCAGAGGCGTGTTTTGCATAATGCTGCCTGAGGAAAAATCCAAACAAGCACTTCTCAAACTTCAACTGAAAGCAGATCTTGACAAAAGTGTCAGTTTACTCAAATTCCTTTCTCTGGTTTCACTCATAGACATATGCCATTGATTAAACAGTAGGTGCATGTATTTAATTACAACACAAACACCCAACAGTTGGTCTCACCTAAATTTATAAAGTAAATGCTGCTGTGAAGAAGAAAAGCCTCTGATTTCTTTGTATTTTCATCAATATACGTAGTCTGGACTAACAAAACACAGCTTTGACTATGGTACATATGGGATTTGCAGGTGGCATTGTTTCAATAAACTTAAGAGCAACATTTAGGCCATTTTCAGAGTTGGCAATCCCAGCTCCATAAAGTAAAAGTCCTGCCATGTATTGGTTCTACCTGTTCATTTAACACAGCTGATTCCACTGGTGATCCCATCGACCTGGATGAGGAGTTGTATTCATCAAAATGGGCTGGTTCAGTGAGTGCTTGGAACAAATACATGGCAGGACTTTTAATTTATGGAGCTGGGATTGTCCACCTCTGATCATTTTTATTGCACATAATGTTGCTGATCCTAGACCTGATCAAATTAAGTAACATCAGACCATAACACTGCCCCCACAGGATTTTCTGGTAAGCACTAGGCATGATGGGTAATCACATGTACCTTTCCTCTTACTCTGGAACAGTTATTTTTGTTTTGTTTTGTTTTTTTTAATTGAGAGGCAACTTGGTTCTTGCAGCTAAAGCACATTAATCACTGAATAATTATCCAATGAAAAGCTCCCTTTGCTTGTTGCTTAGTTAAATCAATTTTTTTTTGTGACTGATGGTAATAAACCTTGAATATAACTGCAAAAAAATAATCCCTCAGTTCAGTGAGACTGTGGGAGTAGTCACCAGTTTCAATCTGCAGATCACCTCTATCTATCTGTACTTGTGTAACTTTGTTGAAGTTGTGACCTTGGTAGGCAGCTCAGGTCCCTGTTGCAAATTCATGGCTCAGAGCTCTTTGTAAAGCTGGAAACAATCTTTGCACTTAAAACTTCTCAAGGCTGGAAAATTAGAGTGTGTCCTTCTTTTTGGTTGTTTCATCAAGGCCACTGAACAACAGTGACAGAGTCGCTTTGTGGGGTGGTGACAGCAATAAAACTATGCTTGGAAGCACTGGAATGAACGCAGAAGTACACAGGCAACACACTGCTGATACAATGAGATTTTTCAAGCAAAAATCACTGGATAGATAACTAATTATTTCAGGATAAATAAAATGCGAAAAGGTGTTCTCCTCCTGAGATAGTCTGTGTGTTTTCACGGAGCTGCACAAAGCAGATGCTGGTTCTGTTGAATGGGGTAGGTGCCACCATGGGAGACCTACTCAGATGGACAACCTTGAACTCCTCCTGACCACCGACCCACCGATGGCTTTTGACTGATTATCAGTAGTAGACGGTGTTCTTTGGCCTTGTGTCTCGCAGTCTTTGTGTGGGCCAGTCTGTCACAGCTCAGCCAATTTAAAAAAACGAATGTGGAGCACCTGGGGTCCGCAGTCCAATGGAAAAGAAGGTCGGGGCATGTTTAATGATGAACATCCACAGACTGAGTGGGCACCAGGATAACTTGACCCCGCAATGACTCATTTTTCAAAGCTAACAGGTATTTTTACTCTTATTACTTCTCAATGTGTCACATATATCTCATCTTTCTGTCTATTTATACTCAGTGTTGATGGGTCTTCACTTGTTAATTCTGAATATTTTGGGCTTGTCTCTCTATCTGGATGATATCCACTCAGGACCACAGCCAAAATTTTGGAGATACTCCATTGGGTTCCTATAGTTGTTGGAAACCATTTAGATTTATTTTAGATGAGGCAAGCTATTCACTTACCTATATACATATTTTTAACTGAAAAGTAAATATGAAAAGCTGATATTCCTCCAATAAATTTGTTTTTCACTCTAAGTCAGTTTTGCCAGGAATGAAACTTAGTGAAACGGAATATTTTAGGTGCCTTTTTAAGCCAAAAAAATATGACCACTTAAACATTTTCACTAATCATATCAGGGCTTTTAAAAAATGTACTCTAACTCATTCAGATCCTGTGCAACACACACAAAAAATATATTGTATCAGTGTTATATAACATGTTCACTCTTTGCAGTCACTAATGACACTATCCATATACATTTTGCATTACAGTACTGTGCAAAGTCCTTGACCACCATTAGGTTTTTTTCTTTTTAGTAAGTTATATGCATACTAGTCTGTGGATCTGGGATATTTCACCAGAGTGAAGTGTCAAGTATTTGATGCAACCTCCTGTTCCATTTCCACACATCAAATGTTTTTATTTGGCTGATTTTCATCATATAAAGAGAGGGAGGTCACATAAAATACTCTGGCCTGTAGGAGCCATTTAGATTTTTCAGAAATCTCCACACATTTCTTGTTTTTCATGCTGTATGTATGAAAACACTTGTAGATAAATATAGGCATTATTTATAACTTTGCAAAATCAACAAAGCTTAAGGCGGCCTATAATTGTGTATTTATTGAAATGATACAATGATATCATGTTCTTAGTAGTCTAGTGCTGGAGTCCCATGTTGTGAATATTATACTTATAAAATCAACAGGATGCATTACAGGTTGATTGCATCATTAGGAAATCACTCAGAACAGTCCAAATGCACTTAAAAAACAATTTTCCTCTCATTGAACTTCCAACTGCATAGGCTCTTTATATCTTGTGCAAAACCTGTCACATTTTCATTTGATATGGTGAGATATATATGGAATATTTTATATAGTCTATACTCTATATGGACCGTGTATGGGAGTGGATGAGGCCGCTGTGTCATCACTCATTGGTTTTATGATCTAGTAGCTCACCAACACTGTAAAGCCATGAATGCCATCCAATAATTATGTAATACATGTTCCTGTTATTAACCACAGTACAGTCTGCTGCTGTTTGTTTGGAAAACCAGTACGAAAACATCACTCAACAGTTGAGGAAGCTGTAAATCACACCTATCAATCTAAGCCTTTGTCTTCAAATCTTAACAGTGGAGAACTTTAAGGATGGACAACTACAATATACAGAATCTAAATAAAACAAATAAAACCTGGGTGACTTGTAGAAAGAAGCTTAAGAAGTCAACTCGCTTTATTATCCATGTAGGGGAATTCAGTCTCTGTAGTTTATCCATAATCCGCACAGTACCAAGCATTAGCATTAGCACTAGCACATTAGCAGCATGGACCAACTCCAGATATTCATTAGTATTGTGATGAAGGGCACTGGCAGGAGAATTAACTGTCTACTTATTTTTGATGATGGGTAAAAATGAAGGACTTAGAAGAAAGCCAAGTGGTACTGAAAGAACAAGCAAAGACAACACAGAGGCCCCTGTCCAACTGGGAATTAAACAAAGAACATTCTAGCTGTGAGGCTAAAGTGCTAACCCCTATGGCAATGGCTATTACAACAGTACTGTGGCACAAAATATCAATTTGTCTCATGCCACAGAGCCAATCAAATGTTATCATTTATACAAGAGCCAATCACAGATACTGTTCCATGAACTCGTTAGCCTGTTGTTTCCACAGTACTGTGGTCATATATGACATATACTTCAGTGCATTCTTTTATGCATTTTGCTACCACAGTACTGTGGCAACTGGTGTAAAAAAACCCCAAAAAACTATAAATTAGTGATAGTATAGAGTTTAAAATTATTGTTGTAGACCCTCTGTATGCTGTTTTATGGTGTTCTTTGCTCTGTGCAGTCAGTGAGATTCAGGCTAGAGAAGGTGGGCAGGGCTACATGTTAGATGTGTCAGTGTGCTGTGTTACTTCTCAGTTCTGTGTCAGTTCAGTGTATTGAGTGCTGTGCTCTGAATTCTGCACTCTGAATGTTGTCCCAGTGGCTGATTTATATCAGTGTTGGATTTACCTACTGGCACCCATGGCACTGTGTCCTGCCGTTTGAAAATCTGCAGAAAAAAATATTGCTTTGATTAGGAACCAAACCCAAGGCTTCTACGTTGCAGTCTGAACCGTTACCTATTGAGCTAAATCTCCACTGTTTTTAGGTCCAACCTATTTGCTATCCAATTGCCTTGGTATGTTTTGGAACGTAATATTTCGGAATGTGATAAGTTACCAGTTTACACATGATATATCGAGGGTGCTGATTGACTCTGTGGTAATAGATAAACTGATGTTTCGTGCCACAATACTGTGTCAGTAGCCACTTGGTTAAAAAAAAATCCTTGTCTTATATTCAAAAATTCAATGTCAGTTTATGAGACCTGGGCCTTTTTGGATCCAGCATCTAGTGGCCCTCAGTGGTACTGCACTTCCACTTTGGTTTTGCTTCCAGCCTACAATCCTTGCCGCTTAGATTCCTATTGCAAATATCTTTTAGTCGAAACCGAATGATACAAAAATTCCATTATTCCTTCAACCTTGACGCTGCTAAACACCAGTAGGAAAAGGCAAAATCAGCTTGCTTAATCAATTACATTTGCTGGACACTTTTTCTTTCTGAATATTTCACTTAATTTTATTTCTTTATCAATTTTTATCTTCTTATTTTCATTTTTTCTTATCTGAACTCAGTACTTTTACTGCCTTTCTGTTGTTTTTATTATCATATTATATTGTTCTGTGTAACTAGGCTTAGGTGTTGTTGTATTATTGATGCTATTTCATCACCAATTGCTCCTCTGGGGACAAATAAAGCTCTCCTTTACTTCATATTATATTTTTTAAAGCAACACAAGGAATAGATTAATTGATCAATTTTTTTTGTTCTTGCCCTGCAGTCAGCTGAGCTGTCTGAAAAAGTGGGCGTGTCTCAAGTGCCGTCCACTTATAGATGATGTAAAATGATTGACTTGTATACATGTGATCATATTAGAGTCAGATAACAGTAATTGTAGATCTGCAAAGTCTAGAATGGTTATGTCTCTAGGAGTGGATGTGGGATCTGAAACGTTTAAAGCATAATAAGCATCTGTGCTTTCTTTTTCCTCTACTTTCCTGTGTCAGGAGTTTGCCCCCCTTCAGGATCCCATTCAGTCCAAGTCTTCCACATAAGGCAACATGCATCTCCATTTATTTTCACTCAGTAGTCATGTGGCATCCTTCCTCCCATTGTTCATTAGTCTTGTTTGTGTGCCTGCTTGGCTTAGTTTAGGGTTGCGAGGTCCATGGACTTAAATGGATACAAATAAGCAGAGAAATGGATAAGAGAGTGTGAAGAATCAAGCTGTGTGATGTAACATCCGGGTTTGGAAGACATCCTTGTCTTTTGATCGCACCGACTGAAAACACTTTAGACAGGGCTGTGGACTGAATGCAGGCCTCAATCCCTCTTAGGCTAAAGCACAGAATCTGCCTTTTTCCTTTCATTTCTGTCCTTTGGCTCCACACTGTGAGTTTCGTACTTGCTGGAATGCAGAAAAATAAAATATCAGAAGCACAATCTTTGCAAATTCATTTTTATTTGTGAAAATGCACGTTTGGGCGAACCTTTTATTCTTGATACACTGTAATTGCTGGAGGCGAGACACATGGGTGCATTCCCCTCTATTACTGACTGTATTTAGATTGTATTTAGAACATTAGAAAATGCTGAGCACCAGAATAAATGGGATAATCTTCCCTCTCTCCATTTCAGTTGAAGCTAGAGAGGGTTAAAACTCTGTGGCAGTATACTGTGCAGAGGAGAGATTGGCTAATCTGTGAAAGCGACTCTGCTGCTCACTAGAATATTATGCTCACTGATTTAATGTCCTCTCTGTCTTTTTCTCCTAGGTAAGCACTTTCTGCTGCTGTGTTGGGGATGGGGGTCGGGTCGCTAGTCGTGGTGGCTGCCTACGAGGCCCAGGATGACTGATTGAGGTGATGTACTGCAGTATGTCCATTCACAACAGAATGGCTGGTAGCATTGATTTCTCAACACACTGACAAGTGAGGAGAGCTTGGGGGGCTAGAAATATAAAGCCCCATGAAGAACTCCACCCTCACACTCTGTTCAGTACTAACTTTGCCGTCCCTTAGGTGAAATTACTTCTACAGGCTGCTGAAAGATGAAATGCAAACAGACTTGAACATAAAATGAATAAAACTGAAGTCATAAAACACATAAATAAGTAATACATGCGCTCCAATCTACCATTTAAGCAAACATAAAATGCAATTTCTACAACATGAGAAAAAGTTGGAGCATTAATAGCTTTCACCACCATCAGTGCTTGTTGCTCCTTATGTATTGCAGTTAATTATCATCATTTTACTTATACTTCCCTGACGTTAATGATCATCTGGTTTATTCCATTATAGCTTATGTCAGCACAGTTGTATAGTTGAGAATAATTGCAAAACATATAATCGTAAACTTTCTGAAAAATACTAACAAATAACTTGCATTATATAATAATGACATATTATATAATACCTAAACCAAGCCACAGTGTTTTCACAACCTTACCCAAGCACCTTTATGAACTTAAACAGAGCTGTGGTGGCAAAGTATTATTTTTGCAGATAGAGTCAGTTTGGTCCATTTTACACAGCACACGCATTGGTAGGAGTGGGTGCCTGAAGTAGCTGAAAGTTAGTATCAAGCCTTCGAAACTAGAAATACTGAGATAAAATACTAGCTCAGAAGATCCAAATCATTTTTATAGTTAGTGTGAAGTTTTGTTGCATGTTTTTTGATTCATCTCTCTGTTCAATGTTCAGGATTATTTATTTAATTTTTAGTTATTTATTACTTTGACTTAGATACTCAGCTCAAGAGTTATCTGGTTCATAAAAGATGCATTTTCAGTGTCTAAATTTTCTTGAGTTGGGGTAGGGATGACATTGGCCAATTAATCATTAAGGGTTATATCTCAGTTAATATTTTTTCTAGGGCTGGGACTTTAATGCATTAATTTCAAGTAATTACTTACAGGAAAAATAACGCAATTTAAAAAGAATAAAAAAAATCACATTAAATTGCATTTTAGTTTTTCACTCCAGACAACACAGAATGTTCGTCAGTGCAGCATAGTGATTATGCTGATACACTGAACAAGCAGAGGAGGCAACATTAGGTTAATAAATAACTAAAGACGACAAGGATGAGACTGCGATGCTTGAACCAGTGGATGGGAGATTTATATGTTAAAAAATGGATGGACAGAAGCGTAGATAAGAGCACTGTTGTGTTCAAACTATTCCATAAAGAGTTGGGATGCCACCGCAGTTCTTCAAGCCTTCGGTACCACCTAAATGCCAAACACACTGCAGGTAGTGCAAACACTGGAGCTAACGGTAACACTAGTGCTCCTATTACCACCGCCATCGCCAAATTACACTCCACCAGATAATGGGTTTGAGAGCTAAGATGAGTGAGTCCACATCTGATAAATGAACAAACTCACTGGTGACATGGATTACAGTGGACTGTAGACCACTTTAAAAGATCAGGGGTTAGAAAAAGGCGCTACAGATAGCAATTTATGAACTGCTTTACAGAAAGACATTTTTAAACAAAATCCATCAGCGTTATGACACTGAAGAGCAAGTAAAAGGGAAAGAGGGACTGAGGTCAGTTAAGGGACCATTTTTGTTTGTCTGTCTTTTTTTTCTTCCTTTATCATTTTAGATGGTATGGTATTTAATATTTTATGGCACTTTTAACTGTTGGTCTGTCTATTTTTGGCCAAGGGTATTTATTTATGACTTTATTACTCTTCTGGTACGCACTTGAAAGCACTGTTTGTTTACAAAACAAGCATGCTTAGTAGATTATATTAAGTAATAAACAGGATTTGGTTGTTTACACTTATGTATACCTCTGTTTGTTGAATTAGTTATTTACTTTTTGAATTGGGAAATGTTGCTTCTGGTGTCAAATATTGATATGTGATTAAAATATGATTAATTAATTACAAAGTCACTAATTAAATAGATTATTTTTTAATCAAGTCCCACTACAAATTTTTCCCCATTATCACATTGGGCAGATCTGTCATCCACCCCCACCAGCTCCTCCATACTGAAGAAAAGCAGACAACAGGACTCGTCAGTGACAAATTACATTCAGAATCCATGCAGTACATACAGATACATATCAGTCAATTGCAGAAACATACAAAAGCAACGTCTTATTCTTGTGACTGGGTTGTTTTGACATTGCAGTGTCTCCAGTTACAATCATTACAATTCTGAGCTGTCTTTAAGCTAAAACAGTATTCACTGATTCATGCTGACAAGCTGTCATCTCAAAGTTAACGCATCTCAAAATTGAGATTCTTCACTCACTGACAGAATGTTAAAATTAAAGTAAGGTAAAATGCAGCTTAAGACAGAGGGGTGGGCTTCAAACTGCAGTTAATATTCCAGTACCCCTGCAGTATTGACACTCAGATGGAACTACTTCCACATCAGTGCAGCAGTCAGGCTGTGGTGTGGTCCACTGAGCCTCCATTATGCATGAGGCCTGACCACCCTTCACCAGCTGTCACCGAGCTGACCACTGAATCCCATCTGGACCCTGGGGGACGTCACTGTGGTCCATCAGGGAAGCTGTAAGATGAGCCCACTGACACGGAAACTCCCACTCCGGTTCCCACTTACTGCAGCCCTCCCTCTCCCCCCCGGTCAATAACCCCCTCCCTCTGAGGATGGGTTTCTCTCGTACTAGGTTCAAAGGTTAGGCTGCTGCTCTGATCTAGTATCTCCAAAGCCATTTTCTCTCTACAAACGCTGGTTGTTTTTAGTTTGAGTTGATGGAAGGCAAATCGTTTAACATGTCTTGAGAATTTTTAAGCTTCATTCTTCTTTGAAAAAAAAAAAGATTTGGACTTTAATCTTTCCACATCGGGTTTTAGGATGAGAATGTATAATCTTGTTTCAGGGCCAATCCTCTCAAAAAGAGTTACCGTCTCTCATCCCCATCTGTATTGATGATGTCATGGCTCTGATAATCACCGTCTGCGTTGCACGTACAGTATTGTCTATTCAGCATGTCTAAAAGAGGCCCTTTGGAGCAGATGGTGCTGGAGGCAGGAGACCAACCCTTCTCTCACCTCAATCTGGATAGCAGGGCTCATCACTCCCAGCTTGGATGGGATGGAAAAAAAGAGTTTGCTCTAGGCAAAACAAAAGGCAGCAACCTTGTGAGCCAGGCAATAAAAACATGCTTTATGTGTTAATGTGTAAAACAGGAAAAGGATCTCCTTTCATAACTGTTAGTGTGGGTTCAGGACAGTTGAGGTAAAGGTCCTCCCCCTTAAAATTCTTCAGGGTGGCATATGTTTGACTAATACCCAAGGAAGGCTATAGATTAGTGTTAATAAGCACATACATACGGCAAATACACATTACGCACAGCCTGTCATCATTGAAACGTCTTAGGAATAATCCTTATCAGACTGCCTTTGTATTCTAACATCTGATTAAAGAAAATTGAAGGGACTCCTTTATCGCTGCTGCACTGCAGCTGTGCAGCTAATTAGAAATGTGACCAGTTCCTCCAATAAAATATCTCAATTACATTTAGAACATTTAGCAGCACTGAAGTCTTTTGTTGAGCTGTGTGGGTCTGTGTGCATTTACAGTGCAAGTTTGTGAGTTTCCTGGTGGTAAATATCTAATATGCATCTTCAAAGCTAGATAATCGATTTGTGATAAAACATTTTCAAATTGAATTGCAATATTGACTTGATCCTACTTGAGCGTTTTGTATTCTTGTAAATGGTTTTATTTCACTGCGTTTAAGAGGGATTGTGCACTTTAAATAACGCCACATTTACCCGAAGCCTGCATTTTCTTGCCATTAACCAATAAGTTTGCAGATAAGACTTTACAAGAGCTTATAAAATTTGATTCACTGCTTCAGTTTAGACCAGTCTGCGGTGGATAGAGTGAGCTTTCTTTGAGCTGTCTGCGCTAAACCCAAGGGTTGGGTGCAGAGTCGGTGCTCAGATGAACACAGATACACTATGCTCAGGAGCAGTATATACAGCCTGATCCTGCATGTTACTTTAATGCAGATATAATTGAATTACACCAATCAAGTTAGTGTGTTCTGCAGTATAATGCAGTACATGTGAATATGAATGAGTATCGTGACTGATTCACTTTTGTTTATCTTTGTTAAGTCAGTGACACGCTCATATTTTGCAAACAGACTAACTATTAACCTACATTACTCACCCAGGAAGAGCAGAGCTGTCGGTCCAAATCAAGTGAGAGAATATGTTTCACGCCTGCCAGCTATTGAATCTGAATCCCATTCATAATTTTGTTTCTAATATTAAAGGTCACATTAGCATTTGTGTTGATAAGCAGTCCGTATACTGGGCCTATAGCACTCATGTCTCCCCTGTTGTTGCCGGGTAGATCAAAGTCAGATTGGATAATGAGTTTCCCTGAGGAATCCGCATAATATGTTGAATTTTCTGCATTAATGTACTGTTAGTGATATAAACCAGAAGCAGGAATTAAAACTATGCACAGAAGAAGAATTTTTCAACATTTAGATTCACATCACATGTTTGAGATACGCAAATTCTTGTCATTATGTGAATTAATGGTCAATTAAAGGTTTTAACGTATTATTCCTGCATACATTCACACATTCATTTCATACATTTAGTATTTAGTGCATTGAAGTGTCACATAACTGTAGCCTCTGTCTGCAGTAAAATCCCAATTTTAGATGCACAGGTATATTTTAGAATAAATTGTGTGCTCCAATACCTTTTTGCAAAGTTTTTTCGAGTCCATATCAGTATTTTATGGGGAGTTGGAGTGTGTCAAAGCCTATTCTGGTGCATCATGTTGTTAATGCTTGCTTACTCCACACTGGATCAGAGGGCTCCGACAATACGAGCATACATTAGGCGAGAAGCTGTGCACATTGTGGACAGATTGCAAGTCCGTAAATGCCTTACTCAGACAATTCTATGTACCTATAGCAATGTAGGGTCTCAATTTTGTATCAAACCAACAGAGATTCAAGTGGAACAAGTAAATGCCAGTAAGAGGAAACCCACAGCTACTCGGTGAATAGAAACCCCCAAACCGTCTCTCTGTGTCTTCCAAGAAAACCATTAACCACCTCAAAGACATAACAAACGACAGGTTAAAGTGGTGCTGTACATCCATCTTTCGTCAGTCGCCACTTTATTGAAGCAGTGGTGGTTGTGCCGACCTGCAGTAACGTCTTGTGTATGTATTTATTGTGTTTGCACTCAAGGTGATACAGCCGTACAGTAAAACGGAGCCTGTATGTGTGTTTATGTACATGTAAGCTCTCTTTCTATTTCGTGCCAGTGCATTAGGGTATGTGTTTTTTTTTTTTTTCATAAATCCATTTTCGTTGGTTGTCAGCACTAACGCTACTGTCAGCAGCAGTTGATGGAGCTCCACTCTGCTGTAAGACTCTCTGATCTATCAGCTGTGACGTAATGCTCTCCTCAATCACCAGCCCAGGGAACAGTAAATCAGAGTGCTGCTGCTCTGCGTGATGCTAATGTTAGTTCCCTGCTCGATGCTCAACCACTAAGCTCATCTACAGTCCAAACAGCACGAGAACACTGGGATGAATGCTGGAGATTTTAATCACTACTAATGACCTCACTTATCAAGGCCGTATTAAAAACACTTCAAGTCAAAAGCTGATTAAACAAAATCAACATTTTACAGACATTGACATCAATGAAACCTGTGAAACCTCATTTGATTTCCTAATGGCATGTTTAATACTTTGGGGTTCAACACTAACAAAAATAGCACAAAGCAAAAATTATTCTCATGCATGTTCGTTATCACAAGCAAAATAAAAAAAATCTTTATTACACCCTTGTTTGTCGATTAGTCAGAAGCTTCATTTGTGAAAGATGCAAGACAAAAGTTTCGAGCTGTGAGACCATCAGATGGCGCATCAGATGTGCAATTTCTGAAGCCGTGGGCACTCGGGGTAGCACGATACAACATGCCAACTTGGAGGAGTGAACAGCCAGGTTACAGAGCAGTGTAGGAACAGGGGCAATAAGACACAAGTCAACAGAAGGAGCTTAGCAGGACAGGTGGAACAACCAGCACCCGCTTTTGGAAAAGGTGGCCGTCCATCATAATAAGGGAAAGGCAGTACACAACAGAATGACTAAGAGTTTTGAAGTGTCAAGGTTAAAGGGGTAATTATCTAAAAGGAAAACAAAAAAAAACCCCAACCTAAAATACTCATTAGAGTGTTGAGAATAAAAAGCTCCGAAGTTACACCAAAGATTCCAATGTGTTGTATTATAGCGATATGAACTGAATATATTCATACCCCTAGTTCTACAGATTTGTGATGACTATAGGGAGTAGTGAGCCACTCATGTAACCGTGGTGAGGAAAATGAATGCCACAGTGCCTTTGACCAAAGCTTCAGAAAGGGAGGAAATAGGATGAGAACAGCTACACACTTTTAGAGTCAAAGAAAGTAACAAAGTGATAAAGGCTGGATGCACTGTTGTTGCTTTCACCACTGGACACAGCTCTA
The DNA here is from genome assembly GCA_030068375.1 of Ostorhinchus rueppellii. Lineage (NCBI taxonomy): Eukaryota > Metazoa > Chordata > Actinopteri > Kurtiformes > Apogonidae > Ostorhinchus > Ostorhinchus rueppellii. The sequence continues at coordinate 28,571,324 of JAQQZY010000006.1, read as the reverse complement.
AATGAAACGAATGGTGTTTGATGATGAAATTGTAGCTATTGTTCTACATGAGCGAATTTGATTATAATGTATTATGTGGGATTGTCTTTGCTAAGTTGCTGTGTGTTGATCCATAAGTCAGAGTAAACTGTGACAGTTCTGACCTTGTTTGTTCGATTCCAAACAGATCTTTAGTGCAGGTATTGACAACACGAAGTGTACAGAAAGAGAAGATTTGGGGTGTTACTGTGTTTGTTTTCTGTATAAAACAGAGCCAAAGCAGCGCGTAAGATTACAAGAGATAGGGTTATTAGAACCAAGTTTTACTTTAAAGAAGCAAACTTGATTATACCAAAATACAGTTGTGTGTAAACAATGAGTTTCGTAGTTAATTTAGTCAACGATAGTCTGTGGATGCACACTGTGGATTTTTTGGTAATTTTGTGTGTTCTTGTATGCAGTTTCTTCCTCCTGCTACTGCTCATATTCCTTCCTTTAAAACCAGACTTAATGTGTAAAATGTAAATGGCATGATGTTGTAATGTATGGGCTTAATGTCATGTTGCTGTCCATGAAGCTGATCTGACAGCAAAGGAAGATCCATCCAGTTTGATGTGAATATAGTCAGGCATGCTGTCCTGTGTAATTTCAGATTTTTGCAAATCAGTCATCAACGTCAGCAACAGAAGTTGAAATATGATCCATTCTCTCTTTTATGTCTGTTTCATCTTGTTACGTCTTTTATGTATTTTTTTTTTTCTTTTCTACATTGTCATGTGTGATATACACAGATGGGTAAATCTTGGGATTACTGTCCCCTTTATTTAGGCTGAAACATGTATTGATGTTGGGAAGGTGTGAAATGATGGGCACCTTTTGATGCATTCCCCTCAAATGCATTAAAACTAAAGAACCTGCCCTTTTTAAAATGTAAGGACTAGTTAGAAGGACAGATACAGAAGTAGAAATAATAAGCTGTCAGAAAAATAAATTCTCAAATAAATACTAGACACCTGACAATTCATAGTTGTATTTTCTTACTTCTTACCAGTGGAATTAGAGTTTTGTGTGTGCACTAAAGAGCTTTGCAGGACATACCTTGATCTGAATGAAGAGAAATGAATGAACACATCCGTCTTGTCACCTCGATACTACTGTGTTTCTTATTATGGCATTAGTGTCACTGCTGCATTTTCTTTATCTTCAGGTGGCATTTCTGTCCCATTCTCTTGTATTTCCTCCCTGTTTATCTTTCTCTCTCATCAAAATGGAAATAAATGTTAAGGCATTTTTATGTTTTGTTTTTTTGTTTTTGCTCAAGTTGGCATATCCTACTATGCCCAGTTGCATTTCGATTAATCTTCATCTCATCTTCTCTCCATGTGATACTGTTGCACTTTTTTTTCTCCTTATTACGGTTATTTTCCTTCTTCTTTTGTCTAATGGTTGATAATTGCCTGTAATTGGTGCCAGACACCACACCAGCCAAAAAAGCTTTATCACACTAAAAACAAACCGAAGTGCGGTTCAGTTTGACCTGCATCTGTTGAGCAACAGTACAACAGTCTCAAAATCGAAGGAGAGTGGATTTATAGACCTATAGATACAGTGTTGAGCTGACAAGCAACAGTTTGTTTTAGAAGTCCAGGGAAATTATGTGTAGGAAGTGAGTGCCACCACCACTTCACCATCTGAGCATGGCTGCTGAATATAATGAAACACAATGAGTAAAGCTTAACTACAGGACTGGTACAAGAGGCAGCAATAAGTGACTGTTGAAAAAGGGACTTGTGAGCTGATGGGCAGCAGCTGAAAATGGTGAATCCAGCAGGTTCTTCTATAGAGCGCTGGGAGAAATTAGGAAACCATGGACAAGTGGCAGGGAGGGGAGGAAATGCAGCCACTGGGTTGACACTTAGCATCCCTGACCTCATTTGTCATGTTCCCTTTCTTTTGTCAGGTATGGCCATGTGTGATACGCAGCTGTATTCTGAAATATACAATAGAATGCCCAGAAACAGCTGAACTGAGCTGTGCACTAAGGTAACCACAATTATTTTGTTGGAAAGCCAGCACAATAGCTGTGCGATTCAGCAGCACCACACAGTGCGGACTTTTGGACTCCTTTAAATCCCAAAACATTTCATTTCAGGGCTCTTTAAAAACATTAAACTTTATAGCCAGGAGGCAAAGGAGAATTATCCAATTTCAAGCTATCGCATATTGTACCATAACACCCACACCACAGTCTATGGTTTGCACATGTTAGCTGATCTGTAGAGCACAGTTAATGCAATCAACCATGATTTTGGAGTAAAAATGTTATCAACGTTTCCTCAGGGCAGCAAGGTCAGATGCATCTTCACAATCCAAAAGATAAATGGATCAGGTTTCCGCGCCACATGCAGTTCAGGGTCTAGTCTGCCAGCAGCCACATAAACATAGGCTTTCGGCCTTAAACACAGGTTGCTCGGTCTAGTGACGCTTGTCAAAACACAAAATGTCTCCAAGCTAAGGGAGTGGTTTGACATGATCGATGGACACTGAAGGGGACATAACCATAGATTCACTTGAGTGACCTGCAGATTTTTTCCCTTCGTGCTTTGTGGGTCACAGCAAATGCAACATGCTTCTGCATCCGTGATTGTGGGATTAGATTAAATTGTCACCTGTGGTAGCCCTGGTTTTTGAAAGAAGCACTAGCTCTACACAGGTGCTTGTGGAAAGGAAGGACCGTCTGCAGCCTCCATGTGACAAATTTGCACATCAAAGTGTGATTTTAAATGGGATACCATATACAGTGTAGCTTCATTTTCCTGCCCTGGATCTAAAAGATTGTGGCGAGTGAATACCCCTCATGTGTTTGTATCCATTTGACTTGTTGTCATTGCAACAGGTGTTACCTTAAGATAAAATGTGGAGTGAGAAATATGATTTTCAGTTGAAGGATAGACATTTCTTATCTGAGATAACCACTTTACATTTGTCATAACCTGTCTCTACCTCTGAGTTCAGCTGTTACTAAAACCGCATCCTTGTGTATGTGTGTGTGTGTGTGTTTTTCAGACATGTATATACAGGCTGTTTGTTTGTGTGGCGTATTCACTCAATGGGGCGCAAACCAATTATTGTGTGAGGGGTGGGAAATGTTTGGTTTTGGCTGGAAAATACGATTTAATCTGTTGTATTATTGGGACATAAGGACTATATCAAACCCTCACAGACTGTCAGCACTGTGAGAAAATATGTATATTAGCATGTAATATAGCGTCACATGTTTTATATTATACTTTTAAGTCACCTCACGAATTAAAAACAAAGCCAGATGCAAATATATTCACAGTTGTTTTTCCGTTGATTGTAATGATGATTATTAGTCTGTTTTGGTACCACATCCAACCCTCTGTGCCCTTCACACAGTGTATCATGCCCGAAACGCTAGTAATGTTAAGATTAATGGATGTTTCTTGACTCCTACACACGAGACACGGCTTTGATTCCCATGAGTGTGACACGTGCACTTCTTTTATTACTGAAGTTGCAGTTTTATAAAATTTTGCCCACCAAAACTGCTTGGTTAGGGTTTTTTCATTTGTTTGTTCCAAGAGGTCACCGCAAAGTAATTGTACAAAGGACGCCCAAATGGTCAGTGTCAGCTGTTTTATTATATATTTTTTAATTATTATTCCTTGAAATTATGTCCAAATTTATTCCAAAAAAAAAAAAAAAAGGCCATTTGTTTTAATTTAGGCAAACTATCCCATATGGCATGTGGGTGTAGCAGGGTTAAACCCAGTTAAAATAATAACACTGCATAATTAATTTAGGAGTCAATATTTTTTGTATTTAATAGCGACTCATTTGTATTTTCTTTTTAACACCAGTTGTTGCCACCAAATGTTAGCTTTGATAACTTGCATGTGAACAGGTTACTGTTCCAAACTCTCAGCACTTCCAGTCACTGAGGCCTGGAAGAGATTTGTTCCTGAAATCTCAAAATCAAGGAGGAGCAAGCAGAACATGAAGACGAAGTAACCTCTCAGCAAGGTATTTGGAGAGGCATAATCCTACGGGCTGGTCTGTTGGTGCTACTTATAGAAATATTGGCACTGGTTCCTTTCTGTTTATAAAGCTGGCGGGCCCCAGAGCATGGGGTGGAGACTGTGGAGATCTCTGATATTTGGCAAAGTCAACAGTGGTAACAGGAGGATACTTCATCATAGTCACAGTCACTGTCAGGTATCTGAGACCTTGCCAGCTTTTTCAATTTCTTCTGGCCTTATAGCAATTTGCTAAGCTGAGAGAAAGCAGTTGAATGGCAACGTGAGAGTAAAATTATTTGTATAACGCAGAGGAGGGAGTGACCTAAACCGGACTGAAGGACACCCGAAGAGATATAAGCAATCTTACAGTTCGAGGTGCTATTTTGCATGGCTGCCTCTGGAGAAATGTGTCTAAGTTGCTTTGAGGAGGTCACCAGATGGCATGAAAGTCACCAGCTATTACCCACGACACTCTGGGAGCCTGTTTAGTGGAACTGGTGTTCACTTTCCACTGTGAAAGTGGCTGTATTATCAGGATGTTTAAAAGGGGCTTCAGTTTGGGATGTAAAGAGCCCAAGTAATGGATGAGTTCAGCGATTTTAGGTGTATTGTTTAGTTACAAAAAACATTATGCCACTTACCTCAAGTGGTATTTATGCAGATAGTTCTGGTTTTATGTGCTTCAGTTTTGAGATATATGCATTATTATGTTAATTTTCAATACAGTGTGCATTGAAAATATAATACATATATATTAGAATGCATTAAAACCCTCTTAATGAATGAAAATGTAAAATATTATTCATTAACTATTTTGATAATTGAATAAACATCTCAGTAATTTTCAGGCAAAGACGCCACATATTCCTGCTGTGTTATAATATGCAGAATATATCTAATTAACCTTGATAGAAGAAGTCTCATTATTTGATCATATCATCTTTATCTCAGGATAATTCCACTGGGCATTTCCTCCTTTAATGATGATTAATTTATCAATCAAAAATAATCATTACATTTATCAAAACAGGAAATAATTGCTTAGTTGCAGCCTTAGAACATGAAGAAAATAACCAAAAAACCCTAAAAACCTGTGTCTTCTCAGTAGATATCACCATGTATATACTGTATGTTTTTACTATATTTTATTTATTGTTTTAATAATCTAACACCCTTCAGGTTGAATGATAGCAACTATGTACAAAGAATATGAGTGTTTGTTTGCCAGATCAACCCATCCCTCCCACATCCACCCTCCACTTTGAAAAGCCCACCCTCCCATCGACCACAAACAGCCATCCCACCCACTCCTCTACCCACAAACAACCCTCTCAGGTCAGACCATTAGTTATTTCACAGTATGCTGCTAGAAAAAGAAATAAAACAGAATATAAGGGAAAAATACACGAGAATACAAAGTAGGATTAGAAAAAAAAAAATCAAGAAAAATGAAATGTATGCATAGAGGGAATAGCTAAGAACATTATTTATTTTATTTTGTGTGAACCAGATATCTTTGAACCATTTAGTGAAGCGCTCTGCCTACGTTTCCCAGTTCGGATCGTACAGTTTGGTAATTCTTCACGCAGTCGCAGGACGGCTTCAGATGGCAGCGTCAGGATAAGTGCAGTTCACTCGGAGCATGTCAAACAGAGGTATCGGGATAATGGATTTCCTGTGTGTCCCTGTGGGTTGTTTCACTATCGACAGGAGAGTGGCTCAAGTCCTGCCATTCACAAACTGGGGAGCAGATAACACGGGGAATGAGAGCAGACGGTGCCAGAGTTCACCTGTCACTTGGGCTTCGCTTCCAAATTGCTGCTGTTGATTTAACTGATTGGAGACAGGCCCACTTAAACAAAACAGAGTGTGGGCTTCCCGCTGAGAGTGTTACAGAGACAAAACACGTTGGTATAGCAGACCTATTGTTTACTCTAACATGGCAGACGTGACCTTTAGTGAGCGTTTCAAATAACCGGTGGGACCTGACAGAGACTAAGTCGGGCTTAGGAGAGGAAGTTCCTGCTAGTGCTGACATTACCGGCCATCTGCTTTAACTAGACGACAGGGAGGCCCGTAATGAAACGGCCACTTAACAGATCCAGGAATTATTTATAGCTCTGTAAGGTGGGTAAAAAATGTTAAGCTGTTACTTCGTGCTTTTGGTATTCTTGCCCCAACCTTCTGGAATAGTCGCCCACATTTCATCAGATTCTGTAGACAGCTTCAAACGACTCTTAACCCTTTGATGCCCAGTGGTCACTACAGTGGACATCTATTCTACAGCTGTTTTCTTCTATATCACGGGTGTCAAACTCATTTTAGTTCAGGGGCTACATTCAGCTAAATTTGATCTGAAGTGGGCCAGACCAGTGAAATAATAACATAATACTATATAAATAATGTTAACTCCAAATGTTTCTCTAGGTTTAAGAGTGGGGAAAAAAGTAAAATTATGTTATGAAAATGTTTACATCCAAAAACTATGCTTTAAAACAATGTGAATAATATGGACAAACTAAAAAAAAAATGTAATTTTGACAATATTGTGCTTCAGTTTATCATTTACACATGTACATTATAACTGACAGATCACAGTGGATCTACAAATACACAAAATATTTAATAACAGACACTAATATTGTTAAAATTGCATTTCTCTTAAGACATTTCAGGTTGTTTATTTCTTCGGATTATTCACGTTTTGCAAAATTGTACTTTGTTTTGGTGTAAATACATGAAAATGTTTGCAGAGTTGTTAGTATTTATTGGACATTATGACAGTATTTTACCCATTTGACCCACTTGAAATTGAATTAGTCTGTATGTGGCCCTTGAGCTAAAATGATTATTAATATCTTAGTTTAATTTTAGCACTTCAGAAAGTCATAACCAGGGCCGGACTAGACCCCTCAGTGGGCCGGATTTGGCCCCCGGGCCACATGTTTGACACCCCTGTTCTATATTCGTGGGTTTTGTTGTTTTAGTTCCATATCAGCCAACACAGTGGACACTCGTGCATGATCTCATACACTGGAATTCCTACCATTACTGTAACTTTGCTGTTCTAGATTAACCTGATCTATGGTAACATGTTTGAGTGTCAATCAAGTGCTAATTGTTTTTAGACTGTAATTAACAGGGTTTCTTTTTTTTTGCATATTATCTCCATGAAGTGAGTCATAATGAGTATGATAGTAGAAGTAGAGTATTTAAAAATGAGAGAAAACATCAGATTAGCTGCATTAAAATATTCAAGTATATCACTTTCTGATATTGTTTCAAAAATTAAATGCACAGTCTACAAATGAGTGGACATTTTTGTAACTCCACAAAAAATAGTTTCATTCAAAAAAAAAAAATGTCAATCATGTTATTTTTTCATGCCTAAAGAGGAATAAAAACACGAAGGACAAACACTTGACTAAGGTTTTTGTAATTAGTGCATCAAAGGGTTAAAAACTATCTTTGGGCATTGTAATGTGTGTGTGCACATATTTGTGTATGGAAGTGTGTTTACATCTTTGTTGTGTTTGTGTACTGGTGTGTTGGTTATGGGTTGTGTGTGACATATGCGGACATGGTATTTGTTCAGTGTGTGTTGCTTATAGGGATGGGAATCGAGAACTGGTTCTTTTTTGAGAACCGGTTCCCAGTAGCTCGAGTCCTTGGAATCGTTTGCCTGGCTGCTTAATGATTCTGCTTATCGATTCCACCTTCATTGCACATGTGCGATGGCGTCACATGCACGCTCCATTGTTTTGGTCACAACGTAGCCAACATGGTGTTGAGTCAGAAACGGGTCTAAACACATGACACCAGGTCCACTTGGAACACTGTCCAAGCTTCCATTTCTTCTAAAGGGTGGAATCCCTCCAGTCTGCTCCAACATTTGTCCATGTAGCTTGTGATTCATTTGATATGATACTTAGCACTTAGCGGCTTACGTAGCAGCAGCACGTCATCCAGGCCCAGTTCCATTTCCAGTGTGGGCAACAAACATCGTAACCCCTCAAATACAACTTTCCAAAGGCAGAGGAATGGAAATGAGGTGCACAACAACGGGAGGCGGGCTGAGTCGAACCAGTTCATGTAGTAGAAATGTGGCAATAGAGGAATTAGTAAAGTCTTTAGTTTCACTTTCACTGCCCCCCCCCCAAAAAAAAAAACAAAACAAAAACTGGGCCTGGCGTATTATTATTTGTACAAACTGTATGTTATATTTTCAGTGTAGACATGGAAATATAAAAGACCGGTAATGCAAACATACCTGTTTGTACTGTTATTCCCTCACCCAATGAGAATCGATAAAGAATGAGTTTGATAAGTAAAATCAATAATGGAATCGGAATCATTAAATTCTTAGCGAATCCCATCCCTAGTTGTTCATGTCAGAAAGATTGTGTCTGCATTTTATTATTCTTGTCTAACTATGTTTTTTTCTATCTCTCCTTGTGTGAAGCACTTTGTAACATGTTGTTTTAAAAAGTGCTATATATAAAGTTTACTTACTTACTTACCTCTTTGTTCAGTGTTTCCACTTCAGTCGATCATTTTGGCTTCATTTTTCACAAAGTGTCACAGATCACCACTCTAAGTTTATCTAAGGATTATTCTCTCAATACACTTAATTATCTTTTCACTAAATTGTCCAACATATAAAATGTTCTTAAATATGTTCCGTTAACACAAAGCATATAGCCTTCAAATCCTCACTTATAAAAGCCCACAGAGAATTAAAAGAAATACTTATATGGATTATTCTATTATGAAACTAATTCCAGATAATTAAGTGCTTCATTAACAGATGAATAGGCCTATTAATTTCAGGTTTTTCTAAAATAGATTCCTTCACATTTTTAAGTGCATTTTCTGATTATACTATTATTATTTAAGATGTTTTTACGTTAGAGGGTGTTAAAGGATAAAGATATGTACTTGTGTAATCAACTCATACACTGATTGAATTTGTCAGATCCCAGTTGTGTAAAATAAAATGATCTACTTTTTTACTTTAGTACTTTGGTGAATTAAAATTCATACTTTGCACTCCCTACCAACAACAAGTTGAGAATTTTGTAAAAGTAACAGCAGGATGTTCTGTGGTCCCTGCTGCAGTTTAAATGGCAGCAAAGTGACAGATTGCAGCTTTAAGATGTGTTTTTATCACTGCATTGGATTTTGGGGAAATTTAATTGGTCACATTTTCAGTGCTGCATTAAGCTTTTCTTACAGATGGGCACGGCTAACTCTTACTGTTTTTGTTTTGTGGCTCTGTATCTTTTATGGCTGTGTGTAATCAGACTGCTGTCCTTCTTGGGATTAATAATAGCTGTGATTTCACGAGGTGCTACTGTATCAGCATGGCTGTGCTCCAAGATGTCATTTGGCCAGAGAGCATGAACCAGTAGCAGAATGAATGACTGTATATCCCATTACCCCCGGTGCTGGGTTTGCATTTTGTCCTCGCTCATGGAGCTAAACTGAAGGGTATTTCTAGAGAAAAAATGATGAGAATTTCATTATTGCTAAAGGAAACAGTGTGAGATTTCTTTTCCCTAACACCCTACTGATTTACGTCTGGCCTTATGTTTAAATGAGAATGAAAGCTTGTGAAATGCTAGTTATTGCTGGATGCGCAGCTCGCAGCAGGACTAATGTAATGACATGTTAAGAATCAGAGTGGAGAGTTCGGACCTGCAGGATAGCAGAGTGACCTCAGCCCAGCTAAGTGATGGTCTCAGCTCGGCTCCATCTGCCCATTGTGTTTGCCCTTGGCAACCCAACATAGTTGCTGGTGTTGGAGAGTTAATGAGGACTGCAGAAAGGTTAAGTAAACAGGAGGGGCCAGCCTAACAGGAAAATTACTACTGCCATCATCACCAATGGTATCTGAGCAGAGCTCGGGCTGCTCTCATCATTGTGTCATTCATCAACTCTGATTTTAATGATGCGTGGGTAATATTGAACTGTAGATTACAGCAGCAGACCAGAAGAACATATCAGCAGCGAACATGCTTTAAATTCAGTCAGTCTCAAAGTCTGTGCTTCTGAGGATGTAAAACCCAATCCCATTTTCCTCTCTTTTGAAGAATATAACATATATGAGTGGAGAAAAGTGGACATTTTCGGCCTTGCCATCTCTCATGGTTGTGAACTGCTCCTTGGAGCTGCTCCTCAGGGCAAACACAGGCTGCCGACTCCCTACATACCATGATGGATGATGGGATTGTTATTCAGCATTCCTAGGCTCCGCTCGGCTGCCAAGCTGCTGTCTCCTCCGATGGCCATTGTTCTCCGGTCGGCTGGAAGAGTCACCTTTATCCGATTGAAATAAATGAGATATACTCAAACTGAGACATTAATTACAAAGTTTATCTCCCGGCTAAAGTACACTAATAAAGGACTCTAATAAGGCATCCATCATAGCTAGACTCTGTGGATGTGGCTAAGGGCGCTGGCCAGAGGTCACCCAGTTTGATGAATGACAGTCATGTATGATGCTACAAAAGACAGAACAAATCTCAGCCAACCCCCACTGATACTAGCACATTTACAAAATATGTACACATACAAGGCCATTTTGATCCTGTAACAGATTAGTCACTGTTATTCTTTGCTACAGAAATATTTATATCACAACCGTATTGTTGCCTTAAATTTGGCCTGTCCAGTATTCCTTACTGAGATACCACGCGCCTCTCTGATCCTAGCCAATGTTTGCTTGTCAACACACAACTATTATAACTACTATTTTTGTGTGCTTGCCTACAGACAATTATGACAAATGTGCAGCTTGCACTGCCGGCACTGACTGCTGACTGCTGCCGGCAACACTGCTGGCTACAGTAAGATAAAGATAAAGTGAAAGAAATAACCAGTGCCAACAGGACCAAGAGAGTAGTTTACAATTGATTAAGCTTTGTTGTAACCTAACCCTACGGCACAGGATGACCCTTATAAAACTGTTGTGGTTTCCAGTTAGATTTAAAACCTGAATTTGGCATCTTGTCACAGAAGTACTTTTGTCCCCGTGCTCCGCTGCTGTCTACAACTGGCTTTGAGCTATGTTATCTTCAACCACATGTGACCATAGAAGCGGCTGGGAAGGTTTTGCAGAGGCTGTACCCTCTAGTTGTACATGATGCCTGCTTCATGCCAAATGATGCATTCAGTTTCTTAAGAGACCATGAGGGCGGCCCATCAAGTCACAGATGCATACGGATGTTTTCATGTCGGAGTTTCATACTGTATATGTGTATCGTGCATTGAATAGAATCAAAATAGGCTGGAAATGGACATCTGTTAATGACTGTTATTTACATTCCCCTTCATCTTTAGTGCCTATTTCCATGTAGATTCACAGCTGTTTCTTTTTGTTTTAATCTAAATTTCGGGGTGTTTGCAGTCAAGACACTTTACACTTGGATCACAGGTGAAGTTTAACATAATTACAAGTGTATCTCAAAAGAACACGAAGAGAAACTCGGATCTGATAGCAGGTGCTGCAAAAAGTTTCTTGGCAGCGAAAGTTTTACAGCTGTACTTTTAAAAAGCCACTCTCAATCTTTAGGGAGATACGGGATATTTTTATGAAGTCGGGTATAGATTTTTTTTCAAGAGCATATACTTTATATAAGGCGTTAAAAGGGACACTTGTATGCTCTACTTAGTCTTAAGAGTTTTTTTCTTCATGTACAGAGAAGCAAATTGTCCATGCAGTGCAATTTTAGTGACCATATTGTGGCTTTTGGCAGTGACTCAGAATGACTGTCTGACATCTCCACTGCTGCTCTGCTCTGCTAAGATTGCACCAGCTGTCGCCCGTTTGCTTTCTAATGTCTTCTTTGTTAACATTTTATCAGCTGTCTGATAACGGCGTAACTGGAGGGCAGGCTCCCTCCAGCACTGGACTACAATGACACAGAGGATGTTTAGTAAAGATCTACTGTATGCATGAATCAAAGTATCGTAGACAAGAAGCGGCGCGTTACAAAATAAAAATTGAACAATTATAAATTAAATGCAAGATGTGTAGGATATTTATATATAAGAAAGCATAAATAAATCATTAGATTTTAATGGTCAAATTAAAATTTTAAAAGCCCCATCAGCACAAGTGCATATTCATATTCACATCTGATATTACGTGATGACATATTTAGAAACAGAAACAGATGGAGCATGAACTGTTATTAGTAAACATAAGGCAGTCCCTTTGACAAGAATTAAAGCAAACTGTTTGAGGTCTTTAATAATGAAACAGGTGTCCTCTGCATGTCATGCATCATACAAACATAAAAGCTCATTCATCACTGAGAAAAATGACCAGCATACTCAAGTGTACCCCTCACAATATGCAAAACAGCAGCTTCTCCTCATATGCAAAACAGCTCTTTTTACTCCTTAAGATCTATTATTCACTTTCTTGCTTGCATATCCAATTACTAAATGAGCTTGCTTCATTCCAACGACTCTAAAAAATTCTTCATGGAAAAAACTCCATAGAGCAATTAGTAACACCAGAGGGTAACATGGCTTGTCTCCTTGTTGCTCTCATATTGTCTGCCTTTGGTGTCACTAATCGCTAAATCTGTGCACTGATCACCCATTTTAATTTAATCTGCCTCTATCCAAGTACAGAATAAGCTACATACACTATTTGTGAACCAACATCCTACACAAGTGACTGCTTCCTGTGTTGTATACTGTGTGTAATTGCTTCATGTAGTTGATAGTCAAAGGCCTCAAGTTTTAGCAGAGAATCACAGGAGATAAACAGCCTATATAATGATGATATCCTGCTGTTTAGTTAGACTGTGGACATGTGGCTGATTTGAAAAGACAGCGCTTCGCTGTAAAATGAAAATAATGTTACAGGAGCTTGTTCCTTCCCCTCACTGCAGCAGAAGTTCACCCCTGCAGGCTGACCAAAGCTCTGTGGTTTGCCCAGGGCAAGCTGTCTTGCTCCTGCCTCTGCGGCTCATCTGTCATTGGCCAGACCTAAAGCTGCTGGATCTTTGCCTGAAGACTTTTAAAACTCTCTGGCGAGAGGTCATACATTGAATTAGAAAGCCAGTGGGGGAAATATCTTGGTGCTGGAGCAAAAGCAAGTATTAAACTGTGTTTCTGTGGCAGCAGTGCCTCAAGCATTGCTTGCCCTGTCAGTCTGGACTTGGCCTGTCATGTGCGGCTACAGTTTATTTCCAAGGAAAATACATTAAAATATTAAGGTTGAGTTCGTACTTCTAATGTGAACTTAGCTGATGTATCAAGTTGGTGTTGATTCAGTGGTTTATTTTTTCTTCTTCAGACAGAGCCACTTGTATTGTGTAGATTGTTGTGAGTTTAACACTTTCCCAAGCTGATAGCGATCAAAATGATTCACAGAATAATAAACCGCATCATAAAACTAACAAGCAGCTAAAATGTTTGAAAGCACATGCCTCTTCCCCAGCAGCATCTCTCCACTTCAAATGCTGAAGTGTTTGTCATTCAGCTTAATAAGGTGGCCTCAATGGGGAACACCACACCATCACCCTCCAAATGGAGAGCTGGGGTTGGGGTTATGGAGGGTTTATGACGCCATTTTCCACATCTACTGTAAATTGATTTGCATAGAGCTGCACATGAGTGGAGTTGTGGGAATTAGTTTGGTACAAAAGCTCTCTGCTGAAGTTTCATGAGTTTCCTTTGTAAGATGTGGTCGTATAAACAGAGTTGAGTTTGGGTATTCAGAGGAATACACCTGTTTTACATACGACACATAGTCAATAGATGGGAAAAGCAGATTTTGATATTCTGATAAAACACACACATACACAAATATAATCTTTGTGTTATGAAAAATTGTACTTTGCTGCAGGTTTAAAACATTAGGTGGCATAATCTTACGTAAACAAATAGAAACTGCAGCAAACATTCTTACTACCTGGCTCCCTGAAGGGGAAGCAAGAGGCATTGTTTTGGGGTATTCCTACCAAATTAGGTTTATAGATTACCAGTAACCCAGAATAGATGTTATGAGATTTAGGGCAAGGTTTGGGTAATGTTGTGCCTGGCACCACTTGTTTTCTAACATGTATACGATAGGAACAATGTATAATCAATGTTAGAATTAAATATGATGCAACCAATGCAGAATTTAGGAGCTCTAGTTTGTAGATAATTGTACCAGACTGTGTTTATGTTTTAGAATTTCAGAAACGAGACTAATATAGTATGTATTAGACGTGATAATATGCACACTCTTTTACAGAAAACTAATAAGATTACAGTTTAGATGATCAACACTGAACCACAACTGAACAGAATGAAATGACAGTGAAAACCAATGACAAGACACTCTGCGTTTATACATTTCTTATTCTTTAATCTGCAGGTTTGCACCAGATTGAACCTTTTTAAATCAGTTGAAATTTCTGCCCCTTTAACCGGAAAACTGCACAGACCAAATGTATTCAGTCTCAGCTCCCTGTTTCTCTCGGACTCTTATATCTTAAACTCATTCAACTGAATATTTCTGGTACAAGGCCATTCACACACTCACAGGATCAATATAATAGATGTGAAATTTCAAAAAATTCTCAAAATGTAAGAGGCTGTATTCTTTTCTGAGTTTTACAGAGTTAGTATTTAATCGGCTTCGCACTGAAAGAAAAATACTCATAATATTAACGTAGAAAATGACTCTAATCACTGAAATCCTTTTTTTAAAAATAATATTCAGAATTTGGTTCAAACCATAATTTTTTATTTAAGATGAAAATATTCATTTATTTCAATGCATTTATTTCAAACAACGTAAAAACGATTATTCAAAACAAGATATCTTTATTTCAACTTAATATTTTAATTTGGTTTAATCTAATATTTATTGTTAAACTCATTTAAGTTTTTACTTCAGAGTAAAGTTATTAATATTAACTGAATCTAATTTTGTAATAAGCATTTTATTCATTATTAACAAGTTAAATATGTGAGTCATTGTAATGTAAATTTTTTTTTCTCTGTGTGAATCTGTATTTTTCTGTGGTCAAAGCTAAACTGTTAGTGAATCAGAAAAATGTTTTTCACTTTTTACTACTTAGATTTAGCCAAAGACCAGTTTTTTTGGTTTAATGTAAAAATAGAATATCAAACAGATAATAAACATTTAATAACATAGAAATATACATTCATGTCAAAATGGTCTAATATGTTTTTTGTGATTTTTTTTTTTAAAGTGACTTATAGCTTGAAATAATGTTGTTGCTTTTTGTTTTTCCTGACCACAGATGATTACACAATATAACAGATGCAATAAAATCATAACCACGCGCATACACTACAAACACTTCTTAAATTGAAGATTTTTGGTAATATTCTATCTCTTCACATCAATATTCACTGTCTGAAGAGTTGTTTTAAAATATATTTCACTGCAGATTACAGAATACATGACCTGGAAACACTATATCATGTCCCTGTCCTCAATAAACACCTGCTTTGTCCTACATCACTACAACTTGAAGGCCTTTTTTCCTGCTTCTGACCCAGTGCAGCACTCACTGTGGACATTTTCCTTCAATATTGTATTAGATTTTGTTGGAAGAATTCAACAGCTTCACTCATAGAAACATCAATTTGTTCACAGTATTCAACACAACAGGCGTTGATTGATCTGCTTTACACACTCTGTGTCATCTTTATAAAGACAGATAAACAGCTGCCTCTTCATAGTGTGATAATCAGACCGACTTCAGAGTTCATCTGAACTTCATGGTATGTTTTTGTACATGAATTTTATTAACCTTAGAAATCTAAAAATCTAAATAAATGCACTATAATGATTAAATTATATTTTATCACGATAGAAAGGTTCATGTAAATTGTCAATAACTAAGCATGATGAATGGCAGTTAACAGTTACTTGTGGTTAAAACTGTTCGATCAGAATGTGACAAATATTTCAGAAATCTAAAGGTAGATCTTTTTTATTTTTTCTTAATTATAATAACACAAAAAACAACATTAAAGTCAATTTAAAAGAAACTCTGAAGAATATATCCAGTAAGTTCATTTTGTCTACTTATAAATGTATTTTTTTGTTTCAAGTTAATGTACATCAACTTGTTGGAAAGAAAAGAAACCAAAAATTACAACTGAAGAATTTTCAATGTGCAGATGAAAATGTAAATACAATTAAAACTGTACACAAAA
>JAQQZY010000006.1:28526156-28545500 GCA_030068375.1 Ostorhinchus rueppellii | reverse complement strand
TAATCTAAATTGCCCATAGGTGTGAATGTGAGAGTGATTGTTTGTCTCTATTTGTCAGCCCTGTGATGAACTGGTGACTTGTCCAGGGTGTACCCCGCCTTTGCCTTTAAGTAGCTGGGATAGGCTCCATGTGACCCCGTGACCCTAGTGAGGATTAAGCGGGTATAGAAAATGAATGAATATTGCACACTCCATTATTGTGATAACAATATTTTTGTGATATATTGTGCTCTGAAACTACTCTGAAACTACGAAAGCCTCGGCTGTAGTGACAAAGTCAGCGCAACTCAATGAGAGGATGTATTTACAGTGATGGGAAAAAAGGTTGTGGACAGCCCATGTATTTGTGATTATACTACAGTAAGAATCACTCTTAAGTCACTTAATTCCAACTGTTGGAGAACTGCCAAGTATTGTTCCATTCTCTAAACCCACATAATCTGAACCTGAAACAGTTTTTTAAATGTTTACAGAACTTAGCACCAGAGATTTTATGCAAATTTATCATGAAACAAAATAATGGCAGGAACACCAGGGGTGCAACCAGTGGTAATTGCAAAATTGCACATCGAAAGATCTCCATGGGGCAGTCTGCGTTCTCTGTAAAAGGCTCTCAAATGTGGAACACACTGCCCACAGAAATCAAATTAACACAAGATATAAAAACGTTTAACAAAAGCATCAAAGGCTGGCTAAAGCTAAGTCAGAGATGTGAGCATTTTTAACAATTCTGATTTTACTTTAATTTAACATAACTTTTAACACTGTAACCACCCCCCCCCCCCCTCTCTCTCTCTCTTTTCTGTAAATATTTCATGATAATCACAATACTTTATTAATCACAGGGGGAAATTATTTGGTGTTACACTCACTCCATTCAACTATAATAAAAAGTAGCAGGAAAGAAATTATCAATATAACAGAAACATTTTTAAAAATGTAAATATAGCTGAAGCTCTATATTTCCACTACTGTCGAGTATAAATGTTAACAGCGATGCTACTGTTGTTTGTTATTTGTTTACTAATTGCAGTTTGTCAGTATCCAACAGTTAGTTTTACAGTGAACTGAACAGCCCATCAGCAGCAGTTTATTAACCCAGTAGCGTGGATATTGCTCATCTTTTGAGAAATGTTATTTCCAGACAAATCTAGCATCAGATAATCAGTAAGTAATTTATGAAGCCAGCGGGCGTCTGTGGGAGTCTGTGTTTATGACAATCACAGGAAGTGGTCCGTTGTGACTTTGCACCATGGATACACTAGGGCTCTGTGGGAAACACTATATGCTGAATAAGGACTATTATGAGAACATACTGAGCATCCATAGCTATATGATCCAGAGGTTAAGTCATGGCTTATACAAGGGTGATCATACAGGGACACAGAAGTGATAAAAAAGAAGAAAACACAGAAGAGTGAAATCAGATGTTTTCCCCTCACAGTTCCTATTTTCTGAAATTCCTGTGGATGTCCTACAGAATGACAGACGTGACTTTAGATCAGCACTTTCTGATCTGATGCTGTTATCGCCAGTGTCACTGTGATTTTGTTCCTTCCAAAGTCATTACAGACTACCTTTGCAGAATGGCTTCCTGAGCTGTTTTGAGTTTAACTTTGCGGCTCTGTCACAACACAAAACAAAGTCGTAATATCCACAGCCGCTGGGGTTTTTTTATCACTTCACTGTACACGTATGTTGTTGTAACTGACTGATGCTGTCGTTTATTTTAGCGTCTGCATTTGATGCGAGGACAAAACAATGTTCTAAAATTAAAGCATGGAATAAAACTATAATAATATGAAATATTAATGAGACAGGATTCAGTTTGTGGATTTGTTAAAAGTAAGCGTCTGCCTATTTAGACGTTCTGAAGGCGCCGGTTGATCTGCTGTAGAACTGAACCACTGGAAGTTAAATTTAGCAGCACACCGTCCTTAAAAATAGATGCACAATAAAAGGCAGTGTTTTGGCAAAAGCACAAGACTTGAACTTTAGCTTGTGTCATTTATTTATACAGCAACGTGGACCCCTTTGCAAGCATACCATTTGTAGTGAGAAGAGAGTACATTACATTAATCTGACTAATGAGCTATCACATTGAATAAATAAATCTACAAGAACAATCATGTATTTTAATAAGAAATGCTAAAGGCCACGCAGATGAAAAATTACCTCTCAAAAGTCTTAGCCTATAGAATAAATCTGACTTCCCTGTTTTGTTGACACGTGGGAGCCATGTGAAGTTGATTTTAATAATTGATCACCAGAAAGTGCTGGGAGAGAGCTTTGCTGATAAGCAAAAGAATAGGTTTTTGTGTTTGAATCACAGCATCCTATCGATCCTCTTTGAATAACGCTTAGTGGAAGAGTCACAGACTTAGGGATTATTTATGGATCCTTCTTGACCTTAGCATTTCCCTTGGAGATTGTGTTTAAGGCTATGAAATTGACTGCCAAATCTGCACGCGTACAATGGATAAATCTAAAGTGACAGCAATAATCAGAGTGGAGAGATTAGCAGTTCCCAGCTTGATTTTTTTTTTTTTTATCCTACACAGACATATATCATCATCAGTAACAACTAAGGTGGAGCAGCTTCACCTGCGGGGCGGTCGCCTTTAGCTTGTAATGTTTTTGCGACACAATTCTCATTTGTCACCTTTGATCCATCAATAGCATTTTGCTTAAAAAGGCGACAGCACTGAAAATATAGTGAATATTTCAGTGATAGAGTTTGACTTTGTGTTATATTTGGACCATCTCTGCATTCACAACATACATATTATTGTGGGAGATAATGCTGGCCTTCTTTCGAGCTTCAAAGTCAGCGTGAAGCCTTTATATAAAGCGAAATAAAAGAAATTATAAAGCATAATAGCTGAACTTTTTAGCGGCTTGACATAAATATTCACACATTTTCTTCTCTTGTGTTTGTCCACAAAGGAGCCCATTCTGTTTTTTCTCCCTCTTTGTTGTTATGTAATTCTCTTTGCTTGCCTCACTTGTCTGTGCGCACAATCTGCTGATTTTTGGGTTGAAATGAAGATGCCCAGAGACAAAATGGTTTAAAGATTTATTTTATAGAGTGGACTGTATCTGCCCGCTGTGCCAAACTAATATGGAGCAGTTTGAGAGAGCAATCAAATGAAAATGGAAATTTGAGCAGCTTAAAGATGAAGCTCATTTTTCCCTTAAGAGCTTGCGACCGTTCTGCCAAAATGTGTGATTTTCTTTTTCACTGCAACTGTTCCGAGGGTATACTGGCTGATGTTCGCAGCCTCCTTCTGTTATACATTGTTTACACTTTTGCTGTGATGCTGGAGATTACTATACATGACAACAGTGTTCTCTTATAATTTACTGTGTATCGTGTGATATTAAGTTTTTTTTTTCACATTAAAGGATGAATATCACCCACAAAGACATATGGTAAATACTTGTTTACGCAACATCAAGCATTTATGGCTGTTTCCCTAAACTTTTAGAAAACTTCTCTTCCATTGTTAAAATAAATAAATAAAACAGTGTTTGAAGGTACAGTTCCTTCTCTGGTTTATTTAGAGGTAAGGTAGTTCGCTTTTTAAAACTACACCTTTCAACACAACCGACTGAGGCAACAAATTCAAAGACTCTGGAGGCAGAGACAAAGAACTGAAGTGATAAAAGAATGAGACAGAGAAACAGCGACGAGAGGAAGACGCCAGCGAACAGGATAGCTGTGACTCTGAACCAGCTGCTGATCTGTAATGACACTGATGTATTCACAGGATTATCCTTGTATATGTGTAGATACTTCTTCCTCTCGTGCTGAATCTAAACCGACAAAGTAGTTACAAACTATTTATGTGAGAAATACATGCAGTTGTACATTTTGTTCAGTGCAACAGAGTTCAGTTGAATACTAATGAATCGCCCATTGCCTGTGCGTATCTGTATATTCAACCAGGGGCTGGGTGTGAATGTTAATATGCCGTTGTGGGGACCGAGTATTAGCAGTGGATTACAGGTGACTAGCAGGCTTCTGAATCTCCTTCCTGTGATTCCCTTTGAATGTGTTCACTCCCTTTGAAGTGATGTCAGTTTTAAAATATCTCAGCTCTTTTATGTTTAACCACGGGTGTTTGCGTTCAAGGATCCTTCTCTCTTTTTTTAGGGAAGGAGATGAAAGCATCACAACAGTCAGCATCCATCAAAGAGCAAAAAAGTCTGGGAAAAGTCCTGCACATAACGAAGCATGACTTGTTAAAACACAACGTGAACGCTGGTTGATGCTGTTGTGTCTGCGCTGGGTGATTAGGGCGCAGCAGAGGGTTAAAAAGTTGAATGACAGGCAGATCCTGACAGTGTTCTGTCACTGAATGTGATTGACTGATGGTGTGTTTTGCAGCCGTAATGAGCTTTACAGTATGTGTGTAATGTGCCAGGAGCTGATTCGTATGCTGGATGAGCGAGCTAATTGTTCACAGTGCACATTCCTCCAGTCCCATGGCTCCTCTGATTTGGCTTCATTTAGCCTTTATTTTACCTCATTATACAAGCCTGTGTTATTGCCAGGTTGTATATGTGGTATTCTGCATTGTTGAAATTGACTGTGGTAATTTAATTTAAAAAATCAACTGCGGTAGTCCTCACCTCTCAAACACTAAACAGGTGCAATTTTCAACTGATGGTTTTTGAAAGGTGAAATATATTTGAGTTTTGTTTTTTTTTTTTACTGCAAGATGAACTCAATTGACTCAAATTGAATTTGTGTGGAAAAAATATCCACCTGCCATTGTATTTTATTGCTTTTTTACAACAAGCTGCCTGAAAACCCTTTTATTAATTCCTCATATTGCAGCAAAAAGCCGAATCCCAAGTTGAAGTTGCCAAATGAGCTGTGCTTCTTTTCACCTTGTAAACAAATCAAATGTTGGGAGCAGTTGCGGGGCCATTTTATTTCAAGGAGTAAAGCTGGCTCCCAGCTAAGAGTAGAAAGACTAGGAAGAGGATGTAGAGCTGCAGTTCAGTAGGTCTGTAAGCCGAGGGATGAAAATGTTCTCTGATGCTGATCCTGCGGTTGCTCTGGAGCCCAAACAGCAGCACAGAGAGCTGACAAAACAGGGTATTTACACTGGCATTCCAGTGGCAGTCTCATGTCTGCCCAAAACAAACAATACCCTATGCATAGCCCTGATCTTCCTGGAATACAAGCTCTCACCAGTGTGTTCTGCGTTCAGCAAAAAATCTCTCAAATGTCACTCTGTGGCCATTAAATGGCTCCAACAGTCTGTCCTGCTACATTAGCAGCATACGTTGAACCCGACTGCATTTAAATTTAAAAGGAAGGAAACTCTGGAGTAGTTATTCTGAATTGAACTGCTAGGGGGGGTTTCCACCGCTGTGTCTGCATTCAGACACTCTCTAGGATTCTACCGCTTCCACCAAATTTTCCTTGTTAATCATCATTCGATTCATCCCTCTCTGTCTCTCAGCCTCTCTGTCGCTTTCTGTCTCTATGTGAGTCAACGTGCATGTGTGTAATGAGTGTGTATTGCTACTCTGCAGCTTGGCAGTTCCCATTGTGTGGGCAATGCGCCCCTGAGGCCAGTACCCCACAAAGCAAGTAATGGCACTAAGTATGCAGATAGAGGACTGATTTAGACTGAGAGGCGTCTCTAATCTTATGAGGTGTCAGTGGTGTTGCACGATAGATTAGTGGACTCTTTCTTTTTATTTCCTCTGTGATCATTACCTCTTCTGTGTTCATCACCACCCCCGGCAAGAACTGCTGTGCAACACCCTATATTCCCATTGTATTAGTATTAGTCGTTGAAGTAATAGCAGCTGGATTATTGTTGTCATCAGTAGCATAGCAATTGTTGCCTTATTGCAACCATGATCTTAATATTATTTCTAGGAGGAGCAGTATGTGCCAACCATCTTGCAGTGAATGTTAGCCCAGTATAGGGCTGGCTGTGTATCAAATTCATCACTTTTTGGATACTGACCATACTGTGTTTGTAACACTAAATATGAAAAACTGGCCAGTACCAAAAGCTCTCATCAGTGTCTGATCCGATGTGTCTGTTTACTCTGCACTCCGATTAGAGGGGCAGATACGCTTAGGATTCTGCCAGTTTTTGACTGTATAGCTGCTAGCATAATGACAGCGCTGTTTGAGAACTTTAGTGTCTTTTATTAAATAGAAAACAATGTTATCCATCACTATACACACGCTTCAAAGCTGTATTTTTAGGGACTGCTACTATTAGAATAGTGTGTGTGTGAAATGTTCTAACGTAGGCAGTTGAGGCAGTGATAGATAGACATCTTCTTGGTCTGTGCAGACAGAGATAAGAGGTCCTTGTGTGCGGTGGACATATTAGTATGTTTTCTGACTGGAAGGTATCTGTAGATGCTAGGTAGCCGAACAGATGCAATAACCTCAGATAATGAATATATGTGGTTCTGTTAGTGTGTTGGACTCGGGTTTTGCTTGGCATGTGCTTCATCGGCGAGGAGTCTTTGATGTTGTGCTGCAAGATGTGATCTGGGGCATGACAGGGATGACATTATGTGAGACTGCATCAGGGATTTGGCATAGAAAATGTAGTGTAGAGACTCTGCTTCAATCCGCAGAAGGTTGTAGCTGCATGTTCCTTATGTCCTCTTTTTTTTTTTTTTTTTTTATCATACTCATATACTCTCAAAAGAAACTGACTCATTCCCATTAGAATAAGCTGCAGATATTATCTTCAAATTGACAGTTCATTGAGTATTAATGGCTGCAGACTTGTGGTCACACGGTGTATCCCCAAAGTTGTTATAGAGGTGTCTCAGTTGTTTCACACAAAGATGCAGAAAAGCCATTACAACTTAAACTGTGTAAATTGCTGCAACCAAATGTGACCACCCTGAATCATGTGGGTGGTACACTAACAATGTAGTCAAACTCGCCTGAAAAGGGAACACAGCCACACTAGGCTCTGCATATAAATGTATGTCTACTTTCTGCTGCATTATATTGTTTATTTATATACATTCAGTGCCAGTGGGGGCACATGAAGATTAAAGAGGTAACTTTAACCTAAACGAGCTGAAAACCGTGGTGATGGACAAATCAGACAAGAACAGACACAGGGATCCATGAAAAGGTGGGGGAGACAGCTGGGGAATGAGGATTTCGGAAACTGTTTGATTGATCTTAAAGGCGCATACACTCACCTAACAAGCTTACTGTGCAAGCTTCCAACGCGTTCCCTTTGAACATGTTGACCAACAGTTTTTAACCCGCAGATGCAAAATAAAGACAACACAAACAGTACAGGCATTTACACAGTCTCATACTGAGAGTATGCTGAGAATTTAAGCCAAAGCCAAAAAAGCCTCTTCGCTGTATGGTGGCTCCACAGTTTGCTACTGAAATTAGTTTTGCAGATACAGAAGTAAGTTTGGAAAAAAAAAATATATCCCTGTTGATTTTTTTTCAGACCACATTCACAAATCAAATAAAATGCTGATCTGCTTTCACTATATCAGTGTGGTGGATATCTGCAAATCTAGGTGCTGCATGTTTGACCAGAACTATGAAAATGACCGGATACATCTTTGGAAAGAACAGATAAAATCTGCTATTTTCTCATTTATTTGATGTGACCTTTTAAGGACTTCGAAAGTAAAATAAGTAAAGTCTTATTTTCTTATTTTTGGACATCATTGTTTGCAGTTGCAGTTACAATTTTCACACCAACTTTATAGCGGGGAACGTGGCAACAATGTTACAGACGGCTTAACGGGGTCCTGTGATTCATGTGCAACAAGCTGTGCGAAAAAAAAGTGCAGTTGAAATTCACACACTAACAGTTTAGTAAGTTCATAAACTGAGTTTCTCACAGAAGGAGGGATTGGTATCCATATAGAGTTTTTATGTTCTTCCTCTAGTCTATGAATATCCTCAGCAGGTCCTAGGATATCTAAAAACAGTCAAGCAAACAAAAATCCTTTTGATCACATGGGCTTTTGTGTGTTTCCTCCCACATTCAACAAACATACAATCACTAGTACTGGAAACTAAATTGCCTATTGCGACAAATGTGATCGTGGACCCCAGGAACGCGCACAGTCAGTGAGGCTAATTGGAATCCAAATATAGAATAATAAACCTGCGCTTTGCCCACACTACTGGTCGTCATGGTTATTCCTCCTCGGGGACGGGTTTGAATGTCGACACCAGTCAGACTCATTGCAGCGCTGCTTTTTCTCTGGATGTGTTTGAGTTTGCATGTGTGTTTCTGTCCTGTCAGTGCGGCACATCAACAGCCGTAACAGGCGGTCCCTGTGGAGGGCAGACTGACAGGTAGGTAATGATCAAAGAGGCCGTTTCCTGTGTTTCATGTTGGGCTCGGAGAGAGACACATCTGTACTGCCGGTGCCTCTGCTTTTTAATGGGCTCAGGTTGCAGATAGTACTCACTCATCTAAGGAACACAACAAGTATGTGTATGCATACACATACAAGCACAAACTTTACTCATTTTCAGACTCCTCACATTAAGAGCTACTAACACATTTCTCAGATTCAGCCTCACTCTCCTCTGTGCTGCACTCCCTCCTTTCTAATAAATCGCTGAACTCTTGCCGCCTGCACGCCGACTCTCAGTCATCTCAAACTGTCATCTAAACTAGATCGCACATTCATGAAATATTAACCTTAAGGGGAAACACAGACATGGCCACCCAGTCTGTCTCCAATCTGACCATCCCCCCCTCTTCCCAAAGTAAGCAGGACTATCTCTCGGACTCAGGTACCAGGCCACTCAGAGATATCTTACCCTCAATCTTGTGTCCACAGTTGCCAGTGGCTGTGTGGATGGGTTGTACTCTGCTCTGCTCTGTTCAGTCTGCCAGTTTCTCTTTAATCAATTGAAGCAATTCAGATTGTGTTTGAGAGAGGCTAAATCTCATCTCAGGTTGGATGTTGTTGGGAATGAAGTGCATCCTTATGAATGTGTGTAAAAACAACTTCACTTTATCTGGGAGATTAAAACTTCAGGGTCACGGTAATCTGTCTTAATGAAACTGTCAAGTCATCTGAGATCTGTAAATGTTGTGTATCACACCAGGCTTTGGTCATACGTGTGTGGGTGTGCATTTTTACTTTATTTCTAAGTGACTGATTGGCAGACTAAAGGGTTATGTGATTGCTATGAGAGGTAAATTAACTAGCAATTAACCAATGTTACGGTAATTACATATCCAATCAAATAAAACTACTCAAAGCAGGTAAGAGAAGCATGGAGGGCTGATTTAATCATCTATAAGAACTCCTCTTTTATGCACACTTAGGTTTGATCTCTTACCCTTTCTAATGTTGTAGGAGCAGAAGGCTTTTTTTTAAATTCCATTTGCATTTGCAGAGGATATTACATTTATTTCTTGCTTATATTTGGAGTTTCTCTGGCAGTGGTCTGGCAAGACATTAGATTTTTTCTTACCTCATACATTATTTTAATTTGGCTGCTCAAATAATGATTGACTCAAACGTCAATACAGGCCCTTCCTGTGCACCTGGACAAATTCACAATTCAATACCAATGATATATTATTTACTGCGAAACTGGATATTATGGAAGGATTTTCAAGGATATTCTCCACCAAGCAAACTCTTAAGCGTTCAGATTTGATGCAGGAAACAAGGTCACGTAGAAGCTGAATTCTGCTGTTATTTCTTGACTTTTTGTGAGCATATATGCAAAATCCAAGCTCATAATACCTTGGTTCATTAAATTAACCTCATCAGTATGAAATAGCTTGATATCTTTGTTGTATTTGAAAGGCGTAGGAGCTTTTCTAGCTTGTAAAATAAAAGTCCATAGGCCTGAAATGTGTTTTGCTGCACAGTGTGAGTAGTAAGCGTCTTGCAGGCAGCGCATTGGGGATTGAAAAGGTTAGAGAGTTTAAACATACTCCTATAGCTTGTCTGGCTCAGCATGTGGTCAAGCTCATTAGGTGGATGTTTTCAAGACTAGAATCTAGCAGCGGAAAACAAACTCAGAGGATGTCGTCGATTAATCAATATGTAACATTTCTGCATTAAACCATCTAAAAGCCTATGTCATATGCAGTATTTGGCTGACTCTTGCTTTTATATTATATCAAAAACATTCTAGCAATTCAGAAAAGCGCATAATTGCATTCAGTGTAACAGCTTGTGTTGCAGAAATTACATGAACATGAATGCGGATCACTGAACATTTTCAGAGCAAAGTGAAGAAAACATTGTCATCTATGAGTCACATGAGATGGATTTTTATCAATATTAATGTGAGAAAGAACTATTGTAGTGAAAAAAGCTGTTATTTTGATTAAGACACCCTACAGTGGCAGAAGGGTCATATTGTGTTATTAATTCTGCCTTAATGTTGTCTTTGAGTACAGCTGTTAAATACTGATTTTTTTTTTCGCTTGAAAAGACAAAATCATTTTTGTTTGTTTGGGTTTTTTTGCTCAATAATTTCCCATTCACCTAAAGCAGCATCATGACAGTCAGTGCTGTGGCTTACTGTAAGACGTCATGAGTCTTTCAGACAGGGCTTGTCAACAAACACCAGTGAACCCAAGGCTGACCCTTTTTTACACACCCATGGCTGGCAGCTGATCCCTCTGAAAACCAACAGAATCTCCGAGAGGGGGGAAGGGATGCGTAGCTGGCGAGCATGGAAAGCTTCAAATGATTGATAGCCATTTGTTTTGCCTGCTTAATACAACATAAACTCTCCAGCGATTCATCACCAGAGTGAGGGTTTTTCACGGTGCCTCTGCAAAGCCCACTAAAAATAATTCATTTTCTGCAAGCTACGAGCCAGGCACTAATGTTAAATATTCATGTGGGTCCAGTCTAAATGATGTGGCCATTGGCACACAGTTAGAGCACACTCTGTGGATGGGAGAAAATGTCAAGCTGTGAATAAATGAAAGCAGTGAGGCCGTATATTACCCTGCCATTGTAAATTTACTGTAGTTGCCATTTTGTACAGCCACTTCAAATAGATCTCTTTTATAATCAATATACTCGGTAAAATATTGAGCATATTGCCACGTTGGCAATAATCTGAAGTCATTGTGTTTGCTCATCCTTTATTCACTGTTTGTATGCGTTTTCTAATTTGTGCCTCATGAATGTTAAAAGGGGACTTTATGCTATTTCTGTTGTAATGCTGGTTTGTTCAGTGCAAGACTATCAAAGCGACCGAGTTGACTCTCTTCAAAGATGTCGATGCCGTGTGAGCTCCTCTTGTCACATGAGATCAATATGGCTTGTGCCTGTGCAGTTATGGTTTGATTTGTATTGACTGTGACATCAGTCAACCGCATTCATTTCTCAGATGTTTTCACAGTACGGCATGCTGATATGGAAAAGATGTTGTCATGGTTGCAAAGAAATTGTTTTGAGGCGTTATAGGTCATCTTCTATCGTTGTATCAGTAAGCACAGGAAGGAAAGGGCAAAATATAATAGAACGTACTGGGTTGAGTATCCATTTGGGGAACTCAAATAGAGAGCATAATATCTGCTGTGCATCATTTGGATGGAATGGAGAATGTTAAATGGCCTCATATTGACAGACACACTCGAGCAGAATTCATTTTTATCACACACACATACACACACATTTGTCCGCTGCACACATTCACACACATTTCCTCCTGCAGTCTGACTAATGAGGCCTAGGGCTGGAGATGGTTCCATCAAGGAACTTCCCCTCTCTCTCTCTCTCTCTCTCTCTCTCTCTCTCTCTCTCTCTCTCTCTCTCTCTCTCTCTCTCTCTCTCTCTCTCTCTATTACACACACTCTCTTTCTCTCTTCCTCTCTCCTCTCTCAAACATGCACCTGATTGATAGCAGTGATTTGACTGAGAAAAGGGAAATGGGAAATTGAAAAATGGTGAAAGAAGATTGGAAACAACGTGCTGATTATAAACTCTGCGAGGAAACAAAAGGCCTTCCCTCTGCCTTTTCTCTTAGCACCGAGGTAGCAGGTGTGTGTCTGACAGGTGCCTGATTGAGGCGCGCAAAAGACATTACAACTGCAAACAAATGGACGTGTTTAGCGTCCCCGGTTGCAGTTAACGTTTTGGGCTGATAGATGTGATTATGAGTATATGAGCAGAGGCAGCAAGAGAATGGGCACAGGTGTTAGGCAGAGTGGCTCAGAAAAGGGGCCATGTTATTGTTGTGATGATAATAATCCATCTATACAATTAATGGTGTGTCATCAGTGAGGTCATCAGCATCGGGGCTGTTTTTTTAATATGTCTCATATTGTAATAATAGAGCCTCTCTGCTGGAGACAGCCACACAGGAGGCGGGCGGTGGACTACGCTGATTTATCATCATGCATAAAAAAAGATAAAATGCATGGGGTGTAATTTTTCAGAGTGTAAAAATGAGCGCAACAAGCTCAGTGTCTTAAACGTCACTGATTTACAAAATAACCTCAATTACCTCCATGCCTTCGTCATTTATTTTGGTCTTTTTATGTTTATGTTCTCATGTTTCAGGAATAAAACAATAGGACTTTTATAACTGCTGCATAAATTTGTTGCTAGCGCCGTCTAAAAAGGCTTTGTGTATTTCATAAATGAGAGAGCATCTTGGCCAAGGCCCCAGCGGTTTAATATTCTCTGAGAGCTTCCAGACAGTGAGTGGTGGTGCAGCAGCTGTCTCTTGACCCCGCTGGACCCCCACTTACCCCTCTGACCACCTCCTCTCCACTGGGCAGACTGTGGCGATGACAACCCTGTCAGAAGCTTCTCCTAATGTCCTAATTACCCCTCACACACACACACACATGCACTTGTACACACATTCAGTCTCTCTCACACACACACACATAAAGACTTAATAGTGAGTAAGCAGATATTCTGGCAGACAACTTGGGAAGCACACACACATCGTTGCTTCTCTGAACATTGCTCATGTGAGTTCCCCTGGCAAGAGACCGTATGTAGGTGAGGCATCATAGCGTCTCCAGAATACGGGGGAAAAAAAAATCCTCCCTCAAGACACTTTGGCGGCTTTGATTCGAAACATTCAATGTGTGTTTTGATCTGGGCAGGGCTGTGCGTTGAATCATAGGTTTGTTTTCTCTCCTGTGGTAACAAATGCACACTCCTGCTGTAACTTCCTTTTAAAAACTGAGGCCAGGGCTGAAAAGAGGTTTCACAGTGTCTGCCTCTTTCCCTCTGAGGGGAAAAACACAAAAGATGCAGCGTCACCCGAAATAGACAATCTGAATAAGATGTGATGTGCCACTTTGCCAGAGGTTAAGCTTTCCTTCGGCTTTGAGCAAGAGTCGCTTTCTGCTGCATGGTTTGGGTGCAGAGCACACTGCCGCTGCTGCACTTAAGTCCATGCTCAGTCAACCAGTCTTGTTAACATAACAGAGTGGATGATTGTGCCTCGTAGGAAAAGGAAATCTTTGTACCTCCCAGTAAACGCAGTTGGTTGGTGATTTATAGACCTGTGAAGTTACTGCATTTGTCACAATTAGGATGACTTAATAGTGTGCTACCATAATATTCTTCCTGCTTCATATTTTGTTGATTTGAAACATCCTGTCTTGCAGAATAGTCGACTTTCATTGTGTCAAATTACCTCCCGACAGAGCTAGAGCAGTCTACAGCAGTCAGGAATGTTTTAGCTCTCTTTTGTCCTGACATAACTGTGAGAGTCTGAGCTCCACAGAGTTGGCATTAAAGCACCTGGATGCCGTTTGCAGCTTTTTTTTTTTTTTTTTAAACTTAAAAGACAAGTAAGATCTGACTGACAGGACCCAGCCACATACACCACAGAGATTATACACCTTGTATGATTTTGTTTTCAAAGACTTTTCCCGATGCAATTTTAGCCTTTTATGCATAAGAACATTTATCTGTTGTTATTTGTGTGCAGCTATTATTGTCCATTGCACTTCACCATGAATCACTTTGATCAGATTCAGTATATCTGTGTTTATCTGACTCCATCTCAGAAGGATTACCCCCTAATCTCACAAATTAAATGATACATGTGTCCTTCAGCTTTTAGAATTGCAACAAAAAGGTCAAATGTTGGTCACTTACCAAGCATAGCTTATAAATACTGAGCAATTAACCACCTCTGTGGGGATTTTTACAGAATCTTTTTATTTTTTTTTTTATTGCAATTTATCAAGCAGGAGCATACTTTGCATATCCTGTAAGCCTACCTGATTAATATGTTTCAGTCGACTGGGGAGAATTAATCAGAATATTCCCAGTAGTGTTTACAGGTGAGCGTTTTCTCATATCTGGCTGACAGGAATGGGCTGGATTAAGATGTACCTGAAAGCTGATAATAAAAGAAACAGGTCAGCTGTACAATTCAGCTTAATTAACACAGCATTAAACAATGCATCATCATGCTGCTAATTTTATTTTAATGACAAAAACAGTTTGTTTACATGGTCTTCAGTATTAATTAATAGTAGAACAGGTCATATTGAAATAGTGACAGTTTATCAACTGTATTGCAGGCTTTGACATGAAGTAGTTATTATTTTTTATCCACAGCTGTTCTGATTTTCTAATTCATGTTTGTGTGAATACTTATCATTTCCATAATTCTTTCCATTCACTGGCTTTTCTCCAGAGCTTTATACTGCTGGAACGCATACTAGCTGTATTATTCAGTTAGTTAAGGATACACGACTGCAAAACTATTGGTTGATATGATACTCCTCAACCAAAAAATTGTTATATAAAAATAAAATATGATGTCCAGGCACTTGAAAACCCTCAGCCTGACTTATCAGTGCACGCCAAAGTTTTTGGACAGACAGACGGACGGATGACCAACTGATGACAATACCCTGTGGCCGAGGGTAAGAAATGTTTGCATTTGAACATATTTTAGCCCTTCATCCCATTATCTTTCAGTGAACACAGAGTTAAACACACAAATCTATTAAAACACCTTTGATATAACATGGCAGAAAAATGTCTTCCACTGCCATATGTACAATGGCAAGTTAAAACCAAGTAAAGACATTAACTGTCCATAATCAAATGGCTTGTTTTCCAACAATCATTCAATAAGAAATCATATACACTGCAGGGATGTAATGATTACCAGTATAATGATGAACCACGGCAAAATTCCAGATGGTTAGTATTACCATTATCATTAAAACCATGTTTAATTACCGCACTTTGAAAAACTTACTGTGAAACTGCTCATTTCCTGGAGAAGCAGCAGTACTCTGCATGCATTTGCAATGTTTGGCCTCTGAAAACATAGTGGAAGGCACCCACACTGACAGAGCTCCGGAGATTTTTCCCCTAATAAAAGGTTTAATATGGATAATGTTTCTGCCACTTTACTTTGTTTAAAATGGGAGTGTTGCTTTTATATGCACATTTGATTTCTAGATAGACATTAAACAGTGAAAGGGTTCTTTCTGTACCTGTTCTTAAATCTGTAAGACTAGATCTAGTCTTGAGCACTGAATGTAAAGAAAAGTATTCTTCATTCCTATCTACAATTTGCACAAAGTGCAGTCACCTCTTATGGTGCCAGCTTTAATCCACATTTGTATGTTTGATGTTTTACATGTTAATATTTTAACATTTCTGCCAACAGACGAACACTGCATGTTTGTTTGTTTGTTTGTTTTTTCCAAAATAAAACTTGGTTAAATTATTTCAGTGTGTGTATCAGCACTTTTTGAACATTTTGAGTATATTTTAACTATACCGTGATAATAAAGATGTTTATGTTCATATCGTTACATCCCTAATACACTATATAAATGGTGGATATAACTGAAAAAGTCTGTCAAATTTGAGCTGTAAATATTTCTACTGTTTATATTTATGTGTTTGTACAATTGTTTTATTATCTAATATGGATAACAAATTATGAGACTTTGTGCTTGCACATTTTTTCCCCAAAACTCTTTGATAAATTTCGTTTCTGAGAATCCTGACCTCAAAGTCGCCAGTGTTTATTGGGTCCACGCGGCAGGAGCTCATTTCTTCATGCGATTTCCTTGAAGAGAAAAGTTTGAAGCCCACCTCTGATCCATCTAATTAAATGAAAACGCAGTGGGCTACACACAGTGAGACAAGTCTGCTCACCACACATACACACACAAAGGTACCCAATGTGCATCTCTATGGGGAACTACACAGAACACAAGCATCCAGCTCTGTTGTGTCCCCTTATGCAGTGCGATCACACACTACGTTGACGCGCAACATGCTGCAGATCATGAGCATAAATAAGCACGGGAATGTTTTACCTTAAAGGAAGAACATTAATTCAAAGGCATCACGCTAGTACTGAGAATAAAATGTTGCCTCATTAGTGTTACCCCACTGCTTTTACTGAGCAGTAGCAATAGAGAGAGGAGGGGTGGGGGTGGGGGTATGTGCCACTCTTACCACACAGACATTCAGTCTCCTGAGATACTAGTTTGCCTCAGTGACTGGAAAAATTCAGATTATTATGGTTTCATTCTGGTGGCAATGGGTTGAACAGAGATGCTTGAATACCAGCACTCAGAGCCTCACATCTTTTAGAAAACATAATGCAGTGCAAAAAATTTCATACGTTCAAAATGAATGTTTTAAGCAGGAAATGTGAAATTACTGTAGACTAAATCTGAAAATGCTCCACTTTTTTTCTCTCTGAACATTACGCCACTCAGAGCAGGAAGATGGGATTTGGATGAAAAGGAGAAGAGGTGAGGAGACAAGGACAGACATTATTAGGAGGACGGTTGGCCTGCCTGCTCTCATCCTGTGTGATTGACAGATTGGTGCAATGGCTGCATTCACACGAATGCCATCACAAGCATTTCCCCAGAAATCTGTCTATCAGCACTGTCTAAGCAGAGCGACAGCCATGACATCTAATCACAGGCGAGCTGGCACCTCATAACTTCTACCTAATGTGCTGCAGGTACAGAGGAGAGAAGGGGAGCACAGCAGACACACCAACGCTATTTATAGCCCCGTCAGAGGCCACCAGCAGGAAGTGGATCATACTGAAGGGTTAGGGAAGATGTCACTACACTGTATCACCCGTCTCTCTGTTTAGATATAGGTCTCTGTTGACAAGATTAAACACTAAGATGCCCTGGTATCAGGGTGACACATTTTTCTGGGTTGCACTGGGTTTTTCCTGACAAGTAACATGAAATGAGGGCAGATATACTACGTATGCACGTACAAGATGATAATGAGTCATTTACATAATGTTGCTACAACACTATAATTACCTGGCAATTAAAGCAGCTCAAAAGCCTCATTATAGGCTGTCCTGAGGGCTGGTTGGACTGGGACACATACGGTGTGCTCATTCGAGCTTGAGTTTCACTCCGGATATCAGCCTCTATCACTTGGTGCTTGTTCAAATAAAGCACAACTAAAATTATTTTGGAGAAGCTGCAATGAGTTTAATTATCACATAATAGAGATAAGATTTGATTGACACTTGAAGTCCTACAGAAGCCAAGGAGATGTTGTCACAGGCTCCTGGACAATGTTCAGAATTTGTTTCCCATCATGTATGATTTGTCACTCACACTTTTTGTCCTGGGGGAATTGCTGACACATTGAAAATGCACAAAAGAGTATACAAGGACATGTGTCATACCTTACACCCTTATTACGCCGGCAATGACAAGTGAGACAAGCAGTCACTTCAACATGCGCTCGGCACTGAGGCTCACATTGCTCACAGCGAAAGTAAAGAAACCCAAAGTCTGTCTGAAATGTCAATATAATAAAAGATGGTGTGTGAAATATAAAAATGTAGATATGGATGTGCGGCAGAGAAGCAGAGGGGGGGAAGGTGGAGGAGGAGGCGGTGTCTGTGCGTGCAAGAGGGCTTGTTTATGAATAGCAGACAATGAATGATGGAAGCTCTCCCGAGGGTACAGGCCCTGAGCACTGCTGTGGGGACTTGGGAACACGCCAGTCTCCCATGCCCTGTGAGATGCCAGTTTGGGTGGGCACCGTTCCGAATGGGTGCTCTCTTCTCCAGGATACACGGTGGGTCCCAGGGGAGCGTCTCCAGGCAGTGGCTGCTCCAGAGCAGGGCTGGCTGGAATCTCAATAAGGGACATGGAGGGAGGAAACAAAGTCCACATATTCCCTCTGTTCCACTGTATTAATATCACTCTCATGGAAACAGGGAAAGAGGGGAAAATGCCTCATTATGTCAGGGCTGTACACCTGTGGAAAACTGGGTAAATGACTCATGATGACGCCTTTTGTATTTTCCTTAATTACCAGAAAATTGCATATGGAGCTTAATGAATTTGAACGCTCAAGTGATATTTTGTATTTGTTAACTGTGGAATATGGCTCTGTGCTTGCATCCCGTCTGCTCACAACCTGTGTGTTTTCTTCTCTTTTTCTCTTGTCCATGCCTGCGCTGCAAAAGGAGCTGCTGAAACCGTGACAGGTACTCTTTCTTCTTCTACCTGCTGTTCATTTGGAAGTGCTTGCTTCTGTCTGTTTCTGTTGATTTGCTGTCCATCCTACTCTGTTCATCTGTGCATATTTACATGAATGCCTGGTTGTCTTGGTGCTGCATTCAAGGAAGGAGGAGAGAGTTGCACACAAGTAATACACAGAAGCAGTCTTTTCTATTTAGAATTTTATAAATCAACAATCTTGTACATATTGCCTTCTGCCTAAAGTTGAATTGTGTGTGTGTTCAACTGTCTGCTACTGCCTTTCATGCCAAGTGACACTTCAGTGTAATTTGTGTATTTCTCTTCGGCTATCCCTCAGTTCTTTATCACTATTGCACTGCAAGTAAAAAAAAAAAAAAAACTAAAAACAACACATTACCCTTTCTAATAAGTGTTCAGTGGGCAAAACACAGTTATTTTCTTCTCCATGTGTTTGCAATTGCTGTTTCTCAGGGACTAGCCACACTTCTAACCTTAAATGTTTTCACTTTTCTGCAAAAAAAAAAAAAAAAAAAAAAAACAACCTCGTCAGAAGCATTCATTTGTATTGACTTAAACCAGAGTTTTACAGTTTGAATGCATCCTTGAATTTTTTATTTTTATCTTTTAGTTGGTTTTTTTCATTCTATTTTGCTTTTTGTTAATTCTGAAATATGAAATGCAAAACCAGTTTATTCTCGTACACCATGCCCTTTTGACATTGTGGGAAAATGCAAACAAACCTGATTTTGCCAACAATTCTGTTTAATTTTAGTTAAGTCTCACACTGTTTTATGTGAGTAGTCTTTCTTTCTTTCTTTCTTTCTTTCTTTCTTTCTTTCTTTCTTTCTTTCTTTCTTTCTTTCTTTCTTTCTTT
>JAQQZY010000006.1:28499823-28518545 GCA_030068375.1 Ostorhinchus rueppellii | reverse complement strand
TAATAATAATAATAATAATAATAATAATAATAATAATAATAATAATAATAATAATAATAATAATAATAATAATGCAGAGAGAAAAATCATATGGAAGTCACCAGAAAAGTAGGTCTAGGTCTTTAAGTGTTAACCTACATATTTTGCACATATTTGTCTCAATATAATCAAACAATTTTTTTACATCCAACAAAAACAAGTTGGAGTTCATCCTGTATGGTGACATTTAGACTAAAAATTTCTAGTTAATGTTCAGGCAAAGAAGTAGCCAATTCTAAAGCCTTTAGCATCCTTTACAAACATTACTGCTGATTACGATTACAACATTACAAGCTGCTACCAGTGAGTAAAGTTATGTAAACTTAATGAGGTACTAAGTAAGTGGTGTTACATGCATTATATTTTCCCTGAAGCATTAGTTTCATTTTCACCTAATGTAAATGTGAAAGAACAGTTA
Organism: Ostorhinchus rueppellii; assembly: GCA_030068375.1. Classification (NCBI taxonomy): domain Eukaryota; kingdom Metazoa; phylum Chordata; class Actinopteri; order Kurtiformes; family Apogonidae; genus Ostorhinchus; species Ostorhinchus rueppellii. The sequence goes on along the minus strand of JAQQZY010000006.1, from coordinate 28,518,088 downwards.
GCATGTTTCTTAATGAAGAGAAGCATTGTTAAGTTGTGGAATGAATTGCAAATGCGCAGGTAAGTAAAATAACAGATTCGATGTAACTAGTTGCATTTCATCTGATTTCATTGACTTTGATGATTTCAGAGTTATTTTTAACTCCATCTATTATTCTGGTTTTTGAAACTCATTACTTGAAACTGATTCCATAGTGTTTGATCTTTGCCCTCTCCACCCTCTTCTGTAAGCCAGTCAGTTCTGAGCTATCGTGTATAAACTGCATTGGGTGTCTCACAAGTGCAGGGTTTTACCTCCAGAGCAGGTGCTTTGCCACTCCAAGTACATCTGTGTCATTGTTTCCTTTGAGGAGAGACTTCCAAAGGGCTCTCAAATTATATTAAGGATAAGGTTTCATGTTGACACTGCCCTGAGACCTTGTGTAATGATCACGATGCTAAGTGCAAAGCCTGATGGGAATAACAAACTCTCTGTGCTTTAAACAGGCGCTGAGTAGAGTTCGTTAGCCCGAAAGATACAGAGAGGACTTGATATAGAAGGCAGGTCATAACATCAAAAGGGCTCCCAATCAAATCAACCAAAGCTGTTTATGTAAAAGAGTGCTCAGGGATGAGGGCTGACCCAAATCAAAAGCCGAGTGAAAACTCTGAGAGATGTCTAACCTAGTTTGACGGCATTAAAAGAAAATTCAGCCGATCCATACAGGCATTAGTATACAGATTCCTGGCTACTTTTGATTTAGCGTTTCAGGCATTCAACCATCTTCGCACTGTGATTTAATTCATTATGTATGTTTGAATGCCTCTCCTTTTCCTAGAATATGTGAGTTTGATGCATCCATCCATGACCAGCCGCAGCCCATTTTAAGTTCCTAGAGTTCCTAGCTTGTTAGGAGTCCTCATGAGCACTCTTCACACTTTCCTGTCTTTGCGAGTGCTCTGTGGACTGTAAAGCTACTTTATAAATCAACTTGTATGAATCATTTTGAAACTCACTTTTCTTTTACTCAATTAAGGAGAAAGCACACAAAGAGGCAGCGCTCCCTCCCCCACTTCTCCTGCTCTGTCTCATTTTTTTTCTCCATGTGTCTCCCTCTTCCTCTGTCTCCTCTCTCATTCTCACCTCTCTCCTCTTCCCATCTCTCCCTTCCTTTCTCCTTCTCACTCCATGTCTCACGTTTATGTCCCTGTACTCTGTACCCTCACTGTCTCTGTCTCACATGTATCCCCACAGCTCTGAAGGACAGCCGGTTCCAGCTGGTGAATTTCTCTGACAACGAACTGCGGGTGTCTCTGTCCAATGTGTCACTCTCCGATGAGGGACGCTATGTGTGCCAGCTCTACACAGATCCTCCTCAGGAAGCCTACGCAGACATCACTGTCTTGGGTAGGTGTGAGGTTGCATGTGTGAATCTCGCACACACTCACACCCATCGTCTCACACACAGTTTTATTGTATTTTGCTGGGTTATAGATAGTGAATATGAAATAATAGCAATCTTTGATCCTGTTATCTTTAGCAACTGAAACAAAATGTCAGCCAATTAGGCTCTCATGGTGCTCAACAGCATAACGAAAAGGAGCAGATGCTGAAACTGATGGCTCAGACCGCGTTGGTTTTGGCAGCTGTGTTGACTCTGTGAATCCCGGTGAATGTTGACTTGGCTGCTCCAAACGATTCCCTATTGAGAGTCAGCTGTGCCACACTTTGATGCTTTGCAGTGAAATTACTCTAGTTAAGCTTTATTATACATGCAGACATCCTGGGGGATTGAAAGGAATTAAAAGCACTTTAAAGTAATTACTCTAGTTGTACAATTGAAACCTAGCTGCAGTATTTCTGAACCAAGGGTTCGTAGTGAAGAGTCCTTGAAATAAACACCCCACTGACTTTTTGCTTTCAAGTGACTAGAGTTCAGCAAGTTTGCTGTGATGATGACTAATGCAAATCATAAGACATAACGGTGCCTTAACACAATTTGTATACATTTAAATTGGAGTACTGTAAGCTTATGTACTTTAGGAAAGCACAATAGTACTTTTTTATGTGTGAGTGTGTGTGTGTGTGTGTGTGTGTGTATACATAAAACAGAATGTATAGAAATGCAGCGTGTGCAATGTTGGAATCTTTCTGACTGCTGCCACTGCTGTGGGTCAGTCCCGCCAGGAAGCCCAATCATCGAGAGCCGCGAGGATGTGGTCAGCGAGGGGAACGAGACGGAGCTCACCTGCACTGCCATTGGCAGCAAGCCAGCTGCCTCCATCAGATGGATGAAAGGGGAGGAAGAACTGACAGGTCAGTAGAATAACAGCCTCCTCCAGTTTGCTTCACATGTTCCAGGCCTGTCGAGTTCTCTACGATTCCTGGTCTCTGGAGGCGCCTTCTCTGTGAACAAAATGTAGTTCTCTTCTAAAACATTAATGTGTGCTGTACTGATTATGTTGACTGGCATGTATAGGAGCTACCACTGAAAATAATCACACCTGGCACATACAGCTGAAAAAGCTGTGCTTTCGTCTTCTTTTTTCCCCTGTGTGCTAAATCCCACATCCATAAGCCTGCTCTGCTTGCTCAGCTACAGGATGGAATGATCAAACTCTGCATTTGTGCCTCCAATAGTGGCAATCCAAGATCATGTTGTGTTTCCCGTCAGTTTTACAAAACATTTGCATTAAAAGTGTTTTATTATCACATTTCTCACTTTAGAGATGCTTCTTTCAATTTAAAACTTCTTAAATATTTACTATGCACATTTAGTTTCACCTGAACTGTGATGTTATCATATTAAGAATAGACATCCTAAATATATTCTCCTTACAGTAAACATCTATGCATGGTAAACATGGTTATGAACTCATATTTGCACATTTCATCTTCATTTCCGAGCCTTCAGCTGGCTGTAGGCTGTTGCAGAGAGGGGTATATAATCTAGAAGGGTGAAAAATCCTTATTACCTCTCAGTTATGATTAGGGGTCATCAATTATTCATTACATACTTATTGTACAGCAAGGGGGATATTCATTTTAGTCATATCATATTTATACAGTGTGGATATCTCTGGGCTTGTTGTCAAATTATATATGTATTAGAATGGAGAGGATTCATTTGGCTTGTTGAGAGATGAAATATTTAGACAAGAATGGATCTGAAGCTAAATGCCATCTGTGCCTCCAGTGTTCCCTACAGGAGTCGAAGTCAATTTCTGTTTATAAGTTGTTGAGTCTTGTGTAAGGGAGGGCGAGACAACAGGATGGTTAGATCAGCGAAATGCCACTGACACGCTGAGGGGGGGTTAATCCATAGTGGCAGTGGATACATAAAAGGAGCCAGAGTGTCACGTCCTCCTATACCCCAGGAAACACAAATCACTACTCATTATGGATGTGCTAAACAATTCATTAGCTCCTGCACGTATTGAGATTAAAAGACAGCCATCACACTGGTTTTGTGGAATCTCTGTGATTGTGTTTGTCTTCTGTCGATGTGAAGCCAAGACAGCCGTAATGGCAAGAAAGAAATCTGCTGGCTAATTTAAACACACTGTCAAATCTGCCGAATTGGTTTTACAACCATTTATCATGCTGGCAGGTATGGGACTGTCGGGTTCTGGCCAGAGCGGACTTAACACGCAAAACTGCAAAATGCTTGTTAGTGAGCTGTTGAGTCATGCTCATTTGCTGCTGTTGCTAATGTACACAGAGACATTTATTCCATCATTCAAAAGCTTCTAAATTATGGGTTTGAAATTTTGCATGTAAGAGATTTTTGGAATGTTAGTAGACCTTGGTTTTTGTCTCATGCGTTACAGATATTCTGTTTTTATTTGGTTAAAAACATCATACAGGCCAAAATAATTATTTATATTCAGGCTATTTTTTTTTTAAATAAAGTGTTCAGCTTATTAAAACAACATTTTCCAAATTTTTCACACATCTAAACAAGAAAAACTGACTTGAAATACAAGGTCTGGTCAAAAGCTGCAGAAAAAACATGAATTTTAAGTATTTGATCACATTAGAATATCTGCTTTTAACAATACAACATGTAGAAATTAATCAGTTAAGTCAGTCACATGAAAGTAATGGAGTCAAATTTTACTCACACATGACATTTGTTTTAAAACATCAGTCGCAGCAGTATTCAGACAGCTTGATCAGTGGCTGCTGCACAGTGTGTTGGCAGGCAGAACACTTGGGTTAAAAACTGACTGAGGGAAGTGTCACCCTGAGAAGAGGCTATGCTTGATTGCGCTGGGATTGATCAGTAGTTGATGCTCACAAGAGCGTTTGATTTGACATCTCTGCTGCAACACTCAAGTCTGCTGCATTCAGATTCCAGTCCTTCTAGGACCTGATCCACAGTTGTTTTCCTCGTCTAAGTTTTGGATGACGCTGATAATTGACAGGTGATGGTTGACCTGTACAATGATTGATCCTCAAAAACTGAATCCGTTTCAGGAGTTTACATTTTTCATATAAAAATGTTTTAAAGGAATAAGACACCCAAACATGAACTTAAGTCAGTCTCGGTCACCCCTGAAGTTAGAACAGTGAAAAGAAAAAAAAAAGGTTAAAATTCGTCCAGTCATTGTCCTGCTTTGGGAGCAGCACTTTTAGCTTTAGCTTAGCGCAGTTGCTGTAAACCAAGGGTGTCAGTTAGCATGTCCTCCAAAAAAAAGTGACCGAGACATCTGATTTTTTTTTCTAAATATATCTTGGGAGCTGTGTGTTCAGAACGAGTACAAATCCTAATGCCAAATCGAACAAGGCTATTACCTGGGCAGATATTCACTTGGAACTATATTCAGCCTCATCACATGCAAAGCATAGAACTTTCTCCCAAGATATGTTTAGAAAAAGTTTAGATGGAGGACATGCTAACTGACACCCTTGGTTTACAGCAACTGTGCTAAGCTAAAAACGCCGCTCCCATAACAGGACAATGACTGGATGGATTTTAACCGGGTTTTTTTTTTTCCACTGCTCTAACTCTGGGGGTGACAGAGTCTCACTTAATTTCATATTTGGCTGTCTTATTCCTTTAAAATGAGAATCATGACAATGTGTAAATGGCATAAACAAACAAACAAAAAAAAATCTAATTAAAAAAGCTTTACTGTTGAAACCACTGCAGGCAATGCTGTTTCCCTGACATTGAACTGTGCTTTAACTTGTCCCTTTAGCATTTAGTGAAGGGCAGAAGTTCAAAGTCGGCCTCGCAGTAGAACATTTACTGAAGACAAGACAGTTTAATGCACAGTGTTGATAAAGTGGCACAGACAAACACGAACGGGCTCTGTATTTGCATACATTTGATTACATTTACATCAAAAATATATTATGTGAATTTGGCTTCAGACTGAGTTTGACTTTGCATGTGAGTTTTCATGTTTCCTCTGTGTCTATATTGTATCCCGTTATCCAAAGATATGAATCTGAATGGGTTAACTGATCAATCGAAATGACTCATAGATATGAATGTGGAAGTAAATGCTTGTTTGTCTGTTTATGTCAGATCTGTGATGAACTGGCAACACGTCCAAAGTAGACTATGGCTTGGTAGGCTCTGATGACCCTCCCTCAAACCCCCACTTCACCCTCATGATGACTGAACTGTTCAGAAAATGGATGGACAGATAGATGGGAAGGCTTCAGGCTTTTAATAGCACATAGAAATGGTTGTTAATTAAATTTGATCCTTTATCAATATGATGACAGAGTTTAATACCAAACACATAATCATAGCCTGATCCCATCTATGATTTTCTATAATTTTAACAGAATTATTCTGAGGAATCTGTATTAAAAATCTGCCACCTTTTTTTCACAGAAAAAAATTGGCCTCATTCAACAGCATACAATATTTTATTAGTTTTACCTTTATATATTATGGTTGCCTTATAATATTAAAATAACCCTGCTGCTCATTTCATAAATGGCTTGCTGATGTTCAACAACATTTATTTTTAGAGAATAAAAATGGATGTTATCTTTTCATTTTAGCCGTGCACTGCTGTGGCTGCCACAACAAATACTTTTATTCAAATAATTTTTGGCCGAGAGGATAATGACTAATCACCGCAGCCCTCTAATTCACCCTCCACTTCAGCTGACTGGAGCAGTGCTTCTAGCAGGCATAGTTGGAAACACCCTCTTTGACCCCACAAATGTGACCCAGTGCTGCGCGTTCCCATTTTTGATTGCAGTTAGAAAAAAATAAAGGTGAGGTTAATTTCTCTTTTTTGTTTTATGCTTTGGATCAAAATTTAGTTCATTCATTCCTTTCCTGAACAAAAATCAGTGAATTATTGTTCAAGTACAATAACAAATAATTTTTAATGCCATACTGTGAAAATTCACATGCTACTTTTACACTCTGAAAAAATGTTGTTCGTTAGGGGGTTTATTTGATTTAAAATATGACGTTTTTCCCCTATTATTTTTCACCTGTTTTTTTCCCACAGATAAGCAGCGTGATGATAAATGTTGTTGTGTTTTTTTTCTTCTACCTGGTTTTTATAGACTGTCATCACTGGCCCATTACACCTGTTGTTGTGATTCATATTCATGTTGCTATTATTACTTATTGTTACTGTGCCTTAACAATCACTGTGCATTTCAAAGAGCCTATTCTTTACCACAGTTGAGAGACTGGTCAAATTTAATGGCCTCAAGCGCACTGACCACTTACCAATCCCAGTACTTTAAATTTTATGTAGGCAGGTCTTGGGTGGGTGGGTGTGTGTTACATGGGGTTAATATCCATCAAGAGGCCACATATGTGTGTATTGGTGATCATCAACTGTGGAACAACAGTGTTTTGCCCTCTCTGAGTCCAGCCGAGGCTCCCCTGTGACAAGGCTGAAATGGAAGTGTGCTGCAGGTCAGAGTGGGGCTGTAATTATTTCCTCACTTCATTAAGTGCGAGTAAACCATCACACTCAGCACTGCGGCTAATGCGATGCCCCTGTGGCATTGTAATGCTCTCTAAATGAATGCCCCTCTGACAGCCCAGGGCCTAGTGGGCAGCAGATTACTGCAGGGTGAGCCCCAACAATGCTCAGACCTCAAACTGCAGAAGCATTCATTATCAGGCTTATATGACCCAGCCACTCCTCACTGCTCTTGTCAGAATTGAAGTCCGCAGGCCAGTCTGGATCCTCTTAAGACTCGTTTGGGCACCATCACTGAATCATAAATGAAATGTAAATGCCACGTGAAGCCACTCCACATGGACAGGTAATCTGCTCTCAATAGCAGTGACTATTTGCTCATTATGGTGACTGAGGGTTGGTGCTGGTTCAGGACCTGAGGTTTGATTCCAAGCAGTTCATCGGTTAACTTTTTCCGTCTTGTGCCTCCGATGATTTTCCTAGGTGAAACAATAGTCGAAGAGACGTATGACAGGATGTTTACTGTCAGCAGCCGTGTAAGATTTTCTGTCACCAAAGAGGATGATGGAGTACCAGTGGACTGCATCATTGACCACCCAGCTGTAAAGGACCTCCTGGCTCAAAGACACTTGGAAGTGCTATGTGAGTGACCCAAAACTGCTTAGAGATGCAAACAAGACCAGGCAATTGTAGAGATTTTCTCCTTGTAGGACTTGTAACAAATTATCTAAAAATAATAAATGAGAATAATGAACTGACAGTGATACAAACAAATAAGTATACTTAAGTTTCCTAGTTAAAAAATGGCCATATTCAGCACTGTGTTAGGTTTGATACTTTAAAGGAGAAATATTTTGCTTTTTTAAATGGAATGATGTATTTTAAAACATTTCATTTTGGTCTACATAAACTGTAAATGCTCTGCTTGAGTCTAAATTCTTCATCAGTTCAACTCCACAGGTCCATCTTCAAACCTATGTTTGTAATAATGACACCAGAAAGGTCATTTTGGGCACCGTCCTTTTAAATGCAAACGAATCACTTCACACCCCACCACCTCCAGGTTGTTGGCTCTGATCCTCTGTCCCTGAACATTTTAGTTTGGACATCTTTTCAGGATGGACTAGAACCGCTACTGCTGACAAACAATTATGTCGTACTCTGAGAAATGTTCATCAGCGTCTTAACCTTATATGTGCAAATATTGTGATGTAACTGGCTATAAAACGTAACAAATTACAAAAGAATTAAAACAGGTTGAAGAAATCCTCTTGATTTTTGCCAGAATGAATATAAAAATAGTTTTGCAGTACCTGGAGGGTTCAAATTCAAACTTTATGAACTATTAGGGTCCAAATACACAAATAAATGAACCAAAAACTAATAAGTGGGTTTAGCCTAATGTATTAATCATATTTGGAATATTAGGAAAGTCTTACATAAAAACAGGTATAAAAACACACATTTGCTTAAGAGATCCCATCAATTTCAGTACCTTTTTTTTTTTTTTGCTGAATCCTCATATTAAACGTTTCCTGTTGTGTTTTAGACCCCTGATAGCACTATGAAGCTGCTTGTCTATGAGTACATCTGTGCATCTGTGGGGTTCATTTCTACCACTACCAGCACTATTCCACTGATGTAAAGGCGAACAGCAGATGTACAGCAGTGTGGCAACAATAAAAGGGAAGAAAATGGCATTTACAAAATACTCGAGTTTGGCTTCACATATCCTTAATGAAAACTGTTTATTAGACTTTAAGACTATACACAGTGCTATAAAAAAATTATGTCTCCTGTAAACTGAGTTTAGCTTTTATTTACAGACAATTGCTGATTTTGTCCATAGTTTAACTAAACTCAAACTGTTTTGCTGTTATAGTCTTAAAATTATGCTCCGATTGTGAAAATCTGGGAAGATATCCAAAATAAAATACAACAGTTTGATTTCATAGCTGATGGTGTTACCAATGTCATTTTCAGTTTGCTTAGTTTGTTTTTGTTCTTATTTATTCCTCTTTTTGTGTAAGGGAAAATAATTTTTAGTAAAAAAAAAAGTTGCTGTAATCTTTTTAAGCTAATCATATTATCATCAAATAGGAATGGGAAAAGCACAATGGGAAAAACTGACATGTTGTTATTTAGATGCCAGTCATCAAGGCTGACACATTATCTTACAGATCTATAGATTATCTGTATCTATAGATGAAGATGATTTCAGTATTAAACAGCTATGAATTCTGATTATATCTGGTTATATTTACTCATCAATGTCATGTGGCACTAGTGTAACGGATTTAATGTAGGTAATGACTCCACTCGCCATTTCTCACATTGTATTATTCCTTACAATTTTATTTTATGGTCATTGAATGCAGCACCCCTGCTGACCAGGGTCGTGCAACCCAGGAAGATAGCAACAGTTTAGCTGTGCTGTCGACCTGGAAAAAACCAGCAAACTAATGAAATGGTACGGATTTTGTCGTCTTTAATACAATGCATCTTTAATACAACGCAACAACCGGTTCACTAGCTGTTTTTTTTTTCTTTTTTCATTCATGGTACTACAGTTCTGCAAATATACAAAACGTAAATGTCATGTTGCTATTAATAGACAGGATTCTTTGTTCTGCTTCAGTAAGATGCTTCTCAGAACTGTGTTAAATCAGTTCACTTACAGTAGTATATAAAAAGTCCTAGGGTGACATTAAGTTTATTATTTTAGTAAGACTATAATAACCACACATATGCGTTTCTTAGTCTGTGTGTTCAGGTACAATATGGGAAGTATGTACAGCACCAAATTAAACACTTCTATAAAAACGGTAGCATTTAGTGTGACCTCCTTTTACACTTAACATGACTTTAACCTTTTGTTCAGACAATATGAGATTTATTGCGATAACTTTCTGACCTTTAATACCAGGTTTCATTCAGCGGATAACTGTTTGTGCTGCTTCCTGTCATGGGGTCAGGGGTCAAACTAAATAGTGACTTTAACTTTTTATAGCAGGGGTGTCAAACTTATGTTAGTTCACAGGCCATATTAACATGATGGCAAGTGTAAAACCAGTGAAAAAAGTAAAATCCTATTATGATAGTGTAAAAATCTGAATGATATGAACTTGAAATGTATTAAGAATAGCTATTGAAATTTTAGCAATATTCTGCCTCACTTTATCAGTTTATCATTTATACATGTGCATTAAAACCATTCCAAATAGACAAAACCTTTAGTAACAAGAGAAGTGAATGCAATTTTACCAATATTCTGCCTAAGACATTTCAGGTTGTTCATATTCATTCAGGTTATTCACATTGTTTGTAAAAGGATATTTTTTTTAATGTAAACATGTTCATATAATTTTGCTTTTTTACAACAAAACAAAGAGAAAATTTGAAGTTGTCAATATTTATAGGCTGTGTTAATAGTACTCTACTGATCTGATCCACTCCAGATCATATTGGTCTGTATGTGGAATCTAAATTAAAATAATTTTGACGCCATTGATTGTTATTGTCTTCAGTGTAATTTTTGCATTTCACAAATTCATCCCACGGGGCAGATTTGATGTGTGTCTTTTAAGGCCGTGCACATATTTCCTGTATGTTCTAGCTATATGTGAAGAAAAAAGATTGAGAAATGAATATGTATGCCCGTATCAACCCTGCAAAAACAACAAAGCTGAAGGCGCCATCAGACTTTTGCACAGTACTGTATCTACTGCCCGTTTTCTGCTACCTGAGAACATGAAGTCCTGGCATTTTAATCTTAGAGCCCTTTGCCCATGGGATACAGTCACTACAAGAGGAAAAAAGTGTTTAGGTGTCAAATAGTGTTTAGGTGTTCTTTAAATAGTGCATTGATTGAACAGGTAATACAGGGCTGCCTTACACTGTTAAACATCAAAGAAAGGTTAGGGTACCCTTTTGTTGTCTGCGTAGAATATTAATTTTTTTTTTTTTTTCAGATAGACAACTGTTTTGTTTGACCTTTCAAAGAAAAAGAGAAAGCTTGACTGGAACTGCTTGACATTTTGGTAATCTTTGGCTAGCATTGATAAGAGGAGAAAAATCATTTTTGTTGTAAGGTACTGTAGACTGCCTGGGTGTCTACTGAGCATATAGAATATTCATGTTAATCTCCTTCATGGTTTATTTTCAGCTTCAGTACCTCATTTAGACTCTGTTTCTCACAGTACACCGCGATGATAATTTTACTTACTGTATGTTTTGCCTTTAAAATTTGTCTCCTTATGATTTGTGACATTGGAATAGTGTAGATACTTGTTTCTTCTCTTTTCAGATAAACCAGAAGTGAAGATTGTGGTGACATATCCTGAAGGTTTAACCAGAGAGGGTGACAATTTAGATTTGACATGTATCGCAGAAGGAAAACCACAGTAAGTATTCACACATAGGCCAAACAAAGACACGTATATGGAACATTCCTTAGAGTATCCCTCTTCTGCCGGTCTGAGCACCCCCTTAACCTTTATAGCCCATTGTACCATTTAAATGTTACCAGTTGTTAGCATGCTGTATAAAGTACATCATTAGACAGCCCCTGCCAATGGCCCTTCTCAGGCAATCTCAGTTTTGACCTTTATTTCAGATTTCTAGCGTGGATAGACAGCATCTGAGTGATACGGGTGGTATTTGTTCTCTCCAGTCCCCATCAGATCAACTGGCTGAGAGTAGATGAGGATGTGCCGCCTCATGCCGTGGTCACCGGTTCTGATCTCTACATCGAGAACCTCAATAAATCCTACAACGGCACCTATCGCTGCGTGGCTTCCAATGCTGTGGGCGAGGCTTATGACGACTACATCCTCTATGTATATGGTAGATATTCCGCTTCGCTGCGTTTCACTTTAATATGGTTAGCTATGTCTGCTACACCAGGATACATACATCTGATGTAGAACAGTGTATCAACCGATTACTGTTCTGAAGTAACATACTACAATGCAACAAACAGAGTCACTTTTCAACTGTATATTGATGTAACCATTTATTAACAGGAATAGAGGGCTTAAAATCACAGAAGGTGGCTGCATTTGACAAATCCACCGAGCTCAAAATTTATGTTGAAGATTTGCGCTGCTGCTGCTGCTTCTGTACTATTAATGCATGATGAGTCTGAAGTATGCACAGTTGAAAGTAATGGATAAAGTGGCTGTTGACTTTGCACTGGCCTGTTAAAATGGCTAGAAGTGGGGGTTTAAAGATTAATAATTTCCAAGGAAGAAGCAGGAGTTGCACAGCAGAAAAACGGTGGAGCCTGATAGACGGAAAACAGACTGCAATGCCATTTAAGTTCATCCAACAGACTCAGGATGAAGCTTGGAACTGAACTCAAAGACAGGTTACATTACATCTGAAATCAGATTTTCATTTCAGTTGCAACCAGTCCAACTCAGAAATCCAAGCATTTCATTTTTGATGCATTCGAATTTCTGTGTAGCTGAGCTGAGACTGTGGAACAATTTAGCTCTCACTGGTTGAAATCTTAAAATCCATCTTTTGACAACTGAGGCTGAACCCTGTTGGTTATTATCGTGATCTCCTCTGTGGAGTTTATGTTTTCACCTGTGTGTGTTTGTTGGTTTGTTTATCTGTCGGAAAGATTAACGTTACTGCACCGATTTTATTTTTGGTGCAGGTTGAGACAATGGGTGGATCCTGTTTTTCATTTTTGCTATGATTGCAGGAGAGTTTGGTTAAATTACAGGTCAGTGTGACCTGAAAACCATTCAGCAATATGTGCAAAGTGATTTATTTGGCCCATTATAATAAAAGGACTGTATGTATTGATTTGAACAGAGTTGTCTTATTCAGACAGTTGTGCAAAAAAAGCAATTCTGTTGCATAGTTGAGAATATGAGAATAAAGGAATTATTCTAGTGATGTTTAATATTACACTGTCTGATCCTTTGTTATGTTAAAATAAAATACTGTCTGACAATACTCTGCATACCCAGGCCAAAAAGCCCCCACCTTAATATAATTAAGCAATAATTACTACAGTGATATATTTCATCTACAAGAAGTTCTTTAACCCAAATTAATTATTAATGCACTGAGTAGCTTCTTATTTTATTTCAAAGATTAGACTGTATTTCAATAGAAACATGTCATGTGGTCTGATGAGTCCAGATTGACCCTGTTCCAGAGTGATGGTGCATTAGGGTGAGAGGAGAGCTGGATGAAGTGATTACCCATCATGCCTAGTGCCTACAGTATAGGCCTGTGGAGGCAATGTTTGATCAGGTGTTGCTTCAGTTCAATCAGGTCTAAGTTCAGCATCGTTATGCATCCAAAATATGAGGTCACTTGAACCTGAATATACTGAGTTACTGGGTTTGAACATCAGGAGGATTGTTTTTCATTATTCCAAGACGACAGTATCAGGATTCATCAGGCTCAAATTGAGAAAAAGTGTCGCAGGGAGATGTAATTTTCACATTGATTGGCCTCCACAGAGTCTAGACCTGAACCCCATTGAGAATCCTTGAGATGTGATGGAGAAGGCATTAGACAATGGTTTGACTGTGCCATGATCAGTACAAAATCAAAAGTTAATGCAGCTCTAGATGGAAAAAAATGTGACGTCATTTGTGACATTGCATAAACATTGTGCAGGATAAACAATGCTATGACTAATGGGTCCCTTATTCAAAGATAAAGCTTTTGTTTTCAACAAAATATTGTGTATAGGAGACTTGTTTTGGCAGGGAACTGTATATCCAACAGTGAAAGTCGTTTGTCACTGTGTAGTTGTTGATCATTTCAAATATTTAACCTATGAACATAAGAGGTTTCCTACCGTTAATAAAATACAAGCAGAAATTGCAGATTAGATCATGATTTACCTGAAACTGACCACAGAGCAACTTTTCAGCTGCAGGATGTGAATGGGAAAACATCCTGATAGCATCGCTGTGAATCACAAAGATTACACTGAAGCAACATGAAAAAAATGCTTGTAGTTTAAAGTTTCTCTTCCCACTGCAAAGCATTTATTTATTACTGACAGCGGAATCCTCACATCACACTTGACATGCTTTTTTATAGCTGAGTGTGGAGGAATGACGTATGGAGAAACAGACTGGTTTTACGCTGCCAGCCAACACCAGGATTACACAGACATGTCTCACAACATTAACTTCAGTCCACAGTGACACACAATAACGTCTTAATAGTGCCATTATTGACTATTTATGATAAATGGACTATTGGCTTTGACTATTAGGTTTCAAAGTGGAAATTTGGCTTCATTTTCCCATGATGAAGACGACTGGCTTCAGTTCTGTTGATCGACATTGAAGTGGGTGGAATTATAATGTGTTTTGCAGCCAACCAGTAAAGGGCAATAGAGGGACCCTTTCTCTCAGGACCTGAGTTTAAATGCCATGGACAGTTTGTTCCCTCCAGTTTGATCTTCTCTGCACTGAAGCTTCTTCTTCTACTTTTTTTTTTTTTTTTTACCTTGAACAGCCCTGTCAGTGGTGGCACTTTAATCTCTTTTTTCTTTTTTTTCCCTTTTTTTTTGTGCTTTCCAAGTTATTTTCAACACATCGCAACTTAGAACATACGAAATAATGAATGGCATGAAACATAATAAGTAAACAGAAACGGAGAGGGAAATTCAACTACAAAACAACACAGTGAGTCAGAAAAAGCCTGAAATCCTCTTTCATGGATCTTCTCCAAAATTTAATGGGTTCATCCTTGGCTCTTGCCCTACTCTTCCACCAAGTTTTATGAAAATTACTGCAGTAGCATTTGTGTAATACTGAGAGGAAAACTTGTACGAGCAATCACATAAACTCTCCAGCAGAGGCAATAAAAACTTTTATACCAGAAGGAAGGCATTGTTAGTGAATTTACTTGACAACAATCTCACATAATCTGTAAAAGTTTACATGTTTTTGTGCCCATAGCTCAGCTGTTTAAAGGTGAACCAGACTTCTTTGCACTTTGAATCCCCAAGGGAGGCAGCAGGAGGTAGCTGTTTGATGTGTTGAAAGCGAAAGGGATCTCATCATTTAGAAATCATGTAACGTAATGTCAGTGAAGTACACACTCCTTGGACCTTAATTTCCTATTTTTAGTGGCTGGCAGGGGTGATGAGGATGGAGGAAAATAAATTTGCAGAAGGTGCAGCAGCCATTGTTGGTGAGTTTAGCTGTCTCTCCTCGAAGCGTTTGCACCCTGCTGTTAAGAAAAGCGTTTTGTATTTTGCTCCCATGTTTCAATTTCTATCTTCCCGTGTGCTAAGAACATTGTCTGCCAGTGACCATATCCAACACCAGGGGGAAAAAGTGCTTTATAGACTCTCAATTACCATGCACAAAATATTCGTTTCTACATCTCTAGAGTGTAATTCCACATTTAAATATGCAATTTTCTATCAAATTCATAACCTAGTATAGGGTTGAGTGTTAGGCGACTTGTTAAAGAAAAGCTGAATTTCTGATTTGCACAACAGAAGTTAGTTTCGTTTTATTTCGAGCACAGAAAATCTTCAGATAACAAAGGACAATACAGCACAGACAAACAAAACTTTTGGTGCTTGAAAAGGAGTGGGAAGAAGTATAGCTCGTAGACTCTCACCCCTTTTTTTTTTTACAAACTAATAATTAAATTGATTTCACCTCCTTTGCTTTTACACACTTTTTGTTTTGTTTGTTTGTTTGTTTGTTTTGCATTTTTACAATAATACAAATCTTCCATGCAAACCATTCATCATATGTTTTTAGTCACCTCACACACAATCCGACTTACATAATCAACCTTTTATAACATAAACCATAATATTTATATGCACTTTAATTATTTACTACAAATACAATTATTAATAAATGTGATATCTCCTAATCATGGTAGTCTGTGTTAATTAATTAAATTTCAAATTATAAAGTAAAACATTCATGTGAATGTGTTTTATTTTTGCAATCCCAGAGAGCTTTTAACACTGCATCTCAGCCTTAACCTTACAATTTAAAACGAAGTATGCTGCAGAGCCCTTAAAGCAGAGAAAACCCTGAAAAAGAAAATCAATTTCCGACGCACACTGGTGTCTTTATTTTTTATTTATTATTTTATGTAATTTTCCACAGCATTTCATGATACGTACATCCATGCAAGTTCATTCTCGCTTCATAAAATGTCCTTAAAATTACCGGACTAGAAAAAGACAAGCTCCATAAGACATTTCAATGTTCAGTGATAACAAAGTAACAAAGAGGTCACATGGTCAACATACGACCTTTACAGTTTATAATGTACAGCATGTGCTATGGCATATGTTCCTGTCTTTATACTCTCTGAACCTGTCAAAAGCTGGCAAATGGTAAATTGAGCTGTTTTGATTGTTTTACCATTTCCTAAAAACAGGCACAAACTCTCTGGAGTGGTAATGTGTGAACACTTAGTATTTAAAAATTTTCATAAAGCTGTGAAGGGTGATGAGAAATTTAATGAATAGCATCTTTTTAATAAAACCATGATTCACCTGAACATGGACATCACTGCCTCATTTTAGAATATCAAACCCATGGTGGTATAAAAGAATTCCAGTATATCTCATGCATCACAGATTTGGTTACTGAAAGCAACAATTGTGTGTGAGGCTAACATGTGTCCAAAACAGTCAGATCAGATTGTTATGCTAAAAGCAAAGCTGTTGTTGAAAATGGGCTTTGTGTGAGAGCCGATTGCCAGTTCCTGACTGGTGATAGTGTTTTGATTATTACTCAATCAGTTTGTTTATGCTGTTGACAGCCATGAACTGGATGTCAACAAACAGCATTGTAACATTTTTTTTTTGTCTGGCTGATGAGTAAATGTTAATGGCAGTTGTTGAAAATGTGTATTTGTGAAAATAAATGCATTTGTATCAGTTGTAACATCCATGCCATTTCAGCAATTGCAGGGCAGACAGTGAATAGGATTTTAATGGAGGGATAAGGTCCTGGGCAGAAGCAGCAAAAAATAGGGAGAAAAGAAAAATAAGGAGGGTTTTGGATGCAGTTTTTGACAATGTAACCTGGGACTGAACATTTTACACATGGAAACTTCAGAACCTTTGTGCTGAATGGTTTTGTGCATATGTGTTGTCAATACGTCGAATATGCATGAAGATAACTGTGTGCTTTAGATAATGTTTTATAAACTGGTTTTTAAACACAGCAGGGCTTCGCTAATCCAAATCTCTCAGGTGAAAGCCAGCCACAGAACTTTTCTATTCCAAATGTTGCCAGATGCATCAAAAGAATGTTCCTGGGAGCCTTTAATATATGATCATACTCTATTTTTGATGTCTTGGTGTCGATGATCAATAAGATATCTGTTCCACCAGCTGACATGTGTGACTTTGTCACTCTAACATAGGTTTGCTGTGACTCTCATAACTCTGTCGCCCCATGGTTATTCATCATTGTGCTCTGCCAGGCAGATGATGACATCTGCTTGTTCCCAAAAGGCCCATGATGATCACTCCCAAACAAAAGGACAGCATATGCCACCAAATAGCTCACTGAAGGCAGAAATATTCAAGCTATCATGACTAAATTTATAAATGTTGTATAAAGATTATTTTGCAACTGATATTTATTTTATTCATTCATTTTTTAATCAGCAATATCTAAATAGAGAAGTTGTTCTCTAGTAGCCTGTTGGCGTTTCAGGAGACAGGAGACAAATTAAAGGAAAAACTGATGGGAGGGAGGACAAAGCCCCCATCCACAGACCATGAGGTCTTTCTGAAAGGTTTGATAAGACTGAAAATAAGGTGAAGCACACACAGTGACCTTCACATCTTAACACCTATGGGAGAAGTTGGACCAACAGAGTGCTCTCCACCTCCATCATCAAAATACCTTTAGAGGGATGACATTCATCCCTCCCGTAGAGTTCACTTTTCAAAAACATTTCTACTAGAAAGACAAGTATTCTTACTGTACATATTTTACATTCTTAAGTATAATCAGTTCATCTTGTAGGAAGCAAAACAATCTGTCAGTGGGGTAAACTTGCTCGCGAGCTTGGCTAGATTTCTAACAATTGGAAGACCAAAATGGATCTCCAAACTAGACAAAAAAAACCAATGCCAAAATGTTAACGGATTGTGCTTGTGACGGGCAACAAAAACACTTGTATACTGTAGATAGACAGACTTGCATATTCTTCAGCTGACATGTTGTGCAAGTCCCACTCTTTAGAAAAGAAAATCTTTCTTGTTCTTTTGCTGAGATGTTACGTGAACCCTTGTTTTAGTTTGTTATTGGTTAAATATTATCTATCTATCTATCTATCTATCTATCTATCTATCTATCTATCTATCTATCTATCTATCTATCTATCTA
>JAQQZY010000006.1:28489601-28499732 GCA_030068375.1 Ostorhinchus rueppellii | reverse complement strand
TGTCTGTCTGTCTGTCTGTCTGTCTGTCTGTCTGTCTGTCTGTCTGTCTATCTATCTATCTATCTATCTATCTATCTCATCCACTCATGTATTTATTTTTGCGTGATACAGAGCATGTTGAAGGTGTTCTGGAGGCACACAGTAACCCACAACCTTACTAAGCCACTCTGTTTAATTTTGTCAGCTATCAGTGCCTACTCCGTTTTAGTTCATCAATCATTTGTATGCTGCAGGCACAATAACTGAAAAGTAATGGGAAGCAAATGTTCCCTGGTCCAGAATAAAATCCTACACTTTATATGTTATCAGTGTTGGCGCCTTTGGCCATGACTTCTTCAATTAGTAACTTCCTAGCCACATACTTTACCAGTTTCCATTAAACACTTTATCTCCGGTGTACAAGCGTGGAGGCTCTATGACTTTAGTTCACTATAATGAGACACAGGAGATTGGTTAAAGGTGCTCATAACTGCAAATAATTATGTCTGTGACTCCCACTCCTCTTTTCCGGAGGATTTAGTGCCAGACAAAATCATATTGTGGTTCATATGAGGGTTTGTTGTCCCAGACTAATCATGTGCACTACAGTTGCCTAATTAGTGTGTTCCTGTACATAGATTGGTCTTAACATGATAACCTTGTGCTATATTTGTGTTGCTTTTTCACCATCCAACAGTCATCAGCCCCTGCCCACTCGTTTCAGTTCTTCATCAGGAATTAGGATTTTTTTCCCCTCTTATCTGGCATTTTTAGTGTTTAATTTGTAATTTGGTGTAATTAAACCCACGGAACAGTTGCCAAACAGTTTTATTTAATGAGTTGTTTGCCGTTGATAAATATTTTCTTCCCAGAATTATTGATGGAGGTAGGCTGAATTGGTGGATGGTTCTCTTTCATCTTGCTGCCACCCTCAGCTAGTCCTTAGAGCTCTTCCTTTTTCAAAAAGAGTAATGACCTTTCACTGTGTGACAACTTGTACAGGTGTGAGGCCGATGTAAATCCAGCTCAAATCAGGTCCTATTGTGGAGCATGCATTTCATACGGCAAGTCGAAAGGTTGAGAAAGAGGCTTGTCATGCTCGTCTTGGTGAGGGCGTGTCTGCAGCAGGATTGTTGTGAATTGTGCCCCGTGGCTGGTTTCTGATGTGGGAGTGAAGCATCAAGAGAGGCCTTTCTCTCCCATAAGTGACCAGGTGCTATAACTCACACATAGAGCCTGTCGGCAGGAGAATAGCACTGCCTTCACAACCACTGTAACTCACAGTTTTGACATTTTGACCTATAAATCTTTGACAGGCAAAATGTCAAAGCTACGAGCACACTGGATTTAATTTCCCCTGTCTTTAGGTTAATAGGAAGGAGACTACTTCCGACTCATTTATCATGCCACATAGTGTTCACCTAAATACATATTTTTACATTACACCAAATTGATCCGTTAAATGTATTTAAGTTATTTCATAACCATTTTTTTACCAATATTTTCTTCTATTTTTTGTTTTTGTGTGTAAAACCTTTATAAAAGCTTTAAGCCCAACAAAACAAATAGCTAAGCGAAAGAAAAATCAAAAACATCTACACCGCTGTCGTATTTGCAGGCAGGTTTAAGCAGGCATAGATAAACAATTTCTCCTACATTGTTTCACTTTATGGTTAAATTTTCTCATATCAAATTCCTCACTGATACAAATGCTCCCTGAAAATATGGCCTCTCCAAAATACACTCATATTTCAGCCCTCATAATGTTGAGCCCAGAGTCATCCAGGCTGGAAATTGCCCATGGAGAATTCTTGTTCGCCTGGATATTATATGTGCCACATCCTATCCCGGCCTTTGAGAGGACCCTCTTCCCTGAATGGCCAATTTCCCCCTTCCAGACACTGACATTTCAGCTATCAGACTGCCTTCGGTCACAGGGAAAGAAATCTAGCCCACCCCCCTCTTCAAATACTGTCAGAGGAGAATCTCTTCCTGATACCCTGATACCCCCCTACCACCATCAGCACCACCTCCACCATACACTCCATCCCTTGCGGCAACATTATGCTGTCCTTGATGTTTTATCATTAGTTTAGAAGTGTGTGGTCCCCCACTGCTGTCTTTTGATGGAGTGCAGACAGTAAAGGCATGGAGACAGCTAGCCAATTTCCCCTGCTGTGACTCTACCACAGCAAGGGGTCGTGCTATCTCCCCCTACACCGGAGACAGACATATATTCCTGTGATGAGGCAGCTTTCAGCACTTTTAGCCCTATTGCATACCTAAATTGCCCTCCATTTTGTCTTTCTGATTATTTTATTTGGGGGTTAGTGACAGGACTAATCAGTACACCGTGGGGTGGGGGATGCTGCTCGGGGCTATGTTGTGCTGCAGCGGGAGACCACCAGACTGGTTTAATTTGCAGTTTGACTTAATTATTGAGAGTGACTGTGCAAAATAGCAATGCCTCTCTATGAATGCCAACATTATTATTCATAGTTAATTAGAAAATATCAAAAAATAAATGCAAAAGCTTATCATGAGGCTATAATGCATCCCTAGTACAGTGAAATAGTATTGTCTTTTTCTCTAATTGATTGGTTTACCTGTTTGGTGTAGATATAGCGAAGAAAATGCTGAACGGGTTTGTTCA
Source organism: Ostorhinchus rueppellii (assembly GCA_030068375.1). Lineage (NCBI taxonomy): Eukaryota > Metazoa > Chordata > Actinopteri > Kurtiformes > Apogonidae > Ostorhinchus > Ostorhinchus rueppellii. Next base: position 28,497,100 of record JAQQZY010000006.1, on the reverse strand, counting down.
CAGATTCATTGTTCCCAATTAATGCTAGAATTTTTAATGATGATTCCCTGATCATTCATCAAGCATCATCATCCATCACTTTATGACAAAAGAACAACTATATCAGGCACTGCTGTACTTTAAGATGCAAAAAATAAATGGTGATAAGTAATGTCATTTGATCATTGCTTAATTAATTTTGTATCAGATGTTGTAAACTGGAGGATTTCATTTGATTTGATTTGAGCACATGCAGCTAAATAAATGGAGCCTGTCTTAACATATACAGACACAACAAATTTATCCCACTGGCTCTGTCGACCCATGTTGTCCGGAAATATAACAAAAGAAGAATTCATGCACAGTGGAAATGGACAAAGCAACAAAATAAATGTGTTCTGTTCTGTCTTTTCTTTTTCTTTTTTTTTTTTTGCTGAAAAATGATATTTGGATGCAACTTGAAGCAAGAAGTAGCTGTACTTTGTTGTCACTGAGTGTTTAGGTATCTGTAGATTACTTTATATCTGTATTAATTTTTTTCTGACAATTTTTGTTACTTATTTAATGTTCACAAAGATAAAAACTTTGACTTTCCACTTGTGTTTTCAAAACGTCTGTCTTACTTTATTTATTTTTCACTTTGTGCCCTCTTATATGAAGACTGATTTCAACCTCCATTAACAGGACAATAAGAAAAAATAGAAAATGTTGTAGTCAGAATATATCTTATAATCTTCACCTTATATGTATATGGTGTAAAATGCACTACCTTGGCACACAAATGGCCTGTAGCGGTGTTCTTCAAAGAATTACATTTTACTTTTGTGGTCTGAAGAGCCTTTTCACTTTCACTTGAGGAGAAATTCAATAGGTACTTCGAGTTCGATCTGTCTTTTCTCATACAAGTGTCTGCTTTTCTATTTGTGTAAAGGATGTCTGGATGTAACCTGTGTAATCACCCACATTCTTATTAAAAACTGTAATTAAGATTTTTTCCTTGATAAGGATATTGATAAAAATACGTTTATTTCGTAGATAAATTACACCATCACTCCCCACTGCTGAATGTTAGCTTGCTAATAAAGCACACAGGTTTCCATTTGCTACATATCAGCATGTTAGCATTGTCATTATTTGCATGTTAGCATGCTGATATTTAGCCTTTAGCTAATTGCAGTGTTGGCACCAGAAATCTATTTTGTTCTTGTATGTGTAAGAATATTACTTCCTGTCCAAGATTTTTTCATATTACTAGTATTGAAGTAGATCAAAAATTGTAATTGTAAGGAAACAGGCTAGAAAGTTAATTATTACTTTCCTTTATTATTTCAATTCAGCTTTATTGTTATACACTGCAGTCTGCATGTACATTGATCTATTGCAGAAATAGTGGCAATAATGATGAAATAAGTAAATAAAGTTGGTCATCAATTATGTCTCAGAAGCCCCAAAGTTGTATTTTCTACTCAGGTAGCTTGATAGCTAGCTAGCTACTGTTACGTACTGTTAGCTCAACAGGTGATGGTAGCTGGTGGAGAATATGTTAAAAAAAAAAAAAAAAAAAAAAAAAAAAAATAAAGATATCGATTAAATAAGGAATTTTATGTTTTGTAACTACTAAAACAAAATAATACAATTATTTTCATTGTCTTAGATGCCAGGAAATGAAGTAACTTATTAAGAGAGACAAATGACAGGAAATAGTATTCACACATGGGGAGAACAAATCATGTTGGTGGCATTTATAAAGTAGTACCAAGCACCGCTCTGTTTTAGTGCAGCTTCATGATGCTGCTAGTCTGGACTCTTGAAAAAACAACACTAAAGCAAAAGAAAACATGCATGTTATTATTGGGATTTGCAGCCTCTCATCTTCAATGGCTTTTGTCTCTTTTCTTACTCTTGTCTTGCTTTATTTCTTATACATGTTCTTTATTTTTTCACTCTTTTCATCTAGATGCTCCCACTACTATCCCTACACCCACCACCAACCCAGTCAACACGCAAGGTACTGTATGCCCCCACTACTGTCCCTCTCAGCACTCGTGTGTCTGTCTGTGTGTGTGTGTATCCGTCCGAGTGTGTGTGTGTGTGTGTGTGGGAGCTTGCATGCACATATAATCAGGTGATCGGGGGAAAGAATGAAGACTTGTACCGAAGGTTAAGAGAGACTGTGGATGGCCAGCTTTAATCAGATAGCGCTGCTGATAGGTGACATTGAGGACAGGCGCGGGGCTGTCAGAAACACCTGTCATAGTCCTTTGCAGTCACATGTTTGATCTGAGAAAATGTGGAGACTCTGCTTTGCTGTTCCGTTATCTTATCAGCATCTGCAGCGATATCTCAACCGGCCCATCCATCATATTATAATGCCCTTTACATCTCTCCTACAAACGCCAGTCACATTTGGTCTTTGCCAGCCTGAAAACATCAATAACTATTTTCTCAAAGACATATGAAATGAATGAAAGGCAGTTCATTTGTAGTGTTTACAGCAGGGCAACCTTTTGGCTACCTCCCACTATTTCGTACTTTGATTCAGCTCGCTTACAAAAAATAAATAAGCATTTAAATTTCAATATTAACCGTTAACAATATATTCTATTATTTCAAAAGTACCACTAATGCTAGGCAGATGGTGAGACAACCTTGGGAGCTGACATTTGGATATGCCAGACTGTGACATTTCAATACAAAAAAACTATTCTTAAAGAATAGATCAGTTTATCAATAGGTGCTTAAGAGATACAGTAGCTGTTTGTTATGATTATTCAGTGATTTATGCTGTCTCAAAAATCAGAAGCTCCAAGATAAAAATAATAAGTTTGAAGTCATTATACTGCAATGATTAATTTATTCATCCATTTGATTAAAGTTGGCTGCTGAATTGCTTTTGCATGTTAGTAATCACAAAAATGCACTCAGCACAGTCCATTTTGTGTTTATGGTTTTTCAAACCCACATCATGATGCACTGCTTCGTATTCCTGGAAGCTGAACAGTCTAGTCTGCTTCTCTCAAATGAAGCGTCAGCACTGGTGGCAACAATCGCACTTGCATGGAAACAACATCATCTCAGCTTCTTGCCTCTCTCTGGGTGTGGCAGCCAAACAGGAAGTTGTTTCGCATAGTCGTGCATTACTCTGCATTTTTCCATAAACTCTCCTCATGTACCAGTCTCCATGTTTTCTGCTATAGCATTCCAGTAATTTCCGAAAGACAGGCTTGAAAGAGGATTTACCGTGATTTATGCAGTACATGCTGGGAGGATGTAATTGAGCTTTCTTGCAGTTCACTACTCTTCTAAATACCCTGTCACAGGGGCAATGCTAAGCTGGCTTGCGGTAGATTGCTTTGCACAGCCTTAATCAGCATAACAGCACAGTATAGCATTTTCCTCTTGCCATTAAAGACGTATACAGCGCGATTCTTTATTCATTCATTAAAACCAGGGTGCGAATTGAGGCAGACACCATCTGTGCTGTAATCAGGGGCTACTCTGTTACCACTGTGTATGATCCTGATTTTAAAGGTCTAATCAGTGGTTGTACATATATTGAATTTACAGTTTAGTCACATATAGATTTAAAAGGAAACTGCATTAATGCTAAGACATCTCTATTTTCTGGCTGTGAGTTTGTAATTTAAAGCTTTAACTACTTAAACAATCTGAAGTGGGTTTTTTTCAGCAGACTTGAATGTTTAATTAACATTTCAGATTCTGTTACACATCATTTGCTCTGCATTTTGATAGCTCCACCCAAATCGGAGAAACTCGCAGTTTGCATAAGACTTACAAACTTTCTGAATAAATATCCTAAGCTCTGAAGTTGCTGCCACTCAGTAATCCACATAAGCAGCGGATTGTCCACGGGAGCACACTATTTCCACTCTGTAGTACAAAAGGCCTTCAGAGTTGTCCATGCCAACCCTCCCATCTTTTCTCTGTAGTCCATATTTCATGAAAAACTTTAATTTCCATTATGTGATAACTTTGTTTGCCAGAATTTGTTCCCTCTTTCTTTTTTTAAATTCTTGCAACAGATGCTGCAGTTCAAGGCTTAAATGTAGTTTTGTGCTGCGGGGGAGCAAATGCCACGTTAAAGCACCAACTCTCACAGAGTGTTTGTCTTTTATGCCGTTTCATGCTGAGAAATTTTCAGAAGAGTTCATATTGTCAGGGCTTTCAGTGTCTTAAAAGATACCATGTAAGTGTGTGTAGACCTCTTGGGAAAGATAAGTCGCCCTTTCATAAAAGTATATCTTTTTTGGCGTTTGAAAGTTAGTTTCTTTGTCTGTGTGTTATATTTACAATAAATCAAAACACTTTCAGTTGACATCTTGTATAAAGCAAAAGTTGGAACACATGTGTAACTTTTATCCAAACACATGATCCAGACATCCATCACTAAACACAATAGAAGACAACACGAATTTGCAGAGTATTTTCAAGATGGACAGTAAATGGTTACAGCATCTCGAGAAAAAAAAAAAAAAAGAGAGAGAGAAAGAAAAAAAAAGTACTCCGTAAGTTCTTTGTCAGTGGTTGTATTTCTTTTGGGCAGAGGGTAGACTTTACCCAGAATCCACAGCTTTAAAGGAATAAAAGGGAGTCTGTGGCAATAATGCTCCAGCTCGTCAGATGCTCAGAGATGATCCAAGGCAGGGACATCATATCCTGGCTAAGCCTTCGGTAACTCCCCCTCTCCCCCCGATTGTCAAGAGGAGCCAGAGGAAAGGACATGGAACAAGGAATTATGTTGTAGCTGTGATTGAAAAGATCCTCTGTTTCTGCAGATTTGCAGTCCAGGGTAAACTACTGTTTAGCATGGTAGCCCTGTTAAATAATATCAAGAAAAAGTATATAAAATAAAAAAGAAACCTTGATTTAATTCAGGAACTAAACTTTAAAAAGACTTGAAGGTGTAATGATTCAGATGGGGTTTTGTGAGGTCACCGTAGTTCTTTATGCTGTTAATTAACTGCCAATAACAGCTTTTCAAGTAAACGCTGCACTAGACATGAACCCAAGCCTTGCCTATTCACTATACCCTTTAGACCCGATAATACTACCAACAGAAATGCTTTTTGTTGTTGTTGTTGTTTAATTATTATTGCTTGCTTTAGCTATCAGGCATTTGTACAGATGCACAGAATGCATACATGACTTCAGGGTTTTTCCCATATCTTTGTTCTTACAAACAAAAGGGTATTTTTTCAAGGCAGGAAATCATGTAATTTAATGCCAGATGGTATTTCAGGAAACCATTTCTGGCAGATTTTCATACATGTTTTGTTAACTGATTATTTTTTTTTTTCCTCCATCAGCAGTGGTACATGTGAGGTGTTGGCAGTTTTCCACTGGATATTAGTCTTGGGACTCGAGCCTTTCTCCATGTACACTTTGACTTCAACAACGGACTGTTATGAGTGCATTTAATATTCAACATAATTAGTCATTAAACATTTACTAGAATTGTTTTAACTCTCACATGTATCATTGCTCTTTGAAGTATTTCATTGGAAAAATTAAAGAGTCATTTAGAAATGCAAATGATTCTTTTCCCCCTGTTTTGTTTATTCTGATTCCCAGTTGAAATTGTGTTTTTTTTCCTGACCTGAAGATTTTTTTTTAATTCTCTCCTTTAAACAGTTATTAAAGAAAGAAAATGCTGTAATGGTCCATTTTAATTGGTCTCTGGGGAATAGGTTAGTAATGCCAGCCCACCCTGAAGTTAAAAGCGTGTTTCACTGCAGTAATATTGTTTTTCATGGAGCAGTTGTAAATGATTATGAGAGCTCAGCTTAGCACATTAGAATGAATTTGCCTGTTATGTGCCTGTGAACTGCTTTAAATAGATAAACTGTCATTACGTCCCAGGTTTTTCTCTGGCATCGTTTTTAGCGGGTGATAATGTGTAGTGATAAGGTGCCACATTACTTTAAGTAACTTCAGGGAGGAGAGCGGAAATTTCTATTAGTTTGTCAACCTTTTTCCTAGCCTTGATCCTCTATTGGGAAAACATGGTGAAGTGCTAGTATGAAGTGCAGATGGGTGCTGCTGGCTTTGGTGAGGTGATTTTTTTTTTTTTCTTAGCTTGAAAGATAAAATAAACTGCTATTGAGGAGTTCAAGTTCACCAATTTTCTATTCATTTTCCATTTTATTAGTTGTAGTCAGACCTTCACTTATATATTAAATGTCACAGCTGTATTTGTACATTTTCAAATCATTGTTTGTGTTACAAAGGACTCAGGAAATCTATTTAGCAGACGAGCACTGGCATTGAATTCTGCTGTAGACAATATTGAACTGTGTTGATGGTCCTCTACAGCAGCAATGCAAAAACATGATGTGGTGAAGATTGCCCATATAAGCCCATCTCATTACATTCATTTCCTTTTTGAGCAGCAACAAATACAGAAGACACGGATGTTAGCAGTTCAATGTCACAAAATGGCTATTGAGTGTATTTAAGTGGATTCTGCAGTGATGCCTCATTGTCCTGTGTCTGGAAAGGGTTACTGACAGTCTATTCAGTGCAAGCAATGACTTTGCTCTATCAATGCAAGAGTCATTGTTTCAATTATACCCATGTAATTACATCTATAAATTGAAATGTGTTTGCGTGGAGGCTGGCGTACGTGTGGGTGATACGCCTCGTTAAGGGAGTAAAAAACTATTAAAAGACAAAGAAAAAGATGGCAAACCTTGTGACAAGCTCAGAGCTCTGATCCGCAGGCTGACAGGTTTTGATAATACGCTCTGTTACTGACCACTGTGGCAATTAGTCATTCCCGCGCAGAGATGGAAAGGTGTGACTGTAAAGCATGTGGGACTGGGAGTTCAGTGGAGCAGATTTCACCGGCGTGCAGACACAGGCATCAGTTGCAAATCCTCTTTATTCCCCCATAAATCCCCACGGCTGCGCACATCCTGTCAGGACGCTGGTGTGGGCATGTCAGCACTCCCCGAATCGGGCCGTAAGCAGAGCTCTGTTTGGCAGCATGGACACCATCCACATTACTGACATGATCAAATTCTACTTATTTCAAGTGTTGAGACCACAAAGGCTGCTGTAATGACACTGTCTGCCCTTTGGATTTGGATTTTCTCTTTAACACTTTAAGATCCGCAACTGTTTTGGTACAACTTCCAAATGTTGTTGTTTTTTTTTTGTTTTTTTTGTCATGTTCCAAGTGATTTACCTCCATTTTCTATAATATTTACCTCCGCCGAGGAGGTTGTGTTTTTGCCGGCGTTTATCTGTTTGTTTGTGTGTCTGTTTGTCTGTCTGTGTACAAAATAACTCAAAAAGTTATCGACAGATTTCGATGAAATTTTCAGGATAGCTTGGGAATGATACAAGGACCGATCGATTAGATTTTGGTGAAGATCCGGAAGGAATCCTGGATTCTGGATCACTTTGAAATTTTCGTTAACATAAATGGAGCGTAAAATTTTGTTCCTCAATATTTTGAATAATTACTGACCGATCTTTATGAAATTAAAGACACTTAT
>JAQQZY010000006.1:28470632-28489504 GCA_030068375.1 Ostorhinchus rueppellii | reverse complement strand
GGGGGTAAGTGGGGTTGTAAGGGGACAGAGTAAGGGGTGGGGGTACTGCAAGATGTATGGGGGGAGATGGAGGTGTTGGGGGGGGGGGTTTACAAGAATTTTATATATTTTCTAGGACTATTGCTGTAAAGGGGAATGGCAATGCTTGGCGGAGGTCTGCGCTCTCCGAGTGCTTTTCTAGTATCCTTTGCATTTTTCAGTGAAAATGTGGTATTTTCTTACATTTAATTTACTGATCATGGATTTGTTTATTAAAGCTCAGAGTACAGTAAATGTAAAGGTTATAAGATTAAATCAGAAAAAAGAGGGAAAAAATTACTTTTTCAACAAAATATATCATTTACTGAACATAAAACAAGCATCTCCATGTGTCAAACTACATGAGTTTTAGTGGTGAATCAGTATTATAGAAGGTGACAGTGTTTCCATGTTCATTATGGAGCTTCTGAACACTCAAATGAGTCATATCTGATGACCATGAAAAGATGACAAACTGCATTTATTTACATTTTGGAACAGGATTAATCAACAGTTATTGTTAAACATTTCAGATCAGTATATGTTTTTGGTGAGCGGTGTATGTATGGATCTTTATTATCTTTACGGTCAGCATGTGACAGTATCATATATAGAAAACATACCAGACCAAAGGCATAATGCTTTCAATTATAGATATATTGTGAGCACTGCGTACTTCTACACAAAGGAATAACTGAAAAATTTTCTCGGAAATGTTTCACAAAGTGGGAGTGAGTATAGCTAAACTCCCCAAATCTAGTAGGTGGAAAATATAATATGAACACCATGAAAAAGTGTGATCTAAAACACTTGAAACAGCAATAATAATAAACAGTCCTCTACGGCATACAGAAAGATGGAAGAAAATACTGTAAGTTTAATACCAGTGGTACGTATTGTATTGATATTTCATGTGAATTGCGCTATATGCAGGGGCTATCTTGTTTTTATGGTCCACTCTTGTAATAAATAAAGGACTGGCAGACAGGAAATCAGTGTTCAGTTTTGTACATAATGTAAGCAACATGATATGCAACCAACCATAACACTTGATATTGTAGGTGTTTAGGGATTCTTATTTTTCTATCTGACATTTTTTGTGATAGAGCCTTGGTGCTTACTCTTGAGTGAATTTTTCTACCTGTTAAATAAAACTCCCTCGGTGTGCAGAGGCGGCTGAGACCCTGCATGTTTCCTAGCGGATGTGTCAAGCGGAAGACAGCAGGGAGCAAGGTGAGGGCAGGGGGGTGGGGGGGAGTGTTAGGGTGTGGGAGGGGAGGAGACAGGACTCAGCACAGGCCATTTAGTGGGTGTATGTTCATTAGCATGGAGCATGGGCCGTTCCAGCTCTTCGGGGAATGAACTGTGCTATCTGACATCCCCGATACAGTAAACAAACTGCACCCTGCACATCCCTGCTTCATAGACACCGACGCCAAGCAGCGGTTGGCTCAGTGAGGATGACTCTATTTTAAGAGGGCGCTCAGCTGAAACAAAACTTTTCTCATTAATTAGTTTCATTTCAGTTTTACTTCACAGATGCCCTTGCGTAAAGTGAACACAACTTCAAACGCTTTTGTTTGTAGGACAAGATGTGAATGTGCCACTTGTCTGGGAGCCCTCAACTTGACTTAAAGTGCCCTCGCTGGTGTTGAAAAATTCTTCGTCTTTTATCAGAATCATTCAAGTTCAGAGCATGACTACTGAGATTGATGGAAAATTGAGCTGCTCTCTCATGCAGCAAAGAACAGTGCAGCCATTCCCTCACCCGCCATTCCTCCATCAGTCCAAATGTGCACAGATATAGACTATTGATAAATGCCTCTGAACTATTCTGAGAGTGGAAATTTAGAGGCTTCAGATTTTGCCTTGTTCTTCTGTGGTGCGCGGATAAATCTAGCTAAATGCTAGACAGTGATACTCTCTGACACCTGAGGCAGCCGCGTATTTCTCTGCATGGGGACACCAGGCGCCAATTTATCTCCAGACTTGTGTCTATTTCTGATGATTGAGCTCTGTAACTTCCAGAAATGGCCTCTTAAATCACAATGTATTTTACAGTGTGTGAACTCTCGCTGAAATTGCAGACGGTGTCTACTGTTTCATGGTGAAATAACTGTCTTAAAACATTTTTCAGCATCAGTCACTCAAGAGGCTCGGGCAGCCAATTCAGCTATACGGCAGTGAAAACATTAATTCGCCTCGAGTTCAACAGTGTAGATGGTTCTTCGGAGATGCATGTACTGTATGTTTCTTGATTTAACGGGGGTATTAGACATTTACTGGTTTCATTAACAAGAGGATAATAGCGATGTTAATAAATCTAGAATGAATATAAGTAAGAAAAAACAACCTGTATTGGTGTTATCAGCCTGTCTAACGTTTGTATGAGTGCAGTCATTGCAGTAACTAAAGCTACATGGCTCTGTTGCCTGTTCGTGGGCTTCTCAGTCATGAATTTGGAACCATTTTCCATCCTCAGTGGATCAAGTTTGCAGCTGAATCATTTATTTTTTCTTGCCAATATAATCTAGCAATTTTTTTCCCTCTCAGTGCTCAAGTCATACTAAAATATTTTGAGAAAAAAACCAAATCAGTCCGAGCCATAATGGTGGACTAATGACTTAACAGCCGAGCAGCATCTTCCAGTGTGGCCCATGTCTGCATGAACATATTGGCTTTGTGACTGGCTCAGAGCATTTGCTGATCATGAAATTATTTACGGTTATTGTCCTGTTTTCAGACTCCAGAGCCGGCGAGGGGGCACCGCAGAAAATTGACCATGCTGTCATTGGAGGAGTGGTTGCCGTGGTGATGTTTGCCATCCTCTGTGCACTCATTGTTCTTGGTCGATACTTTGCCAGACACAAAGGTAAAATGCTGGCAGTGCAATCATACTTGATCATGAACACATCTCAAGAGTTCAAGTGTTTTGTGTTGCAAGTGGAGTGCAATAAGATTGAAGTGGAGGAGGGGGATGTGTGGTTAATTTGTCCGTACTTCTGTGCAGGAACTTACTTCACACATGAAGCCAAAGGGGCGGATGACGCAGCCGACGCCGACACGGCCATCATTAATGCGGAGGGAGGACACAACAACACAGATGAGAAGAAGGAGTATTATATCTAAAATGGACAGGCCAGGAGAGACGGGTGGGGGTGGTGGTGGTGATGGTGGTGGTGGTGGATGATGCTGTAATGGCATTATGTCTAACTCTGATTGGTTACAAGAAGGCTTGGGGCGGGATTTAAAGAAATATGGAAGACCAAGTGAAGAAAGAAAAAGATGAAAGTAAGACTGGCACGGCCAATTGGTAAGCGGCGTTGCTGAGTCTCCTATCCGACCCTTCCTGGACTGCTGGGGCCTATTCTGTACAGTTCAATTATTTTACAGACAATTTTGTGCCTTGTTCTATTTCTTTTGTTTATTTTGTTGTTTTTTTCCCTCTCATGTGCTTGTTGGATTGGATTTTCCCATGTACTCCACCTGATCCTTTGTTGCATTTGGCTTTTGGAGGAGATTAAATGGCCTGGTGTTTGTCTATGTGTGCTGCAGCTAGCTTTTAGCTCATGTTCCTGTATCTGACAAGTGCTGTGCACTAGGAGCACATACACACACTTTTTTTTTTCCTTCGGAGGGGGTGGGATGAGGTGTCAGGGGACAGGGGGGGTAATCTCCAGAGTTCACACAGTGTCAACACATTTCTCCTGGCCAGGTCAGAGTCCAACGGCCCCAGCAAATTCAACATACATCCAATCGGATTGGTTTCAACCTATCTCACTCACCCTTTGAGTTGACTTTCTTTAACTGCATATGTAACAATTGTGAGTATTCATGCTCATGATAGAATGTATTGTTACCAGAAAATGACTTAGGAGTGCAGTTAGGAATCATTTCACACCAAACCACTACAACTGGTCTCTTGTTGGCTTCAAGAAAACATCTGACAATTAGTACATGTGCGCTTAGTTTAGTGCTTGTTTAGGATATTGTGGAGTGCCGTCTAAGACATCATGACAGCTGTAATGTGCCATGATATAGAGACAAAGGTTCTATAAAGATAATCAGAACTATTCTTTTGTATCATTTAACTGTCAGCTGAGAAGACACTAAATCAACATTTGAGGATAATATCTCTTTCAATCATCTTTTCTTTTATTAGATCTGGTTCTGATGAAAAATCTTAAACATTGGGGAATGAGTTTAATCTCTTTTTTTTTTCTGGGGGTGGATGGACCAAAAACATAGCAGAAAATGTTGCTCTCATAATTACAAAGCCACAAGACTTGTTCTGTGTTGGCAGGCTTTTGCATTAACTTCACCTTGTACATTAATAGAGCGACTGGTCCTGCTGCAATTATCATTGAATCTTTTCTAGGTGTATTATTTGTTAGATGTTGCTACAGTCTGCTGTGTCTGCTTAACCTTGACTTCTTTTCATACCATTCACGTGGTCGACCCTGGACCAAATATGATAAGTATGTGTGTGTTTGCATATACAGTGAAAATTATGCAGCAAACGCTGTAAAAGTCCACTTGGCAGACTGCTCCTTTTAAAAAAATGATTTTTTTTGTATCATGTAATACAAATAATAGAAATCTTGAACCTTTAACAGGCAACATGACAAGGACTTCAGCTTATGGTGTTTCTCAAGGTTTAATCTTTTTATTTGACTTGTGTTAACAGGAACATAGGACATTCCCATTTCAATTGAAAAGTTTTCTTTCAATGTTCTGTGGCACTGTATCAAGGTGTGTCCATCTGAATACCCATAGCAAGTTGAGAAAAATCTTTCTCTGCTTATTTCTTGGCTTAGAAATCCCTGCTACAGAGTTGTGTTTTTTTTTCTTTTGCCCTTGCCCATATACAAGTAAAAAGACTTTCAATCACCACAAACATGAATCAGTTATATTTCCTTGCTGTCTGTAAAGACATTTTACCTTTGGGCTGTCTTTGATAACTTGTAAGGGCTCTTGGGCTTACAAGTTATCAAAGATTTGCGTAAAGCTTTAGACTTGGTTTGGGAAAGATCATTTTCTTACTGTCATTCTACAGCCTCAAACCTTCACAGAGGAGCCATCTACTGTTACCGATTTCTTCTTTTTTTTCCACCGACACAAATCAGAAGATCCTTCGCTCATAGACAGAGCTGCAGTGTGCACACCATGCATGCTTCCTGCTTCTGTCGCCGCTACAAGAGTAATTAGTGAGTGATTTCAATGTATTGCCTGAATAAGAAACAAATCTGTAAATGTATAATGAAAAAGGATAACCACTGCCTTAAACCCACCTCTTGATACTTATTAAAGGAAAAGACTGAAGGACTTAATTTAGTGCCTTCTTAGATTTTGAGGCAAATGGTTAGTATCACACAGTATCCTCATGTACACTCTTACAGTATATCTTGTATATTTCTGTCCTTTCTAACTTACAGGGCCAATACTCATTGAAGTTGTCTGTACTCACGCACCGTAGACTTGCATCACGATAATGACCAGAAACAGAAAAGGCTGAAATGAGTTCGACGTTGAAAAAAGAAGATGATTTTTAAAAAAAGAAAAACTATTATTATTATTATTATTTTATGTTATTCTTTTTTCAGTGGGCGTGGCAGCCTCCACTGACTAGAATGTCTTATGTCAGGATGTAGTATTTATTGTCTTAATAATTGATGACAAAAGAATTTCAATTTGGTCGCCATTTTTTTCTCTGCTCACTTGTTATTTATTTGGATATCTTCAAGAACAAGGCTCACTAGTAATTTCAGAGAGGTATACAGTACTAAAAGCTATAATAAGCTACAATAAAAATCAGTTTTGTTTCTGGATTTAGAGTTTTTTGCTGTCATGGAAAAAGTTACCTGCATGACAAATTTTGTTTTGATATTTATCTTAAATCTTTGAAAGTGACTGCTGCTTTTCAATTGAAGAACATTAAACAGACGGAAGCATCATTTCAATCCGGTTTTATTAAGTTTTTTTCTTTTCAATACTTGATATTTAGTATATTTGTGTTCACTCTCTCAGGTTCATGAGTGTTAATAGTTGTGTTTTTTTGCATCTCAGGTAGAATGCAAATGTAAGGCCCCGAGTATATACTGTAGTACCACAGTTATCCGAAAAGTGAAGAAATCACAAGATGTACATGTTTTTCTCAGTTGTACATGTTTATGTGTTCTTAATATGGTGCACTGTTACAGTAAACGTTACATATTATTTTGCATAGACCTAGTTCACAAAGAAAGAAAACTAGATTTGTTAAGCAGACAAAAATTATGTACAGTCAATGTCAACAAAATCACAATGATGTGCATAAAACTTCCACTGTAACACTTTGCTCATACAGTATGTTATTTAGTAATTAGAGGATGTGACCACGCACACACTCGATCCAAGTATCTGTTTGTTCTTTAGCAGTTAATTCATGCATTTTCCTATGAACTTTCATAGACAAAAAGGTGGTGTACTTACTGTGACATGGAGTTTTATGAATGATCTGTAACATGTCTTGGATATTTGGATGAAAATCATGTTTAAAGCCTGGGGAGGTTTGATTGTTTTACTACCCCAAAATTGCTGTTTTGTTGTTGAATCCTCAAATTCTCCGTACCCAGGTGATATTTTCTTTTCTGTAGTGAAGAATGTTTGTTATGTTTCTCATATGACCATGCATATTTTGTATTGGTTCACCAACATTTTTACAAAAGGAAAAAAAAAAATCAGAAGAGTACTTGTCTTAATAAAAAAGATATCAATGTTTAAAGGGCTGTGCTGTTGTGATTTGATCAAAAAACACTGTTTCACTTTGTAGTTCTGTCCTGCTCTGGAAGAAATTACTATTTCGCATAGTCGTTGTCAAGTTCCCTCCAGGCTGTGGAAGAATGTTTTTTTTTTCCCCGTTAAATATGCTGAATACATTAGCTGCAATGAACCTGTTCGCACCATCCTGAGCCGTCGATACTTGTCAAACACCCAAAGATGAAAAATCTTGAGCAGAGGCAAAAATTCTGCACTGATTCAATGTGGTAGAGCAGCACCAATCTGAGCTCCCAACAGTGACTGACACATGCACTGTGGAAGAGAAAGACGAGTGCTTTAAATGACCTGATGACTGACACTGACAGGCTCGGGGCTCCTGTTAAGGTTTCCGGCTGAACACATGGATGTTAGCGATTTGACAAATTGATAGGCATTCGGAGGAACAAGACCTAATTCATAACCATAAGCTATTCTGTCATCATAATTCTGTCAGTGCTGCCATTTCCCATTACTTTAAGTGATCCATCCCAGGTAAAGGTCAATAACATTATTCAAACTTTAATGGGAATAGTTTAACCTTAGAAACCAGCCGCTTTTCTCCATGACTCATACAATTATTGAAATATAACGCCTCCCTCAAGCAACATTAAATACCTGCATATTGATTTTTTAACCGTGACAAAGTATGAGTTTTCTTCCATATTTCCATTAATATATTTTTAAAAAAACAAACATCAAACTTGTTACTGAAATTAAACAAGAAAAGGTAAATCCTTCACTGATGTTCAATGAGCTGCCAGTGCATTATGAATGCATGAATGTAGAAGGGTGATGTTTCAGTTAGACGCTACTAATCCCATTTAAACGTTCAATTTTAATTTGGAATGACATGTTTAAGTGTAATTAGCACAATGGGGAAATTGAGAGTGAACGAATGTCTGAGCATGGCTTGTTTAGTTGGCTAATTGATTGATTGAGATTGATGGCATGTAGCACTTGGTTTGGCTGAGGTATAATTAAATGATGTGGGAATAAATAGTGGGTGAACAAAGGCAAATGCAACAGGCTCTATCTGCACACTTATGTGGCTCTATTTAGCTCCTGTGTACCACAAACACTCCAGGTCTTGCATAATTCCTATGATTCACTTATTGGTTGATTCTGTTACAAGAAGACAAATCCCGCTAGTATGTTGCTTGGAAATTACCTTTTTTATTTTTTTTTTTTTTATTTATTTTTTTTTTTTACACAGAACAGCCCTGGGGCATCTGGTTCCACTACTACTTCAGGAGATTCAGAACATTGTTGTATTAAAAGGAATACATCTACCTGATGTTAAAAAAGCCATGACGACAGCTGACAAAAGAGGCTGTTTTTTATTTGAGAGAATTCATCATCCGGAAAGAAAAAGCATGAAAGCTATACCCTATCCATTAAAAGTAAAGCCTTAGCAAGTCAAAGAGGTTTGTGGAAAACATAATCTGACTGCTTCAGGATCTTCAAAGTGTGTACTATTTATAACTAATAGTATTAGGGGAAAAATGCCAAGTCATTTTCTATGAAATAGATGAGCTAGTTGTTTCAGAAAACGATGAAGGACAAGCACCTGAAGCCTGTGATAACCACAAACACAATTATCTCAGACTGCTACAGTATGACCCAGAGAAATCTGCATTAATTAAAGCACACACAACCAGCCCGTTAATCCTGTATGAAATGTCAGAGACAAGAGACTCGTGTTTGTGAGGTGATTAACTCCAAAACTGAAAGACGCTGTGAACAGCACTATAGGCCCTAATGTCAGCGATGCTGGTGCTTGATGTCTAATACTTTGATACTTAATAACAGATTGATGTTTACCAGGGGGAGAAAATGTGCTAGATGTAGATGTGAAAGTTTTAGGTGTGATTAATTAGAAAAAGCTATGAAAACATGGCTCTTCTTCCCCCTTCTTCTCCCCAAAAAAGTCAAGTGTTTCAGACAGGAAATCTGTAATTATCTGCTGAGCCTAAGCTTTAAGCAGCCTCCTCTGAAGTTTGCTCAACCAAATCTCAAGGTGACCCATCTCCACAGATGCAAAAAGAAGTTTTCTTTGCTAAATTTACATTGATGTTCCGCTTCATAGCCACCACCCAGATACAATAAGCAAACATTTCCCAATCTTCTCCTCTTATCTTCCATTCTGCAACGCCTTTGCACAATCTCTCTATCATATTTAATACAGTTGGTGCATAATTAATTTTCATTTAAGGAAGTTTTTTTTTTTTAATTTTAAACATTCAGAGCTGTTGCTGTTGTTGATTATCTTTCAGAGATACCTTGAGAGAAGGAAAGGATCTATTGTTGCATTACAAGTTTATTTACCTTCCAATACACTGCTATGCCTCCACGGATGCTTTTTCACTTATGTTTTGTGTGTGCGTTTCAGTTGTCAGCGTATGAAAGTGTTCTATTTTTGTGGGACAGCCAGTTACGGTCTAAAAAAATGTCTGTACACAGCCTTGAAGTCAGTCACAGTGCGCTTTGCTGAGATGGTGAGTTGCTGCAGGAACAATGCCACCTCAATTATTTATCAGTCTGAGTCTTTTTCCACTTATTAAATTAATTACTTAGGTAATTAAAAGTTACATGTTTTAATTAAATTGGCATTGAATTCAAACCTGAAAGGAAAGGCATCATGGGATGTAGTTCATCAGCTTGAATGAGCTTAAAGTTAAATTCAATTCCATTTGGGAGGATGTGGGTAAGTTAAAAAATTATCTGTTTCATGCTCTGTAACCATTGCAGTCACTCTTTGCTTGAGGGAGTAGCGGAGTAACACAGCAGATTAAGAAAGCTCGGATATAAGAGTTTACAGAGGAATGTTTGGTGTTCATTTCCTTTGTTCAGCTGCGCGAAGGATTTAGTCTTCGCTTAGAAAAATGTTGCTGAGCAGAGCTGTTCATCCAGTTTGTCTGTGTGGTCATCTCTGCACATCCAGGCTGACACAAACAGTCGACACGCAGGATGGCAGCAAATAAGGCGAGGCATCATCAAAAGCATAAATCTTGTGCTATCACTCTGTATTTATTTAAGTCATAAAAGCCAGAGTCTGAGCAGGAGTAAGAACCCACTGTTGGTGCACTTTCACCATGTCACTGATGTGAACAAAAGAAAATTGAGTGAGTCAAACAAAACAATAATTGTACCAAAAAAAAAAGAACAAAAGAGGCGAACAATAGCAACAAGACTAGGACACACTCGTCGGCAGATTTAATTAGTATTCTGAAGAATGATGGTGGTAAAAAGGATCATTTAAAACTTTGCATCTTTTATTTATTTCATTTAATTATAACAAATTAAATGACAAACATGAGGACAAGAAATGCTCTCCGATTAGGTTAATAATTACTTTAAAACCCATAATTAAGTCCTTTATCTCTTTTCAAGAAAATTTGTCACTACATAGCTATGAAGGTTTGTTTTGCTCTTCATACAAAAACACTAGTAATTTCCTGTCATTCTTATACCATTCATGTGTGTTTTCCACTTTTCTGAAACAGGAACAGAAACAATTCCACAGCTCCCGCATTGAACAGTATCTGGTTGTATTTAGTCATAAGCTAAAGTGTGTAAAACCAGCTGACCACATGTAGGATTTTTGTCACTGGAATTAAAATGTTTTACTTGGAAAGCATGAAAGATAAACAACAGATGGGGGAGGTAATATAATTAGGCTACTTTTAACCAAATTACTTGGTGCATCTGCTGGGTAAGTGGCTTAGTTGAGACTTAAAAAAAGATTTCTATAAAAAATATGATGCTTCCACGTTAAACCATATTTCATTTAGTCCAATTTAAAATCAGCATGTCAGAGAGATAAATTATATTCAAGCAGGCTTTATTTTTTTTCTTTTACATACAAATTAAATTCAGGCTGTAAATGCATAAATTAAATAGTTGTGAAATTATAGAAGGTGGAGCCTGAAGCGACTCATTTTTTCAGTCTGCTCTGTGATTGAATTAATATAACTAGTTTTGTGCTCCCTTTTTTATGCCACGTCTTAATCATGCACATTATGGTATCTGACTCATCTGGCTGTATGGTCACTGCTCAGCCATAAACGAGTAAGCAGAGCATTAGTAATAATTCATCCACTGAAACCGTGTGTCAGATTGTGGCCTTTTATCTGATAGGCAGACTAAAAGCTCAGTGATCCAGATGGGTGCCTAAAACAAACATTTTTTATGGGTAATACCCACTCTCTGCAGACGGCAACCTGTTGAATTGTTTTGCTTTTGTTCCTATTTGCTTATTAGTAACGCCGTATGGTTTTAGATTTTACAAAATTCAAAAAAATCATCGAGCTGTATTAGTCATGCCCAAATAACAGATGTATCATTTACAAGTAAATGCCCCAAATGGATTCACATGGCTAAGGCTTACTCAACTGGTGGTTACCTTTTGAACCAACTGTAATGCCTTTTATAATTACATTCTGTTTCTCTGGCTGTTATTCATCAGCTAAAGGTCAAGAGCGTTATTTGCAATACAAACTGAGCCTTGCATTGTTAGGGCCAGTACAGAGTCTTCTCGTTGCTCAGTCACTTTGATATGCATGTGAATGTCAAATTGGAAAACTGAGCCCTAATACGCAGCCATTACTGCAAGTGAGGAGCCTTTGTGTAAACCTGAGGTCTAATCACTTACTCAATCACTCTGCATTGTGCCCCAGTTCGCCTCCACCTCACCACTACAGCTCCCTCTAAAAAGCAACTGATTTTCTGTTTCAAAAAGCATGGATATACTTGAATAAAATATATATTTCTGCCTGTAGCCAGGGCCTAATTGGTTATCTGAAGTACTAACAATGTTTTCTTGGTTTCTCTAATTTAATTAGAATCCATTGTCATGTTAACTAGGTAATTAAGTGAGCAGTAGATGATCCGTAGGACTCTCCTGCTTTCATCCACTATATCTTAGGAGTATTAGAAGGATATAAAATATGAAACACAGCTCACCAGGCTACACAATCAGTGTGATGCTGGATCTTGGAGAGATAACAAGATTGTAACTAAAAGTAGAAACTGCCATCTACTTGTTTAACTTGTGAGAAGCTCATCTCCTAACTGGCAACACCACAGATAGTATGGCACTGAACCAGACTGGATAAGACTTTTCCTCTGAATCTGACTACAATCACCTATGTACAGGAAAGGTGGAAAAAGTGATTCTTTAGCTCATAATAAGCCAAGATACTGCTTCATATCCTCACTAAAGCATCTATTTTAAGGCACATTTTCAGCCCATCACATAGTGCTATATACAGTGGCAGCATTTTAAAGAACACGTTTTAAACATATTCACTAGAGGGGAAAAATCTGCCCATATTTAGACTAATAGGATTTCCAAAATAGGCCTCAGCAGGATTCACAACTTTTCAAGGGATTTAAAAAAAAAACTTATTTAAATATACTTTGCATTTCACAGTCATGATCCATCAAAGAAACAATGAGGAAGTGTGTATACATTCATAAAGTTATAATAATGTTTTGTAATGGAACATTACACTGTAACGAACAACCAAAAATGTCTCTTTATGGAGCCACTAAAGGGCTATGAACCAGAAAAAACACAACTAATACCATGTGATAGATTACTAATAAATATACCAACTGCAGTCACAGTAAGGAGCATTATGGATGGTTTAAATCGTTTTCTGAAAGACTACAATGTAGTGTTTTGTTCACAAATAACTAAAGAGTCATCTTATCAAGTGTATAGGGCAACTGTTATCCTGCAGATCACCTACCCCAGGAGAGGTGACAGTCCTTTCACCTTGCACCTGCTGCTGTTTGGCACAACACGCCTCACACATCTCATCTCTGCATCTGGACCATACCAGATGTTCTTGAATAATTTCTCAAACAGGTGAAAGTTCCTTCCCTTTGCAGCTGAACTCGTATTGCTCGACATTTCTTCCAATCTAGACACATCAAGACAGGCGCAACCAATTTCTGCTCAGATTTTTCTTACTTGAGAAACCTTTACTGCAGTGAGGGGAGACACACCAGAGAGCCTTTATCCGCTCATTTCATTTGCCCCCTGCTGAAAAATAAGTCTTTAACCTGATCCTGAAAGGTAGCATGTCTCGAATGCATCACAATGTCCAAAAAGCAGATGGCCGTCTAGCAGGACAACTCTGTCTCTGAAAAGCTGAATAATACATGCATATCTTGTTCTGATCCAGCACATTCAATAGCCTATAGAAAAGGATTGCTCTCAACGTAAACCATTTTGCTAGAGGCCGTTCTCTTTCCTCAGGTCCAGTCTCCCATAAATAATTTGCCTTCAACCTTCAAATGCATAAAAATTGCAACTTGTTGGTTATGAGAGAGAACAGTGAGGATGCACTTTGAATGCCAATGTGGCGATGAATAAACAATGGCTCACTACTCCAGGAGCAATGCAGAGCTGCCAGGAGACATTGCTTTGAGTCCACAGGCTCTCTTAATGGTTTTTGCCACAGACCAAGCCTTTCAGTCAGCTGTGAATAGGAGGCTGTTTTGATCTGGGGTGGACCACTTTAATAATTTTCAACAAAGCAACAATTCCCAAGCCACACTGGACAACCTTGGTTGATCCCTTATGATTATCCTCCAGCCACAGAACTCACATTAAGCCCTGCTTTAATGGGTTTTCTATAACAACAAGCTTATGGTATATGAGTAGCCTGACACGCTCTCAGGGCATGTACCAAAAGGTTAGGTAGGCACCAACTAAAAGGATCTATAGAGCTCAAATAATGAGTTCTTCATGTTTTCACAGAAAATCCAAATAAACTCCCCTGAAAATTCAAAGGCAATAAAATAGTCAGGATCCTCTGCAGTGTTTCTGAGGAGATGTGAGATGTCTGTGAAGCAAATCAAAATCTGTGATCTCCCCAGAATGCAATAGGAGTGGCGTTATTTCTGCAGAGCTACAGCGCCATCTGGCGATGGGCACACAAAACTTCAGATCCTCTTGCACACAGGAATCCCCTATATTCTTATCTGCAAAATAATCGACACAATAATTCACCAAATATAATTAGTTATAATATATCTTTATTTTTAAGACTCTCACTAAAATAACAAATTCAACATGTCTTAACTGAATATCCTCATCTACATGTTCAGATTCGAAATGGCATCTTTAATGAATAAAACAACATCAGACTGTATGTAAAACACCACATTGTTAAAAGTTCCCTAAAAGAGGAAAAAAACGTTCATTTTGTGACAAAACCACAATGTCTTACAAAATGCATTCTCCTAACAAATGAGCATATTTCCATTTTTGTCTAGTATATTTTGTTGTGGTAGCTTCAACACAAATCAGAACTGATTGCATTATTCAGTGCCAAAGTTAGAAATCATGAGGTTATTCACCATCCGCCCCTCCCACCCCGAAAAGTGCTAATTTATATTTGAGATGATTAAAAGCGAGCTGTATTATACAGAAAAAAATAGATACTGTATATCAAGAGGCTTCATGTCCACTATGTTAAGACAATGTGTTCATACACAGTTATCCTCAAAAGTGCTTGTTGAAGTCTGAGCAGACTAGAATAGAAAACAAAATGTACAGTACATTGGCCACATGTTAGCAGTGTGTTATTTATACAAATATAATACACTTAAAATGACTGTTTTATACACATTCTTATATGTACTTTAAAATCATATTAATAAAACTTGTTACGTTACCTTTTGTCACTGCTTAGACACAAAATAAAATTTATCAGCCATCACTTTCTCAAAGAAGCCACTTAATGTTACTCTCAAATCTCTAAAATTAAGACAATATCTGCATGTTTTATTTGTTCCCTTTGAACTTCCTCAAATTGCAAAATATCTTACTTGCACTGAAGCCAACAGCAGCAGCCTCTATTCACACTTCTTTAGCAGCTCATGAAGGTTAAAACAAACACACTTTCAACAGTCTGTTGGTCTGGCAGAGGATAAAGTGCGGTTCTCCTTTGGCCACAATTGGGAATTCGATTAAACCAGACGTCAGAAATCACTCGTAGACCCCGCCCTCTGATCTGAGCGCCGCATGATAAAAAGCCTCACGACCCAGAGCCTTGGACAGCAGTCTCTGCCCGTGTGGGGACATGCAGCCCTGGCCAGGCAAATACCCAGCCATAGCTTTTCCAGATCTTGCAGGTTTAAGTCTGGGAGCTGCATAATATCCTTCCATGTGGTCATATTTTGTGGGCCTGACTTTTGTGCTCTGAGTCCTTCTGGTGGGTTGAGTGGAAAAGGATCCCAGGTGTTCAGGATCTAAAGGGGACTTGGCGTGGTAATGATGGTAGTGACGGTTTTCTCTGGTGCTCTGTGATCGCCCAGGTCTCCTGAGGATGCCAGGTTTCAAAACACCAGAGTAGCTAGTGTTGGTTAGCATTAATCGATCCTGGTCATGACCCCGTGTATGGCTTCTGTCGTTGTGCTCGATGTTCTTGAGGTTGGGACAGCCCCTCTCTGGGAGTGAGGGGACTTTACGAAGCTGGGGCTGCTGCGGGGAGCTTTCTTTGATCTGGATTCGCTTGGATGGTCCTGCCTCCGCACCGGATCGGTGACCACAACGCTGCCTGGTGACTTGGGCCTCAGCCTGTTGAGACCTTGGGGAAGTCGGGGAAGAAATCATAACACCAGTTTCTGTCCTGCCAGCGGAGAGGATGCAGGCGTTTCCAGGGTCTGACTTACTCCGTGTGTGCATTATTTCTCTTCCTCTAAAGCCAATCGGTGAAACAGGACTTTCATGAGGAGACGCAGTTGGACAGGTGTTTTTACGTTTGCTTTTACTCTCCTGCTGGCATGGTTTATATATGACTCTTTCAAAAATATCTGCATCTCTTGCTTCATAAACTACTGTGTCTCTGCTTTCTATGTAGAGCTCCCTGTTGACAGGAGGGACACAGTGTGGAGTATAGTTATAGTAATCAGATTGTCCACTTTCCCTTGAGGAATGTAAAGTATAAGACTGACTGTGTCGGATACCACTTTGCCGGCAGGGTTCTACATAATACCGGGAGTCATCAGCGGGGTTCATATCTGTATAAGGGTTGTAGCGGTAGTCGGCACGTGAGCTCTCAAACTGGGGGTGAAAACCAGACTGAATGAGCCTGTGATAGGGCGTCTCTGGGCTCGACGTCTGCTCAACATAAAACATGGTGTCAGGAGGCAAGACTTCTGTCTCTGCCAGCTCATAGTGGCTGATCTGAGGGGCATGGAAGGAGCGAGCCCTCCGGATCGCCGGGTGCCCGATTATTCTGTCTTCTGACCTCCGCCACTGACCTTGTTGCCTGTGGCAACCACTGATAAGGTGCTCATCTCTATGGTAACGTCTGGTCTGAGGTGACAAAGGGAGCCTTAAACCTAAAGTGCTGTAGTGGCTGTCAGAAGCCTGCCTGTATATGCTTTTTGGCCCTGAAAGGTGAAGTGGCAGAGCGTCAGGATGGGGGCAGTGAGGGCCAGGCATTCGTCCTGATTGAATCGGACGATTATGAGGATGATGATGATTACTGTAGACATCATCAACCAAGCCTAGAGGTCTTTCCTCTTCTGTGCTGTAGTGATGAGCTGAGGACAGCTGTAATGGACGTGGAAGGACCTCTTCTATTGAGGCAGGCATGGAGGTCTCAGCCAGAACTGCGCGGAAATTAAAGACATTGATAGAGTCAGTGTTCACATATACGGGAGACGTCGATGGGCTGTGAGGGGAGCAGACAGGCTGGGTGGGTGTTGAGACACCGACACTCTGATAAGTGGGTTCTGCCTGGGTGTCATCATGCCTCATATCTCTAAGCTGGTGCTCTTTTTCTTCTCTGCGGTCCCTCATCTCTCCACTGCCTTCATCCAAGCTCCCTGACCCGAGCGGGCTGACATTTGGTGTGAAATTGCACAAGCTTTCCTGTCCGTCAGTCACCTGCGACGGCTCTGAGCAGAGATGTGCAGGTAGAAAATGAACAGGGCGAGGGCCGCACTGGCTCTCAATAGCAGTATGCCCCGATGGAGACCACTGGGAGACAGAGGAGGCTTGAGGGTCATTGTACTCCTGTAAGTACACTTTAAGATCGAGCACAGAGGGCCGGGGCAGTCGGTCCTGGCCATGAGGAGCTTCAAGTCTCTGGTGAGGGTTAGAAGGGACGTTGCTGTGGGTGTTTCTCCGCTGGGAAACGCTGCTGGCCTTTTGAGCAGATTCAGCAAGAGCCAAAGCCAACTTGCGTGCCGCACTCGTCAAGGGAGGGTGAGGAGGGAGAACAGACACTGAACTCATAAGTCTATCTGTTCCTGGGGAGGGATAAGACAAACAACGCTACAGTATGACAGGACAAACAAAGCTATGGTAAGACATGATGGGACAAAAGACAAAAGCTTTCATAAGAAACTAGAGAATGCATTATTGTTTAAATACATACTAACTATAATACATATGACTTTATTATAAGTGCCAGAGTGTGGTTACTGACCTGGATCAGGCAGGTTCTGTGCAGACTGGCTCAGGTCTGTCAGGCCTGATGCCTGGCTCACTGTGCTGAGTGGGCTGCAGTGTTGATAGGACACTCTGGGCTCCTTTCCATCTGCTGCCGGAGTTTCACACTTCCCCACCAGGGGAGATGAGGAGGGCAGGGCTGACGAAGAGGCGAATGCTGCCCCTCCAAATGGTGTGGAGGCAGAAGCAGTCTGAACATCTGCTTGTGTCTTAAAGGACTTCTTCCTGAGTTTAGGGGAGAGTGGCTTTGAGGTAACCTTCTTCCCACCTTTACCAAGAACTGGACTAATGTCTGGAGACTGAGAGTAGCTAATGTTGTTATTTGGAGAAGAGATAGGTTCTGATTCAGTGGAACAGCCTGCACTCTTTCTCCATTTATTTCCATTTTTCTGTTGTTGTCCAGGTGTTGCTAAAGGTGGACTGCACTGAAAAGACATAGGGTCAAAGTCCAAGGAAGAGATGCCTGCTGCCGGGGGGCAAAGGTCAAGATCATCCTCTTGGTGCGGAGATGTAATATAAGCTGCAGTACGGACAGTATGAGCTGAGAGGTCATCTTTGCTTCTGCCGATGCGCAGGTCGTCTTTACTGACAGATGAAATAGCCTCACTTGTCGAACGAGGTCTAAGGGGGCGATAACTAGGAGGTTCCCCTGAGAGAGAAGAAAAGACACATATTTAGACTGAATGTTCCCTAATCACATGAATACTGATAATTACACCACAGGGAGTAAATTGCAACAACTCCGTGCTCAATTTAAGATTACCGTCAACATTGTGCAAGGAGGTGAGAGACTCTTCACTTTTGGTGGAGCGCAGTGTACCGCTCTCTCCCCTTCCACCTGCAAATGATTTCAGAGTGTTTTTTTCTTGTTCAGCATTTAAGTATCACCCATTAAAACATCTGACCTGTAAATTCTAAGGAACATTTGAATAAACTGACTGTCTCTATTTATAAAGTACATGCGCATAAGTGTTTTAAAGTGCAGATAAGGAAACTTGTGTGGTCTCACCTGGCAGTGCAATGCTCTTTATCTCATTAGGCTCACTGGGGTGTCGCTTCAATTTTCGTTTGGACACAGAGTGGGACTTGCCCAAGTGGAAAAAGGAGAGCCAGTTCCCCACAGGAGACTTCTTGGCCTTAGTAGGAATCCGCTTGATGCTACAATAAGGAGACAAATCACTTTCACCACTTCCTGTTTCTGTTTACTAGGTGAAGGAGTTACCTTTAAAGACTCCAGGAGGTTTGTCAAGACAGGCAAAAATAATTCAGTGTGAATAATTCCAATCTACAAAAGAGTGGAATGAAACTCTATCTAAGCAACCATAAAACATCCTTTAAAGGTATTCAATTATCAAGGACATTAAAAACAGTCATTAATCTCTTATGGAATAAATTTATAAGTGCTGTGTGTTATGTACTATAAGCTGCTCCCAGTGTAGAACATTAAAAGGTTCAGTGTAAAATGATATGAGTGGGAAAAGGGACCTAACTTTCTGAGGTAACAAAAGCACACACACACACACACACACACACACACACACACACACACACACACACACACACACACACACACACACAC
>JAQQZY010000006.1:28454005-28467527 GCA_030068375.1 Ostorhinchus rueppellii | reverse complement strand
TAATTTCATCTGCATCATCTAGGATATTTTCTTCCAATAATATGCAAAATGTTGTACAATAAAGGGGAGCTGCTAGGCAGGAGGTTCTGTATGTCACCATATAATTATGCCTGTCTGAGGAATGAAGTCTGATGCCTAGACTGATATAATTTTAAAGCAAATCATAAATTGCAGAGGGAGCGATAACAGCCACAGTCTAATACATTTATTCAAAGAAAAGCTACTTCACCAGCCTCCACTTTAGTAGTAGGTGGTGTAGATTTGCATTAATATCTCATGTTCTTCAAGTTACTGTTTCTGTCAGGGATTTGAGCATTATTTTTATTATTATATCTTATCAACCAGCAAAGTTTATTTATTTTTTTTCCTATTTAAAGAGCACTACAAGAATTTCAAGTTGTCTAAATGCTGTCACCTGCCAGGCAAACACAGAGTAGGTTAGAGTTGGTGCCGTGTCAGTGTTTCATCAAAAAAAAAAAAAGCAAACCCAGCTGTAAAAACATTAGCATTGCAAACCTCAATTTCTGGATGTTGGAGGAGATCCCAGAAAGTCTGTAAATTCCATCAACCACTCCGTTTTTCTCTATGAATTCAGCACAGCTCTTAACAACCTGTGGAACTACAGGAAATAGTATAAGATACAAAGCGTTGAATGGGATTTTATTTAGGAGAATCATGTCATTTTAACACAACTCTGTCACCAATGTAAGCCTTATTAGGTTGAATTCAAGACAAAACGACTAAAACTGCATGGGTTTACTATTTCCTCAGACAAGTATCTGAAAATGAACAATAATAGTTTCTGATTACAGGCCATTACTTGCTTTAGTTGAATTCAACCAACACTGATGTCTCTGTTACTGGTTGCAATCCTCATATTCTAAGACTCTTTTAATATTAAATTATTGATGCCTTTTTTGGTGACTATAAAATGTTAAACTAAATAATTCAACTCTACAAAACACAAGAATTACACTCACACTGCTATTTTCATAGTACTACATGAACTGCACTGACTTTCACTGCAAAAATGTAGTGTAATGTAATTAATTGTAGCTGTGGGCCTTTTTAGACATTTACAACCAATGACAAGGTGCCAGAAGTAAACAGTGCTTTAATTTGAGGGGTCACAGGCCAAAACCATACTGAAAACCGCTTATCGAGTGCTTATGCAAATGACTTTAACCCATAAAGACCCAAATATCCACCAGCGACCAAAATGACCAACTGATCTAATATGTTTAATACCCGTTGATCCACTAATCCTATCAATACATGTAAATAATTGGTGTAAAATGCAGTTTGTCGTCTTTTCATGGTCATCAGATATGATGCATGTGGATGGTCAGAGGCTCTGTAGTTACCATGGAAACACTGTCATAAAGTTTGATAAATGACAGTAGTGATAGGTGCTTGATTTTATGTTTAGTTCATGACACATTTTGCTTTAAAAGTCACTTTCTCATCTTTTTTTTTCTGAATTAGTATAATAAACTTTGAATTTACTTTAAGCTTTTATGAACGTCGACATGATCAGTAAATTATCACACTACAAACCCTGCCCCTTGCACATATTTTGCCCATTATAAGTAAATGGGAAGATTTTAAAAATTCATACAAAATTGGAACTTTTACCTATTGTTCCCAAAATGTAATGGGATCAATTCTGGGTCACTGGCAACTTATAAAGTCAATTTGGTATGAATTCACCCAGTATTTTTACTGCTACAGACATGTGAAATTTCGCCCGTTATAAATAAATGGAGGAGAAAAAGATTTCAAAAAATTCATAAAAATTTTTAACTTTGACTTATGTTTCCCAAAATATAAAGACTTCTTTTCAGAGTCACTGGGAATCTGTTAACCAAATTTGGTATGAATTCAAACCACAGTTTTGCTGCTACAGACGTTGGAAGTTTCACCCATTATAAGTAAATGGGGGGAAAAAAAGATTTTAAAAATTCAGAAAACATTGTAACTTTGACCTACTTTTCCCCAAATATAATGAGATCCATTCTGGGTCACTGGCAATCTGTTAACCAAATGTGGTATGAATTAAACCAATAGTTTTGCTGCAAGAGTGTTAACTATGAAACAAAGAAACAAACAAACCGAACCAAAAGCAATCCCCCTTTGCCTTCCCTTTAGGGGCGACGGGTAATAAATATAGAAAAATACCTGATTTACACTGAAAAATGCAAAACACAGAGGGTAATGTTATGATAAATTATGATAAATCACTTTAGAAGAGTTAAATAGAGAAAAAAAATTAATTTGGGTAGTGGCACAAAAGTAGCGCTGGGTCTTTATGGGTTAATGTAATAAACTGCACAAAGTGACACGACTGAACAAAGTGGGGAACATAATCAGAGCTTTGCCTCTAAGAAGCATTTGAGAAAATAGAAATAAAGAAAAGCTTTTGGCAAATCTTAAAGAATTTGTTCTGAAGAACACCCTTACGGCATACAAAACCGTAATTCACCTTGTCGACACGGTTTACATTAAAGTTTACAACAATGTAATCACAAATCCACTAAACTGGCAGCAAATTCACTGCTAATCCCTTTCAGAGGTGTTTAAAGTTTTACAGTTTACCATTCATTGTGAAATGCCAGCAGGTATGCGTTTAACAGTGCTAGAACATAAAAGGGTAAATGACGCTGCAGGGAAATTTCACCCTCATGTCCTGAGTTGTGGAGATGCTCCCCCAGGTCACAGCCAAACACTCTCTCTTTGAGGATACCACGCTGACGGAGCTTTTGTGGCGGAGGTCGCGACTTCATAAAAGTCCTCAGGAATGTAACCAGCTTCCCATGCTTCTTACACACTGATTAAAATGACACAGAAAGATGTGACAGTCAGTTTAAATGAATCCCACTCGTATCTGAGGAGCCGGTCTTGAATAAATTATCAGGTACAGAAACAGTCTTTGAGAAGAAGATAAGAGTACCTGGCTTTGGCACTGAGCTTTGAACACTGGGGGGAATCTTGTCATTTATCAGCTCAACACAGTCGCAGGGGAAGAAACCGACCTGTGAGTGGAGAGCAGGAGATGAGTAGAGGACAGAGGGAAGAATACAAGCGTGCACACAAAAGTCCAGAGTAGAAAGCTGGAACAAACTGTGGTAGGTTGAAGATGGTGAAATAGGTCAGTAAGCATAAGGGAACAAACTACCTCAGGCCCAAAATCACACTGTGCACCGTTATTACACCTATTACATCATGAATTTAACCTAGTTTTCTCGAAGTAGAAGAAATTCAACGTATACAAATGAAGGCAAACTGGCCTACCCTAAAACTGCCAGGAGGTTAAATTTACCCACAGCAGTGGTTCATTCATACAAGCTGTTCTGAAACTGTTGTTGTTTTAATCTACATTGTATAAGACAACTTCCTTTTAACCTTTCAACTAGAACACTTCTAAACATTGAGCATATCAGATAGTGCTACAGTATGTGAGTACGAAAATCCAATGACAGGATTTATACTGTATATATTTAAAAACAATTCTCAACTTGGACACATTTATTAACTAGAAAAGCACTTGGAGAGCGCAGACCTCCACCAAGGTACTGCAGTGTTTGTACTTTTTTTTTTAAGGTAGTGTTTGTACTTTTTTTTTTAAGGTAGTGTTTGTACTTTTTTTAAAGGTAGTGTTTGTACTTTTTTTAAAGGTAGTGTTTGTACTTTTTTTAAAGGTAGTGTTTGTACTTTTTTTTAAAGGTAGTGTTTGTACTTTTTTTTAAAGGTAGTGTTTGTACTTTGTTTTTTTGAAGGTAGTGTTTGTACTTTTTTTTTTAAGGTAGTGTTTGTACTTTTTTTTAAAGGTAGTGTTTGTACTTTCCTCCACTAGATAGCGCATAATGACCTCATATGCAACTCTGTGCCGCCATGCCCTATCTCACAATGATAAAGAATCCTTTAAAAAATTCCTGGATGCAGACAGTAATCCGGATTGCCTCCAGAATTTAATCATCTCTTCCTTAACCCAGAGCCTGAAAATGTCCTCAAAATCCACCCATAACTTTCTGAGTTATGTTGCTAACCAACAAAGAAATCCACAAACCCTGGCAAAAACATAACCTCCTTGGTGGAGGTAATTATTAGCTAAAATGGACATCTATCCCAGAGAAATTGTGACACACCAATAAGACAACACCTTGTTCTTCTCCTGAAAAATATGCATGAATCTCAACATCTGTGTGTTTCATTATCGACATGTATAAATATACACTCCAAGAAAATATGCACAAATATCTATGAAAATGGTGGATGGAATTAGTTGTATGTGTGCAACAGCAGCTTGTACATGTGCTTGTATTTGACTTATAAGTGGATGTGTAGTGGTGAAATGTATGGGGCTCCTTAAGGCAGTGTTTCCCAACCTTTTTTGAGCCACAGCATATATTTTACATTAGAAAAATCACAAGGCACATCACCAAACCAAAATGTCACAAAAAGTATATTTATTGGAATATAATGCAAATCTAGTCTCACTTTCCATAGTGTGACTCCTGGGCCTGTTTAGTTGAACACAAAGCTGATATTCTTCCTCAACTGCTGTGAGTCTCTGCCTTTGGTGGTGTGTGTGTGTGTGTGTGTGTGTGGGGTGTTTGGAACAAGAAAGCTCTGACGGGTGCACCAGCAATCCCTCAGACAGACCCCCAGGATTGAGCTCCGTTGTATAATAGTATGGGAGGCAAATCCCTCCCACCCCAACCCGATACCTACATAGGGTTCATGGGTAACCTGTTAACCCACGCATCACTACTGAGGAGGCTTTATCAACACGACGCACTGCTTCGGAGCCACTTCACTATTATTTTTATTTTGCAAATGGAAGCAGGACACTGTTGTTGTAGCGTGGATCATCGGTGTGTGCAGTCGTATGGGTCTATACTGTATCACACTGCTGCTTACAGAACCAATCAGGTGAAATTGGATCATTTTCCACGGCACACTAATATCCCACAGCACACTGGTTGGGAAACACTGCCTTAAGGAATGCTGGGTGATATCACAGAAGAACCACTTTGCACACCTGGACATGATGGGATGAATGTGAGAATATATCTGAATGACTGAAACCAGACAATACCCAAGCAAGCTCAACCCTCTTATCAGGACTGAATAATACTGTGACCCATTGACCCACTTTTTCACCACTATATGTTAAGTTCTGATACTGTTCTGCCTGTGCTCGTTGACATATGTTGCTTTTTATGTCTTTACATTTCTATTTTGTTGTAAAAAAAAAATGTGAAAAAAATAGTAATAAATAGTAAAATAGTATTAATAGAAAAATCTGTTATAAAAAGTATAAAAATATACCCCAGCTTGTTTCCCCCCAACTGGACTTTATTCTATGTCCCAGTTTCCTAACATTGTGTTGTATTGCATTAAATAATGTTTAAAAATATTGTCATTTATAATATTCACCTTCATTGGGTCAAATTTATCGCTATAAAAATACATTGTTTTTCACATTGTTTATGTTTGAAGTCTAGAGGTGGCAAAAGTACTCATATTCTCTACTTAAGTAGAAGTACAGTTACTTTGGTGAAAAACTACTCTCATAAAAATAGAAGTACAGATTCAACTCTGTCACTTAAATAAAAGTAAAAAAGTTCACTTCTCAATTGTAATAAAGTACAAAAGTAAAAAGTAAAACTGCATTTTTTTTTGCCATGAATGATACAATATTAATTTAACCAAAACCATACAGAGAATCATATAATCATGTCAGAATGTTCATGGGTACGGGTACAGGTGAAAATAAACAAAATACAGGTGGGTAGCAGCAAGGAAGTGAAAAAAGAAAAGATGTATGGATGAAAATAATTTTCAGGACATTTAATGATGATGATGATCTAATTTCACTGTAGTTGTTTTAGTTTGAAGTGAACTTCAGCTCTGTTTATATACAGATAAAGACATTGAGCAGCACATGTGACAGATTTACTGATGGTGTGTGTTTAAGCCAAAAATAAAGCCTTAAAAGTGAGTTAGTGAGTAGATAATGGCTTTAATCAGGGGTTCTCAGCTTTGCAGGTATGTTCCCAGCCTGTACTCCTGCTCTCCTCCACACTGATTCCCTCTGAAGCGATAGATTTGACGTACTGTCACATGCTTTTAGTTTGAAAAAGTAACAAGCCTGTCCTGTGAATGTAACTAGTATAAAGTACAGATATTTATGCAAAAATGTAGGGAGTAAAAGTAAACAGTCACCAGAAAAATAAATACTCAAGTAAAGTACAGATACCTAAAGAAATCTACTTAAGTTTAGTAATGAAGTACTTCTACTTAGTTACTTCCCACCTCTGTTGAAGTCTCTAGACAACATTTCTTAGTGCGAATAAATGTATATGTACTATGTCAAGTCATTTATGATGGGTTACAATGGAAAACAGTGAATAAATCGAATTAATATACCCATTTTCAATGTCATTAGGCTGATTCTAGACTGCTCTTAGTATTCTCACAGATATCTGAATAATAAAACCAGAATAACCAATGACAAAAGAAGCTGCATTTACAGGGTCTAGTTTCTGCTCAAGCAGTGCAGCAAATAATGTTTGTAGTAACAATATATAAGTAACAATATATACAATGATTCACTAATGTGTAGTTTATGTTATTTCTGTATTTAATGTGTGTGTTAAGCATTATTGTTTAGTTATTATTCTTATGTTCCTGCATAAAAAATGACAATGGAATCTGAATCTCTTCTCATGAATTATTTAATACAAAGGCAGAAGACATGTTTGTGGAGTACAGATGGAGCGCGGGTAAATTTGACCTGTTTGGCTGTTTTTAGTATATCATGACCTCTGGTAGTTCTACTGTTAAGATGATTTTACATAAAAAGACAGATTTTTTTGATGTTAGTCCATGTAAAACACTTACCTGGAAGCCATGTTTTCCCCTCCACCAGCCAGTGTCTTCTTTAGGAGGCATGTCTATTACAGAAACGATGTCCCCGACCTAAAAAAAAGACAAAATATACATACAGAGTTTCATAAATAGGCAAATTACAAATAGAAATATTACAATATATAGATTCGTACAATAATAACCCCCATTCATCCTGTCTGACTCTGCTGTCTGCCTGTATTTTCCTTTTTGTTTCGGTGTGTTCTGGATGTTTCTGGGTGTCGAACTTAATGCAATGAGATGGTACTGTACCTCCAGCAGCACCAGCATGCATGGGCGATATAGCAAAACAATGAAGTGGTTTCTCTCTTCATTCAACGATTCTCACTAATTGCACACATCTGCCTGAGAAGTAAAACTCTGGGCAAAGCAAACACATTCAAACAAACCTATCAGCTGTATACGGCCTCAGCAACATTCCTGCAGAATTCTGCAAAAGCCAGGCTGTGTTTACATCTGTTTTTAGAATATAATTATTGTGACAGAACCTGGAAAAAGTGTTTTATTTTCCTTTTTCACACCTTCTTTCTTGCAATGCTGTGCACCTCTTGCTCTCGCTTCCTTATTTGTTCAGTGGGGATACAGGTTACTTTGCCTTCAGAAATAAAAGCAGTGAAATCCACAAACTCAGAGATGTTACCTCAAAGGTTAACTCGTCTGTGGCCTGAGCTGTGTAGCGTTTGGTGACGTGGGCGGCAGCGATGGCAGGGACATTGATTGAAGCTTCTTCAGACACGAGCAGATGGTTCCCTTTGTTGTCAATCTGAGGAAAAAAAAAAATCACTATTTAAACCAAAAACCTCACATTTGAGATGTCGTTATCTATGTCCCCTTTGGTTGTCGAGGTTTTAAGATGTAAAGATGTGAAGATTTTATTGTTTTGCTGTTTTTCTTTCACCCATGTGCTGTATGAATATAAAAGCAGGAGGTCTCAATTCTCTATTTTTAACTTTTTTTTAAGTTATTTATTACCATTTATTATGACATTATGCTCAGTGTTTTGCATTCTTAAGTGAAAGTCAAGTATTTTCTTATATTATTTTACAGATCATGATTGATGTCCTTAAAAGCTCAAATTAAAGTTGGATGTTATATCAAAAACTGAAAAAATGGAGGAAAAACGGACTTTTTTCAGTAAAATATATCATTAACTGAACATAGAATCAAGGAACTCCATCCACTGTCATTGATCCAAATCCTTGGTTTTACTGGTGAATCAATGTTGCAGAAGATGATGGTGTTTCCATGGTAACTACGGAGCCTCTGACTGTCCAAATGGGTCCTATCTGATGACTATGAAACGATGACAAACTATATTTTACAATAATTATTATTTATATGTATTGCTAGGATTAGTGGATCAACAATTATTTCAATTTTTACATCATTTAATGATTTTGGTCACCAGTGGATGTTTGGGTCTCTTTGGGTTAAACCAACCAAATCAAATGATGAATGGAGCATGTTTTTGATCAAGTTTTTGCACGGTGCCACAATAATTTGTGAAGGTAATGCATACGGTACCTCTTCCTAACATTTATCATATAACTTTTATTACATGTTATCACTGAGCTGCTAAAAAATGCTAAGTCAAGTACAAGACATCCTCAATCCATTAAAAATTAAATGTACTGGGGGGGTTGTTAAACTAAAAATGTGAGCATTTTCTGTTTCATGTGAGGATTTTTTTTCCTGTTTTCAAACTGTACATTTGTATTGTTGCTACTCAATAAACAAATCATTAAAACAAAAAAGAAAAAAGTAACTTCACTGCAAAACCTTCACCAGGGAAAACTATAGGATGGAGCTTCAAATTTGACTGCAAAAAAATGAATCTTGACTATTAATACTATTTCTCAATTTGGTCAAGAAGTGATAACAAATATGATTGAAAAAATAAATAAATAAAAGAACAAGAACCGATACCTCCATCCATGTTAGCACCGGGCCACAGTTGATCTTGTTGTCAGCGATGGCGGAGAAGCGGGACAAGTAGGTGGCCAACATCTTGGTTACTGACTGAAAGGAGACACAATATTAAGATTTAATAAGGTAAAATGAAACGAGATTATTATTCCAGACAAACACTTTCATGACAAAAGTTAGATGAAACTTCAGAGATAAAGCAGATGTAGCTCTACGATACCTCAACCGTGTCCTTTATCGTGTCGTATCTTGGCAGCTCAGTGAGCTCAGAGTAACGACGGTCATAGATACACAGATGCAGATGTTTGTCCAGCACTCGGAAATCTTCATAGGATCTCTTTACCAGCCAGTTTTTTCCCTTTGACAAAGATAAAGACGAGATACAACAATGAGGCTCAAGAAAAACCATCCTTAACAGTTTCCTTATACCAGGGGTGTCAAACTCAGGTCAGTTCAGGGGCCACATACAGCCCAATACGACCCGAAGTGGGCCAGATCATTCAAATTATCACATATTACTGTATAAATTATACTGATGCCAAAATGTGTACATCTAACTTCCATGTTTTAGAGTGAAGAAAAGTTAAATTATATTATCAAAATGTTAACACCTTTGAAAACATGAACAAAATTAAATGTATTAATTAAAAAATGTGCAATTTTAACAATTTATGCCATTATTTGGCCTCGGCTTCTTATTTTCACACGTTCATTATAACTTACCGATCACAGTGGATCTACAAATACACAAGACATTTAATAACAGACAGAATATTGGTACAATTACTATTATTTACAGCTCAATATGATCTCAAATAGGCTGGAACAGTAAAATAATAACAGAACAACCTGCAAATGATGTCAAAAATGGACCAAACAAAGTGAAAAATTTGCAGTTTTCATTATTATTTATAGTTTAATCTGATAGTATTTTACTGGTCTGACCCACTTTAGATTGAACTGACCTAAAATGATTTGAACATCCTTAATTGTTCATATCTTCAGTTTAATTTTTGTATTTCACTAATTCATTCCAGGGGCCAGATTTGGCCCCCTGGCCGCACGTTTGACACCCCTGCCTTATACACTGCCCGGCCAAAAAAAAAAAATGTAGCACATGCAATATTTCACTGTAACATCTTTGGTTTTGATTACAGGAGGCATTCACTGACATCTGCTTTGCCACATGATGCTCATGTAGTGTCACAATAAGGTTCATTATATTTTTTTGCATTAATAGTTGCATTAATTTTTGATTATTGATGATGGACAATCAGGCCTCTGTATCAAGTCTTCATCACATCCTGAATCAGAGTCTGGACTTTCTGTTGGCTAATCCATGCATGGAAATGATGTCTGATTCTCCCTGAACCATTCTGTTACATACCTGATGATCCTGATCCATCCTGGCACTATCCAGTCTTTCTGGATGTTAAAGACATGAGAGGACACTCACTGCAGTTAGAGTTCAATAACCTGTTCCAGCTGAAACATTACTAACCACTGCAGTATTTACTCATGGAAGGATCAGAACTATTTGCTGAGTTAAATCCAGTGAATGTCTCCTGGAATCAAAACTAAAGATGCTGCAGTGAAATATTGCATGTGTGACTTTTTTTTGGCCGGGCAGTGTATAACATAAAGATTAGATTTCACATAAATCAATTACCGTTACCTGGCAGGTGATCTGAACCAGAAAGACCAGCTCTTTTGAGTCCAAACCCGTCTTTGGTCCTTCACTCTGTCCCTCTGCAAAGGCCAACTAGAAGGGAAAAGAAGCAGATGAATAAGAGATCGAAAGAGGAACTAGTATTGGGAGAGCCCATCCTCTAAATAATGCATGAGTATAATACAACAGCCTCTCTGTATGTGACCTTTCTTACAAAAAAACATCATGTCCAACCTTGTTTTCCATTCAATAGTAAAACCCCTCAAAGCCAAGGGTCACACTGAATGGTAAATCTGAGAATATAAACCTTAAAAATGACAAGACCATAAGAGGTGGTGGTCAAAAGGATGAAGGTGAGAAAAAAAAGAAGAAAACCTTTATTTGGCAAATATGTTTATTTCTCCGTCCCCAACACTGATGCAGTTCATGTTCTCAACTCACTATAAATCCTGCAGTAGGAAATATATAATACATAAGCTGCAAAGATATCAGCACTTGCAGGCAGTGTAGATTCAGCACAGATTTCCCCCCCTCTTCCTCTTCCTCCTACCCAATATGCTGTTTGCCCCCAATAACAGAGAGCCTCAAAGCCATGCAGGACTTTGGGAATACACGGATAGACAAGACAGTGTAGAAGCGACTTCAAAGGCCTCCAATCCAAAGCCGAGGGAAGTTCTGGTTATTTATAACTGGTAGCAGCTCCTCCAGATACAATGTTACACAACACACAGCGACCTAGTTACTGCTCGACAGTAATACAGCAAACCAATCTGACAAAGAGCGCAGGATGAAATATTATTCCTTAATAAGTAGCAATAGAGAAGCTCTTACTCACACGGCGAGGATTTATTAAATACCAGTCTGAAGTATTCAGAAGGTCAAAAGGCCAAAAGAACATGAGAGTAGCATCACACACATAGGGCTACTGAAAATATAAACTTCTGTGTAAACTGTACATTTCCAGACTTTCTATGCGATCTTGGCTGACTTTATAAGCATGACTATTGATTTATATGTAGGGAATGTATCTCTATATGTCATTTTTGCCTCTAACCTCTCACACTGCATGGTAAACAAAAACTACATAATAAAGATTTACCAAGAATAGAATTTAAAATTCAGAAAAAACAGAAATAAGTATGTAGTATAGTAGGATAATGACATTTTAAATCATTCCCTAATGTGCACTAAGTTTTCATGTAGGGCACTCTTGCACTTCCTGGATGATGCTCATACCTCAGAGACTAGTCTATATGAACTTAGACATTGCATCACAAGCTTAAGGCTTCACCAAAACATCCATGCATTACATTATTTCCTCAGCAGCAGCTGGCACCAGAAGGTAAAATAGTTAAATATTCATCCACATGCTTATGTTACCTGCCTACAGCATCTCAGACATCCGCCTGCAGCTGGAGGAAGTGGCTCTGGCTTTGTGTGCCACTGCAGTCCTGGACCTCAGTGAGCTCCTCCAACAAGCCAAATCTTGGCTAAAGGCAGCAGAGTTTAAATGCTGCTCCTCACTCGCCTATTTGCCGTCCCCTGCCGCCTTACGTAAAGCGCTCATTCACAGGGCTTTGGATCGCCACGCACTCAAGTCCATCTATTCAAAGCAGAAAAATGTGAAAAGAGGATGCTACTGTTTCTTAGCCCCTTCCCTGCCTCCCTCTTTCCATCATTTCCCCCTCCTCCGGCTCGCATGTTCAGCCTTCATCACCATCCTCCCCTCCCCCTCCCCCTTCCCCTCCCTTTCCCTCTCTTAACCGCTCTCCTTTCTGTGGTGACAAAGGGGTTTGGCAGTAAATGGGCTCAACCGGCACACAAACATACGAAAGCTCATCCATCATACAGAGGCGAAGCTGCATAAGACAGACGGCCCTGCTTCATTTCAAAACAATTCTCATTCATTCCACTCTCAAGGAAAGACTGGGGCTAATCTGGAGTGGAATCAGTGGTGCAGGCTGCAGACAGAGCCAGACTGCTGTCCTTGTGCTATTCAGTGATTAGGATACATGAGACCTGATGAGTGTGTGTCTATATGCAGAACAGCAAGCATCAACAGAGGTACCGCAACAACAACAAATCCTACAAGAGATTCTTAAAAATAACACACAGAGCCAAAAAAAAAACAAAAACAAAAAAACCCCGAAACAAATCAAAACAAAAACACACAACATATTGCAGCTGGTGCCCATTGTATGTTTGTGTGCACAGTATAAACAGCTTTCAGTGCTACTGGAAAGCATGCCCCATACTTCTCTACCAGCTCAGCTTAGCTTTTCTTCTCCCAGTGGAGCTTTTCAAGGTCACTGAAAATGCTGTGCAGCCTCACTTCCCTTCACTCAACTGATGCGGTTGCCATGACAGTGACAGTAACATTTCTGCCGCAGAGATAGTGCATCTTGGGATTTAGGTCCCGTCCAGTCTGCTGCACAGTGGTCTATTAATGCTACATGTAGGGATTCGGCCCCTCAGCATGCATGCACTGCCCCTGCCATCTTTTGTGTTAAGCTACACAGGCAGCTTCTGGTTGTGGAGAGGTGGCTGTTGCCCTCTGCTGGCAAGTAAACAGAACTGCACTGAGGTTTACAGGCGGCTAAAAGCTTCTTGTACACACGAATGAGCGACCACGAGGGCCTCTCTGCATCCCACTGTCACTGCAGAAGACTAATTAATTAAAGGGGGAAAAATACACTGAAGTGATTGACAAGCTAAAAAAAAAATCATGAGAAATTGGGTGAGGACATCAGAAAAAAAAGGTTTAGAAGGTTTGGTATATGCACATAAAAGCAGAAAAAGGGGTTTAGAAGGTTTGGTATATGCACATAAAAGCAGAATAAAGGTTTAGAAGGTTTGATATATGCACATAAAAGCAGAAAAAAAGGTTTTCTGAATAGTAGTAACAGCAGAAAGCATAAAAATATCAGCAGGTAAATTGAAACATGGACATTATCTCAGAAGGACAACCATCAAATTTACCAACAAATACATGAA
>JAQQZY010000006.1:28408053-28441431 GCA_030068375.1 Ostorhinchus rueppellii | reverse complement strand
ATAAACCAACATATATGTGGAATAACACACCATCATATATACTGAAAACATGAGCTAACCAGCACTTTGGTCATTTTTCTGATTCATCTTATTAAACTATGTAAGATTTAGCACATTTAATGCCTGAAGCAGATATTTAATAAGAAATTGTAGATCAGTGTAATTATCATGATATAAGCATGTACTCATTGTTTTTTACATTTCTGCACACACAACACCTGCAGTAGGATTCATTCTGTGGTTTATACTTTTTTTTTCATCTAGGGGGTTTCTTGAAGGACTTAGCAGTAACTGAATTGAACTGAATAGAAAATTATCGTTATCACCGCTCTGAATATGGATGGTATTTATTACCAGTTTCTATGTTTACTGAGCTTAACAGGCCATTAAGATGATGCAACAGGGGAACAAAGCCCCGCCCCCCTCAGTGCACCCTATGGGACCTACTTCAGCAAAAATATGAACAGCAGTCAGTGGTGAGAAAATGTACAACCCCTTTTATATAGTGCCAACATAAACATATGATGTTCTTCAAATTAAAAGATAATTTTACAAGACAAGACATTTGCAATTTATGGCAATGCTAGTGAAGAAACAGCTAGTTTGGTTTTGAACAGCTCCATGGACTGTATCCACATGTCTGACATGGCTGCTGCTTTGGCACATTTACCTCAATTTTCAAAGATCGGTGAAAACCACTATTCACCCTATTCTCATGGTTACTGGGGCGGCACCATCTGGTTTATTTTGTGCTAGAACTTCCGGTGGTGCAGTGGAGTCATTGGCGAGTGTTTTACTCACGGGAAGAGAAGGGGTTAATGTTGTGGGCCGGCCTTTAATCTGTATCCACCTCCTCACAGTGAAGAAAACCGGCGTCTTTGGCTGAGGGCGCTTAACTTAATAAACAACAACAAACAAACAAACAAAAAACACCAAAACAACCACATGTCTGTTCATTTCACTTCGTGGATGGGAAACCTACAATCCATCACCCATATCCTGAGAAATGTCTTGGCTATGAAGCTCCGGAGCGACGTCCGCACCGACAGCTTGTGAGGCGATCAGGTAAATTCACATAAAGTTTACTTTGCCCTAACGTGAGTTTGCTGAAGTAGATGCTAGCTACATTTGCTGCTAGCGGCTAACATTCTGTTAGTGACTGCTTGTTAACACACGGTTTAAAAGATTTTAAACAGTGTAGTTGAGGAGTAAATGCTTTAAAATAGTGTTAACCCTGGCTAAGCCGGAAGTTCTAACACAAAGCGGAAGAAAAAAGTAGTTAAAAGGGGCGGGGCAGAATAAGGTGAACAAGTCTGGTCATGTTGAAGCTGCAGTGATGTTGCCAGCGACTCTGAGCAGATGACATCTGCAACTTTTGGATGTGTAATCTTTGTATTTACATATTCTCACTGACTAATGATTAAACAGTTTAACCACAAACTGTGACTTTCTTGACTTGTAAAATTAGCTTTTAATTTCATCAAATGTGTAAATGATGGCATACTTCAAAGTGAATGGAAAAAGTACGCCATTGCTTTGATTTTCGCACAAATGAATGAAACACAGCCCGAGCACGTCGAGGGAAGTGACAGGCCAATGTTTTCATCGAGGGGAAAGTTGGTTTCATGCTCTCATTCTGAGCTCTGGAATGCAGTCAACACAAGCAAGAGACGCAGTGGAGAAAGGCCTGCGGTTGCCATGGTAACCCCTCCCGTCCATCGTGACTTGATGCTCCTCCAGACTGAGGATGAGGTAGCAAGAGCAGGGGAATAAACGCCTCGGAGGAACTTTTGACCAGAGGATTTCATCTTTCATAAACATCGTCATTATCAGTGTCATCGCCGTCCCCCGACCTCGTAGGATTCGGATGCAGAGCGCTGTTCTCTTATTGAGACACAATGCAGTATTTTTTTTTTGTTTTTTTTGTTTAAATCCCCCATCTTTACTGGAGCTTTGTCACTGCTTTACTTATTGGGGAGGAGGAGTTGGGGGGTGGGGGGGTCATATGATCCTATAATCTTCTTGAAATCTACCAGAGTGAGATTAACTTTATTTCATCTCACACTGGGATGGTGGCACAGCTCTATCTTTGTCCCGATTCATTTAGAATTACAGTGATCCCAGATACAGGGCAGAGAGCAGGGTGAACAGCAGGCCGATTAAGTTTTAGACAACAAGACTCAAATATTTAATCAACAAGCCTCAGCCTGACAGTATGTGAAAGGCTTTACTGTTTAAGGCCTATTTTACGTCCTGATGATAAGTGAAAACTGACACTACGAGGAAACTGAAAGGACAATCTGGAAATGTCTGAGGAATTCCACAATGATTCAACAGGATGCAGCCATGCCACTATCCTATTAGCTTACTACTACATCAATAATGAGCGTTACAGAAAGTCCCGCGCAGTGATACGAGATCTCATGCACCTGTACAGTCTATTGCAATACAATACAACATCACTGCAACGAATACAACCTCATCTATGTCACATAGGTGTTACATAACATAGCAGTAATATCTGAGGCTTGGGATTTTGCTGTTTTAGTTGACCAAAAAATGCCTTACACCATTCACAAATACAAGGTTGCATTTGACTAAAATGATTATGTAATTTTCTATAGAGCCTAATTAGTAATTTCTTTGTACACAAGCTGTGTTTAAGTACAAGATATTAAGCTATGACATAAGGAAAGAGGATCTGTATTGTCTTTTTTTACTGAAAAATAGAATATATGGTTAAAAGTGTTTATTTCAATTACACAGTGGAGTTTACCCTACATTAAGTTAATTTTCTGTGTATTAGAAACACAGGCTTAACAATCCATTATAACACCATAATGTACAGGTTCATGAATCATGATCTGAATCAAAACAAAAACCATAATCCTTGATTAAAAAAAAAAAAAAAGAAAGAAAAAAAAACATAGGCTCCATAAAGCTGTCACTTGTTGCAGAGTGGTTACATTGTATTGCATTAGATAAGCAGGTGTCTGAGTGCCCACCCATTCATAGCATTAGTGAATCCTATGAAAACAGATCGGTAGGATGGATCACCTCAGATTTGTTTTTCATATACTGAACAACCAGTGATGCGTTCGAGTTCATAACAGGTCCTTAAACCCGACTGGGAAAAGTTCAGCAGCGGTGTACTCTGACCTGTTGGGCCTGACAGATCACCGGTCAGCCACACGCCGCCGTTACGCACGTAACGTCTTCATTACAATTGGCTGATTAATGCGTAAAACAGGTGCGAATCTGACCTTTATGAGGCCAGTGGTAGGACGGTGAGTATATATACAGTGTATGATAGTGTCAATGTATTGAAAGGGCATACCTGTATGTGTGCACGCTGCTCCACTCTGCTGCCTCCTCTATGCTGCACAGAGCTCCGCGTCTCGACAAGGAAACATGTTGTCAGCATCGCACTGCACAAACGCCGAGCTTGGACACACTCTCACACACACACCCGCACAGACACAAACAGCCGCTAATCTGAGGTAGATGCTTTTGGAGATAAAACTAGGCTTCGGTGCGACATCGCGGAGGCAGTGTGGGAGTCATCTCGGAGCCGCGGCTGACTGGCTGCTGAGAATCTGCACTCCGCTGCGGGGGCGCGCACAACTGATCACATGGCCGCGCCTGGGATGTTTTTACCCCCAGGGGTTCTCAGACCTTTTTGAATGTCAAGGACCCAGATATGAATGAGGTAAAGGTATATGCACAGAGGACATGTTTGATGCTAT
Source organism: Ostorhinchus rueppellii (assembly GCA_030068375.1). Classification (NCBI taxonomy): domain Eukaryota; kingdom Metazoa; phylum Chordata; class Actinopteri; order Kurtiformes; family Apogonidae; genus Ostorhinchus; species Ostorhinchus rueppellii. The sequence goes on along the minus strand of JAQQZY010000006.1, from coordinate 28,437,685 downwards.
TGAGTAGCCAAAGAAGCTTTTTTAGGCAAGTTGTGTTGGTGTTAGGTAATGCTTTGTACAGAATTACATAACCATAGTGAAGGTGGGTGGTAACAGTGAGAGGAGTGAAACCTGGTGGGCAAAAGCTCATCTTATACATCATATCACTGTGTTGGTCTACTCTGAGATGAATTCAGCTTTTCGTCTTATAGCATCTACTTCTATCTTTTTTTTTTTTTACATTAAAATCCATCTTTACATTAGATTGAGTACTGCAAAAACTGTAGATATTTTAATGTATGCTGCTCTTTCTGGATCTTGGAAATCTTGCAAGTTATGATAAGTGCTTTATACACCACATGAATTTATATACTAAACTGCAACAGTTGCAGCCTTCATATAAAACCACCAAGATTAATACATTAAAATAACCCAAAAATCTGATACTAATTGCAGGTGGTGAACACAAACCATGCAATGACATTTATTTGCTTGACCTGTGGATTACCTGCTCTCCTCATGTCCTCGGGTGTATGCAGATGGCAGCTCATTTGTTTGTTTCCCAACCTGCCATAGGGAATTTCAACAAAAGCACAAAGGTCATTCTGACAGACCTCATCCTCTTTCAAGTTATTTGTTTTCCTTGTCCTGCTTAAGCCGCCACATAATTCATTCCTTAACGTCTGGGTGGAGCTGGGGTCAAAATATTAATCATTGAACATGCATGTGTTTGTGCACAGTTGGTAAGCTGCTTGAGGCATTTTATGTCAATGTGAATCGGCACAAAGAGGGAAGATCTAAGGCTGCTGCTCTCTCTGTGTCCTGGAATTAAACATCTCTGACCTGATTAAGCTGGTCCTATTATCACAGTACCTATCCCACTCTCTGCCCAACACTTACACCCTGTGTCCAGCATATGAACTACACCTTCTTCACTGAGACAGATTGTTCCAAGAGACAAAACACACACAGTAAAAACCTCTTTTGAGTTTTTTATTATATCAAAATACAAAAATTTGAGAGGAAAATTTTGTATGGGACTAAGCATTTGAAATGATATGGTGACATGAATACAACACTGCTTTCATATTCTCACAGACATGCCATAGATAGAGCATAGATCATGTGCTAGGCCCATGTCTACGTCATGAGGAGCCACCAGAAGTGAGCCTGTGCGTTTTCCCTAAAAGGCTTGGCGACTGTCACTATCCAGGCCAGTTGTTATCAGGCCCGGGAGCTTTTACATTTTTAGTTCATTCAGTTTCTGTTTACTACAAAGAAACGAGACCCATGGCAGTTGAACATGAAGAGTGAGTAAGACATGATCTCAGACGATACAGAATTCACTGGACAGCAGTGGCGAACGAGAAAAAAGTAATACAAATATTATACATAAGGCTTTGGTACAGCACCATACAGTATGAGTTAATTGCTCACATAAAAGTTAAGTGAAGCGTAATACCTGATGTAGTGACAGAAAAGAATGACAAATCTAAAAAAAAAAAAAAGAAAAATGAAAGAGAAAACATCAGGTTATTGTTTTAATAACAGAGAAAAGTAAAAAATGTTTTTGCTTTGAGTTATTTACATATGAACATTGTTGAATGAAACTGAAAAAATATGGGAACATATACACAAATAAATGACAAAACAATGTACAGAATACAGAATGTAAACATGTGATGTACAGCACAGAGTTCAGTGGATGAAAATGAAATGAAATGTAGTAAATTTTCGTCCTTTAAGCACTACTTGGTTTGCTTGAGTATGAGCATTAGCTAAAACAGTCAACAATGTAGTGCTTATTGTAGCCTACGATAATAATACATTCTAGTTTCTCAGTGCTGGTACACATGAAAAAACAGAGAATATAGAAAATACTACATGTTCTATTTTCCGTCCAATAACAACCAGCTCGGATGTCCATGAATGATTGCTAAATAGGCGTTTTGTATTGTCTCTACATGCAAGATTAATACAATAAAAAATCAAATCAGTTCTAAATATCATCCTATCAGCACCTAGTGATGCACTAAAAGCTGTAAGCAAGAAATTGGAAACCAAAATGAAAAAAAAAAAAAAAAATTAGAAAGAAAAATTAAAAAGCTAACAGTACGTCCAAAGCAGCCCTCTTAAAACACTGTACATGTTTCTGTTGAATATGCAAAGAAGAGCCCGGAAGACAACATCCATTCGATAAACCCATGGAGAGGATGTATGAGTTAACAGCTTTCCCAAATACCTTCACCAATAAGACATACAAAGGTGGTCTGATGACTACTCATGGCTATACTGTACAGTACTAGTAGGCTCTACCTTCAGAGGGTGGTGAGATGGTGTGAGACTGTTACGCCCCTGCAGTAGTGTGCTTGAAAAACAGTGCTGTTAACCAAAGACTGTAGACTTAACGGGAAGTGTATGTGTGTAGAAAATATCCCCTCATGACCTGACGATGCTCTCAGATTCCTTCCCATGTGTCCTATGGCGTGTACTAATCTAAATTAGATTACCAGTGGTGACAATTACGGTATGTTTCTCCTTTTAGGCTGGGTTAATATTGTCAATATCATCACAAATATACTTTAGAGAGGGTACCTTGGAAGCACAGACAGACATTGCAAACACACTATAAAAACAGGTCATCTTGAGTTCATTTGAAAGTAGCATCACAAGTGTCTATTATTTGAGGATATACTACTATTTTCCAGTATTGTCTATCACTGTCATCACACATGATACTGTTATGATAAGGACCTAGTGTCTACCAGAGCTAATTTAGTTGCTCGAACACAAAGGGCTGAAGAGTTGCTTGTGGAAAATGAAGAAAAACAAAACTAAACAAAACAAAAAATCTTTAGACCTCTATTCTACAGCACCACAAAGTTAAACATAGCACCAAGTTGTAATGTTCAAAGCAACTATGCCCTAACACACTTTTCTTTATCAAACTAATGTAAACACAATTTTCTCCACAGCACGTATTGTACATGACTATAGCATGTCTGTGACTCTTAGAAAAAAGTTTCCTTCAGTTTATTTGCTTTGGACACCTGAAGGCGAAGAGATCTGGAGTGAATCTACATGTGTGCTCATGAACGGGCAAAATACAGTATTACTTGTTCCAGAAATATTATAGAGGGCAACACACTTCTGCTTCTAAAGCTTTTCCAATGGGCATTCACGAACTATACATCAGAGAAAATACTACTCAACTTGTGCAGCCAGCGGGCTATGGCAATAATACATTGTACGGTACTAACATTAAAGTTACTTTTCTTCTCAGATAAAATAATGTCTGCTAAAGTATGACAAATGAGGCACCTTAAAATGTTTTAAAAACATTATCCACTTAAAGCCGTACTGTAAGCAAATACTTTTATATATAATCTAATTTCTTTTCCTTGGGATTCTCCCGTCTTTTCATACATCCTTGTACAAGAACGTTTTCCTGTAAAACATGGTTTGATTAATCTTTACAAATACAATACACACCATGTACAGTACATAACAAATATAGAGTTTTTTTTCCTCGTATCATACATGAAACCAATTAGTTAAAGTAGAATACGCACTTTGGCGCATTCATTTCTCACTTACAGGCAATCATCACTTTCTCACTTGTCAAAAGAGATTTCATTAAGCAGACATTGAGTCGATTCATTCATGTGGATATTAGTCGGAAAACCTCTGATTTGCTAGTAGCAGATGGAAAATTATTTGATATGTCTTTAAATGATTGAATCAGCTTTAACAACAGAATGAAAAAGAGTTGCTTCTGTAGCCGGCAGAACAAAGGGGAACTTGGCTCAGAACTGGTTTGGGCCCACCTCATACAGGAAAAACAGACAGAAGTTGAACAATTTGGACTTCATGTGCCAACTGGTCATCTATAAACAACGTAATGGTGTCATTCAATGTACTGTGACATCGGGACATTCATTTCCTGTACAGCAAAACATACATTCATTATCGGTTAGTGTCAAAAATTAACAAACACGCAGTAGAAGTAGCTAGCAAGTAATATACAGTTGTTAAAAGATAAACAGTCAGGGTGGCCATTGTTGAAATGTTTCCCATTGCTTCTAGTATTTGACAGCAATTTTATGAAGCAATCACATTCTCCTCTAACAGCTGCTGTTAAACATTAACATCCTTTCTATTGTGGTTTGTTCTTTCTGCATGAAAACTCCTGTAGTGCTCCTGTACTTTTCCATTGCATTTCCACTTAATGATTTATTTACCGTTTTAAATCTTATGTTCAGTACAGGAAACACAAGCCAGACTTTTATTTTTACGGGCTATGTCCTATCTCTTGGATATGCACAGTTGAAGCAGGTACAGATTTAAAGTGTATACGTTGAAAAAAAAAAGAAAAGAAAAAAAAAACAAAGAAAAAAAGTAAAACAAGTTATGTATCGTCTGTATCAATTTTCTCTTATGTGTCCTTGGCAGAAAAAGAAGTAAAACACACAAAATGTCAGAGTCCCTCACACCCAAAGAGACAAATATGAGAAGGCGAAGGAAAAGGCAGTTGATTCTTATGTAAGAAAAACAAGAGAAAAGGCAAAAAAAGGCACCTTAACATGTGCCACATCACAAATGATTCCTTAATAATGAAATACATACTACAGTACACTTCACAATTCATCACCCTGTTCTTCTAATCCTACAAGTCCAACCTCTGTTGAGCAGTAAAGTCCCAAATTATTTTGAGAGTTCTCATGAAGGCTATGGTCTTTGTCTTAATGCTGTGCCAGAATGATGAGTGTAAAGACACTAAGCCATCAAGCACTAAAAAATTAAGACACTGTTTTCTAATTGGCATTGGATACTAAATCAAAATGAACGTATGCCAGCTATTACTGAGAATAAAAAGCTTCTAAATTAGACAAGGTTAGGCCATATTATCTGTCTAAATGAGTGTGGCGTGTGATATAAACCTTTTTATCCATACGTTTCATATGTAAAAAGGTCAAGTACGTACAGTATACCACAAGAATTACAGCAACTCTGCGTTTACTCTGAGGTATATTTTGTGGTAAGAACCCTGTGTTAAATACTGACACTATTTGTATTGTAGGAAAGGTAGACTCATGTCCTTGTCCAAGGACGCACCAGGCTTAACAGTACACTGTATCACTGAAAAACCTAAAGATATGGACCCCTCGATGACCAGTGAGTGAAAAAATTTTAACGTGTTGTGACATACTCAACCAACACATTTTTATTACTGTAGGAGGAAGCTTAATTCCCTTGTTTTACTATTTATATACATTATATATTTTCAGAGCATTTTCAAGTGAAATTCCTCGGAGACAAGTAGTGGTGATAAATCAGAAAAGCCATTGTTCTTATCTTTAAATAAGATCTCCAACCCCAGAGTATTCAGCTTCATGTTTCCCGTCCCCCAAACAACGATGAACTTTAGAGATTATAAGAAACGTATTAGCTTGATACAGAGACCGGGGTGGAGTGGGGGGAGGGGGGGAGGTGGGTTTTGGGGGTGGGGTTTTTTTGGAGCGGGGAGGTCAGTTTCGTCGAGTCCAATGGCTTGGCCTGTCAGTGACAGTAGTGGGCACATGGGTCAGCGTAGAGTCCCATAATTTGGGCCCTCAGAGTCTGCACTGGCCAGAATGCCTGTCTGGTCCTCCTCAGACTGCCTGCGGTGCAGGAGGGAGGTCAAATAGAGATAGGGGTTCTTCTTATTTTGCCTTTTCCTCTTTCTGTGGAAGTCGAGATCCTCTCCCTCTTGGGGTGTCTGAGATTGCTGCTGGGTCTGAGAGGGAGACACACCTGAAGGGAAGGCAGCAAGTCAACACAGTATAGAACCACAAGTACATCTACACATGGACCTAAGTATGATATACATTTCTTTTTCTTTTCAGTATTAGCATTTATGTCATTGATCCTAACCAAGGAGGATCTGCAAAACCTCAGCATCCATAAACAACAGTGAAAAAATGAAAATAAAAAAAATGTGAAAAATGGTCATTCAGGACAAGAAAATTTCCCTTTCCAAGATTTTTAATACAAGAAAATCCATCTAGTTTCAAACAACCCAAAGATAACTTAAAGATAGAGAAATCAGACCAAAAACTAGTACAATTGGAAAAAAAGAAAAATCGTTTTCTCAATATGTGAACATACTGACATTTGGCTACAAATGCCATTGTCTTTAAATAGACGATAATATTCTTTATCTCCCAGACAAAAACAAATTTATAAGTAACAGAAAGCTTTCATTGATTTTTCCAGTACTGACTCTTAAGTCAATAATAATAAATATATTGTTTAACTCTGGAGGAAAACCATGAATAAAACACATTAACTGTGCTGTATTATGTTTGTAGGAATGCATAATTGTGCTGTGGTGTAAAACTGAAACATACGAACACTTTAATAAGATGTTTTCCAATTCATCTTATCAAAGTATGTACGTTATAGCACATTTTATCGCTGAAACTTCATTGAATAACAAGGGACCAGTGTAAATATGACATACAAGTAAATTAAGTAATACAACGGTAAGCTAAATGTATGGCTATGTATGATGCAAAAACACATGCATCAGCTGGAATAGTAACCCAATCATAACAGAGGATTCATGACATTTGGCAAATAGTATTTACAACATACACTTTGTAGTTTAATGTCAGTTTAGTTTAATCTCAGACGCTAAAATTGTAAATAAATATCTTTTATTTAACTACATTTATCTGACAGTGAAAAAGAGATCTGTGGGCGCCTTCAGTGGCAGCTACTACTCCTGATGTGCTAATGCTAATGCTAATGCTAGGTGCTGTGTGTGTAATAGGAGGTCAAATGCAGATCAGTTTACCTTCGGGGACAAAGTTTGCAATCTTAACCTGCTGTTATGATTCAGTACAAAAAGACTGGACAGATACTGTGACTGCTGGGATTTCTGTCTTATACCAAAGGTCCAGAATGTTGGTGTTATGACCATAATGATAAACACAGATTGCTATTTATTTATTCATTTTTGTACTTGTGCATATTTGTTTTCTTTTAGTGTTCTGTTTGTCTGTTTGATATGTGAGTGTTTATGCGATATGTTTGTGGGAATGCCACCTAGATGGAATGTTGGGGACAAGTTCACAACATTTGTAAAAATACTCTAATGGTGTCAATGCTATTGGACAAATTATAAATAAAGTTGTAAAACAAACAAAAAAAAACAAGACTGGACAGAAAAAGATATGTCAAGCTGTTTTTTGCTCACTCCTGCTAATAAGCTAAGTGGTAAAGGTTAATGCTAATGCTAATAGTACATCATATTTACTAAAGGGGTAAAATCCAGAGATCAAACTGACTTTTGGGGATAATCAAGACTGATAATTTTTCAACTTTTAACCTTTTGTTATGGTTCAGAACAGCCAACATCATTAGATCGAACTGAAAAGGTATGTCAAACTTTGTCATTAAGTAAAGATGAACTATTGTATTTATCCCAATCCTTCTCCAACCATTGTAGAGTACTACACCACCCACACACTTCAGATCAGCCCTTTGTGTATTTTCTTTAATCATCTGACTAACCTGTTCTCCTTCCGGAAGTTGTGTTGTTATTATTGTTGGCAGCCACTCCCTTGGCTTTAGTAATGCAGTGGTGTAGCAGTGCTGGTAAGCTCTCAGACCCGGCAGGATCACTAGACGCACCTAGAGGTTCCCTGACAAGAGGAGAGAGGCACAGCATACATTGTTCTGCATTAATCCAACAGTCATGTTCAATCCTGTCTCAGACTGAAAAGACAGAATGGCTCTTTCATTGCTATTTCCAGTGGGTGCTATCAAATGATTGGATGAGCTCTTGCACTTCTACTGAGAGCCCTTTCACTAAGGTGATGAATTCCACTTTCTATTTGCATTGATGGATGAAAAAAGTTAGACACAAATAAAGAAAGACAGAAAGAAGGAAGCACTGAAGTATAAAAAAAAGTCAAAGAAAGAGAAAGAAGAGTAGACAGAATGTGGCAGTGGCTTTGGTGAAAGTTTGGCTCTAAGTTGCTTCTCAAACACTCATTATATTAAAGACCCAGTCCGGGATTTAGACGAATCGTTTTGATTCAGAGACACAAGATTAATTTCACTCTCAATTTAAAATTCCATTACTGAGAAACAAAACATTTTTTTCCTAAAATGGAAACAATCACAATATAAAAAAAGACATGGATACTTAGATATAATTTTAGATCATAAATGTAATTACTTATTCAGGTATGGGCCTTTAAATAATAACTGCTTCAGAAATGTGAGCAATATTGTTTGGTTTGCTGTATAAAACTCATAAAATGAAAATAATTGCAGGAACTGTGAAACTACTGTTCCTTGATTTTATTTTCAACTCCTCCAGTACCACCATTTTTAGTTTTATATAAGAGTACTTCTCCAGCTTCATTTATATTTATTTATGTGCATGTGTTTTAAATAGGAAGCAAAAACAAGAAGCTGTCTTTAAATTGTGAAGAACTATTTTCATTTCATGAGTGATACATGCTAAGTTGAATGAAAAATAATCAACGTTTAATCGGCAGAAAAAATCACGGGTTAATGTATCATCACTGTCACAGTAAGCAATCTGTTTTAGAAATATTTTACCTCATACCGATTACTCTTGTTTTGCTGTCCATCTCTCATAGAAAGATGCAATAAAGTTTACTTAAGTCCAAATAACCTCATAAACATTTTACATTTAAGTTCAGGTTCATGAGGCCTTTCAAAGATCTGAATACAACCAGCGTCAAAGCTTGACTTAAAACTTCATTAAGTCAAGTTGTTGTGCCAAACATGTGTTTCAAAAGGCATAGGAACACAAAGCTTTAGAGATGCTGTCCATCATTTGTCACTGTGGAGAGAGAGATTGAGAGGCATTAGCAGAGAGGGGGAGACAAATCTGAGAATTGCAACAGTCCTGGACAGATCGAGAACATTTCCATTATGACATGTACTGTGCGCAGAGGCCACAGCGTGTTAAATAGAGTACATTTCCATAGACATAAACACTGTACAGCACACTTTCATAAACATGAACACTGCGTACAGAGGCTTCACCATGCTGACGGGAGGAGATGGCAGGAAGAGGAAATGGCCGTTAAAGAACAGTCACATGACAGGAGGAGGAAATGGCCATTAAAAACAGTCACATGACAGAGAAACGAAAGCACTTAGGACAACAAATGTGACAAAGAATTTAGTTTGAAAATTGTTGTTATTTGTTTGGTCATAGAGAGAAGTTTAGAGAATGCATGCATGGCATTTTGCACATGGAACAAAACTTTAAAGGGGAATACTCCAGTCTATCATTCATGTGCGTCCTCTATTGATTCAAGGCTTTTTTGTGCAGGGAAACATGTCTCTATTCAACAATCAAAAAGCAAAATCAAATGCTTCTCCACCGTCCAAAACCCTCCTCGTGCTTGCTCACAAGCCTAATTACTGTAGCTTTCACCACAGCAGGCTTACTGTTCCTTAGAACTGTATTGACAAATGTATCCTGCAGTCATTATTACCATTAGCTGTACTTCACTTGAATCCAGCACAGAGGCACAACCCAAAGCGATTCCCCTTTAAAGGAGAGAGTGATTAGAGCCCTCCCCCTGCTGACCCCTCCCCTCTCAGACATGGGTCCGACCCTTACCTATTGCGGCGTAGGGGACCGGGTCACAACACCGCTGCCCAGATAGCTGAGATCAATCAAAAACAAATCAGGTAAGACCCTTACCCTCTATAAAGCAGCAGCCCTATAAGCTACTTTCCTTAAAGGCCAGTGATAGTGCAGAAGCAGATCTCTGCTTCGTGACTTAAGCTACTGTATGACTGTAGCTTCTAGGGTTGTGAGGTCGGTGTGAGGGGGCGGTGTGAAGTATAGAAATACAGCAGGGCGTCAAGTATGAGTCTCAGCCACATTCTAATGTAGGTGTAAACAATGTATGTATCTGAAAACACAGGGCCAATGGACATTGAACTAAAATCCGCTTAGGTGCTGAAAAAATAATTGGGAAGGAGCGCTTTCTGAACTCAAAGTGAACTCATTTGAGGTGCTTTTTCAATGGGATTCATGTGGACAAAAACCTCCAGGAAAAGATACTCTCTTTTCAAACCATGAATCTGCTTTTGTTGCCATGGCATGGTCATACTAAACCAGTAAAAACTCTGATGTAGCATCAATTCTTCATCACAGAGTCAAAATACTGTCAAAACCCACAGAAGATTTGATCAGAGTTTTTTTGCTATGATAATAGCTATTATTATTTTATTTAGTATGATTTTGCCAAAAGCATTAAAAGCATTTCAAGTGTTTAAATAATCAGAGTGCTTGTAGTTGGAGCTTTTTGTCTGTTCATGATGGCTTTGATTGAAGGATTCCCACATAAAAACTGACCTAAGGGCAGATAACATATTTTAGTTTTTATCTGTATTATGTAATTTTTATGAAATTTTCAAAATATATGTTTATAGCGTATATGTTTAACTGTAAGGCTGAGCATAGAAATGACAATTTATTATGTTACTCTTTTTACCAAATGAAATTTATTATCTGATCAAATTTGGTTTTCATCCAACTGTGTGTAAAATGCCTCAATTCAAAGTTTCAGATGCAGAAAAATTCACAGTTTTAAAAACAGTATAGTTAATAATTAAGAAATGTCATTTAAAAACTTATTGAAATAATTAAATTCCATTCTATTTTCATTATAAAATAATAATAAATGAGACTGAATAAGTGCTATCAAATGCTATAAAAGTACCTGACTTGAGTTTTCACATGCCATCCAATTGTTTAGAAAACTGTCATTTTTATGAACTGATAAAATGTGTGCTAAATGCAATTACATGCCTTCTGCATATTAAAGTACAATATGCATCTTAATTATGCCTAAAAGGAAACATAAATGTCAAACTGGATAAATATAGAGGAAATTTGGAAAAGAGAGCAGTTGAGGAGAGAAGTCTCCTCTTTCAATAAATATGTGACTATTCTCTACTGGAATGGATCACCTACCCTGAGGCTGATATCTGGAGCTGAGAGGGCTCTGAGGGTAGCATCTCCTCCTCTGTCCTTCTCTGGGATGGCCTCTGCCCGAAAACATCCCTGCCCTCAGGAGGGGGAGAGGGAGACTGAGAGGGGTAACTGGCTGCAGTGGAGGCATAGGACATGTGGGCGTGGTAACTGGGGCTGGGTAGCTTGGCGCCCTGGCTCTGAGTGGGAGAGGCTGTCAAGGAGGACCTCCGGGAGAAACCGACAGCGACCGAGGGCTGCAGGGTGATCTCAGGCATCTCCAGAGACCGAGAGGTGCGGAGGATGCTGGGTCGCGGAGGGGGTCGCACTAGAATATCTGGGGAACCTGGCTGGGTGCTAAGTGGGCTTTGGGAGAGTGGAGAGAGGCGAGAGGGCTGTAGGACTAGAGGGGGTAGGCTGGGGTCTGCCCGGCGCCCCACCCTCGGGCTGAGCCAGGACTGAGGGCTACTACTAGGGGCTGTGCTTGGGCTCCCTGCACGGGCTGCCGGGTCAGGGTAAGGCAACACTGGTACACCCACACCGTGGGCCGTGTGTCTGAGCTGGCCGAGACTCTGGGCCTGTTGCATAGCTAAACGCCTAACCGGTGGCCCCGGGGGCCGGTCTCTGCCTGGGGGAGCCACAGGGACCTCCAGCTGCAGGAGTCCAGGGCTTGTTGGATCCTTTAGGGAAGGAAAATGCAGGCGACTGGGTGGGAGAGAGTGTGGAGGATATGGGGGTGGGTCGGGGAGGTCCTGGGGATGATGTAAAGTATGGTGAGGTGGGTATATGAACCGTGGACCCTCTAGACCCAGGAAGGGTAGCTCATGAGGCTGCCAGCTTTCAGGTGAATGAGGAGGAGGGCTGTGTGTGTGAGACAGAGAATGGCCAGAGGCAGTGTACTGATGGTGCTCCATCTCTCCACTCTCCTCGGGGATGGAGGGGTAACCAAAGGGCCCCTCAGCGGTGCCTGGGGGCGAGGACAGAGCAGAGCTACGCGGGCTGATGTCAGGCATGTAGAATGGTGGCGGTATCCCTGATTCACCTCGGCTGCCTAGATACCCATAGAACGGGCCCTGGGGAAAGCCCCTGTAGCGGGAGGCTGGGGCCTGCCCTGAGGCGTGAAGTGCACTGCCCTCTGCAAAGCTCATACCTTCCATGGGCCTGTGAAGGCGGGGGCTGTAGGTGGGGGGCTGCGTTGACTCCAGGCTGGAGGACGTTGGGGAGAGCTGGGGCCGCAACGTGGGCATGATGGGTGGCAGAGGACCAGGGTCAAAATCATTCTCCTCATCAGACTGCCGGAACTCAGGGTACATGTCAGACTCCTCTGCGAAGGGGAAGCCCTGGATGCGCCGGGGTGGTGGGCTCTCCATAACGAAGCGGCCATCAGGACCGCGGCTTATCAGTTCAATAGGCGTGGTGACCTCTGCCTCATGCTTAGACACGCTGTATTTCTTGCTGGCTATGGCACGCTTGGTTTTTTTGTAGAAGGAGAGCTCTTTTTCTTTTTCTCTCTGAGGGCTAGGCAGCTTCCTGACGTACAGGCCTGGACCGTGGGAACCGTCTGAAGAAAGAGAGCGGGGCCGAGATGGAGGGGAGCTCTCTGGACTTATCTTCCCAGATGATAATCTGATATAAAAAATGCAGACACAAGGCACTGGCTTAATTTAACAAAAACATGGGTCCCACGTGAGGGAAAGGTAAAATGTAGGCTTTTGATGTTGTAAATTAAAAGACAAAACTGCAGTTTCATTCTTAAATTAAATAAATGACATAAGACAAAGCCAAAGCACTCAAGTCAAGACAGCCATAATGAACTGCATTGTGATAATGACCAGTTTATGACGGCGGCAGATCCTGATAGGACAGCAGGTAATGAACCAAGCCAGAATGACAGGATGAGAAGAGAATCAACGACACAACCATGACAACCATGTCACAGATCTATTGAATCTACATCTTCTTGAGCAGAAGTGTGAACAGCTTCCATATGCTGCACCAAATGGTGATGTGTGGAAAGCACATGAAATCTAACCAGGCCTCATTTGCCCAGAACCAGGAGCAGCATAGTCAGCTCTTTCTAGGTCACTAAATGCATCAGGTAGACATACATGTATCAAGAGTGCACATTTACTGTACTGTACTGTACATGCAGCTGAGCCAATGCAGTTAGATTCCTTTATGATACAGAAACGTCCGTGCATGCAAGTAGGCTTCACTACAGCAAATACTCATTATCAGTAGATCATTCCTATACAATGCATCAACCATGCAGCCAAGCCAGTGCAATGCAGCGCACTCTGTATTTTGGTGCAGGCAGGCACTCACAGGGGGCTGGCGGGCGGGGGCAAGAAACTGCTCCTGGCAGGCTCGTCCCAGCAGGGCTCTACCCCTGGCAAGGGGGTGAGAGGAGGCCTGCGATGGGAGACAAACGACATGGGCCTGGTTCATCTTTGACTATGCCAAAAGACCTTGTGGGAAGTGTGAACTCCCTGACCTGCCTGGACCATTTACTAAAAATACACAAGAGTATCTGATACTGATGATTTACCTAAAGTCTCAGGCAAACAAACATTTAATCAATCTGGAATGGGATTTACATAGATTATTGTCACAAATGAGCTTTTTATATAAAACTGAAATGTAGTCATACATGTACACAGGTTTTACAGACAGACAGACAAATACACACATGTAGCTGATAGTGTACATTAAATGTGCAGCTAAACAAAAAACAGCATTATTAAACACTGAGAATCATGCAGAAAGCAGACAGCGTTTGAGGTTAAAGAATACAGACGGATCAAAAATCAATACAAATACTGCAGCTCGGGCACTCTGGGTAATGTGCCTGAAATGCTGACTGGACTTCTTTGAACTCTGCTTTATCTGCCTGTGATCCGCTAGAGGTTGCTACTGTCCATGTTCTTCCACATCCATGTTCTCCTAAAAAGCTTAAGCATAAAACCAGTGTTTTTCTTCATCTCCTGGGCTTCTTCCTCTGTATTTTAACAAACATCGTACTTTGTTCCCAATACAGAACATATGTTTTACAGAATGAAGTTAATGTTTGAAGGGTTCACTATTTGTAAATATTGGTCAAATCTATGTCTTGTCACTGCAAGTATGGGAGGAGAAAATTTTGTAAAAACTGTAAAGTGCAAGAGAAGATGCACAGTAGTGGCCACCTCTGGCAGACTGCAGGGGCTCGAACACTGGCTTTACTTACGGTGACTCTATGCTTTTCCTGAAGTGTGTCACCGACAACGGAGGATCTGAGAGGACAAAAATATTTCAGTTCAGCATTTTCTCTGCTGAGGATCACACCAGTGGAAGACAGACAGTTACTGCATTTAATGTGCATGGGGTGCATTAACCACAGACGGACACAAACCTGGTTTACGCTTGAGTTTGCGACGGTGTTGCTTGTTCACAAAGCAAGCTGCTAGAGTGCTAAACAGTACTGCTGCTGCAAGAAAACAGATAGTTGCCACAACACCAGCCACCACAGGCCGCGCCAGCCCCTCATCAGCTACCTCTGGGTGGGGGAAGGGATCTGATGAGTCACAGGGAACAATCAAAAACCTATGGCACTTCATAAATGTATTTCAAATTTAGTGTGGAGATGATAATACTGACCTGTGCTAGACACTCCCACTACGTTGCTACTCTCACTGATCAGGTCATCCATGACAGCCATCACTCGAAACTCATACCAGGACTCCTGCCACAGAAAAACCATTTCATATACATTTTAATGTGCACAGCATGCTCCGACAAAGCTGAGAGCATCACATAGTCTGAGTGTTGTACCTGGTGATTTACATGTTTTTTATCCATAAAGTAGCTCAGATAGCTTTTGTGTTTCAGTTTTTTAATGCACAGTATATCATTTCTGTATAATGAATAACAGAATACAGAGCCAGATCCACAGAAGGATCAAAATATAGCATATAATTCATAAAGCAGATGGAATAGGTGAAATTCACGGCAAAGTGACCTGCCAAGCAAGTACTGTCATAGTGTGGCTGTGTCATCCACGATATAAATTGGTAAATATTCTAACTTTTGGTGCAAAATCAGTCCTCTTTTATGCAAATATGCCTTCTTACAAAAACTGGTGCAGATTATCACATACAGTTTGGATTAATGTCTGAAGAAATCATGTATTAACTGAACACAAACTCACTCACTCTTTCTGTATTCTCTCATTTTCTCAAAATCTTTGAGTCTGTGAAGCTCAGAGATATGATTAATGATAATCATATTTGGGTTTTATCTCAGAGTTTCATAGTCAAAAAGTAAAAATGCCCCAATTTCACAGATGGAGATCAGGCTGCTTTATTGAAAACACTTCATAAACACCTTATAACATGTATTATGTTATATTATAAACATTTAATGATTACATCACAATACAATTACTATACTGTTCCCCTATATACACTTGCACACACACACACACACACACACACACACACACACACACACACACACACACACACACACACACAAACAAACACATGCCTGACTATCCTCAGTTGTTATTCACAACACACTCACTATCAATATGTAACTGCTTTAGGTTGTTGTACACTGTATATGTTTGTTGTTTTGTTTTGTTCTGTATGTATGCTTTGTTTACGTCTGTCTTTTGTCACCTGGTTTATTGGTTTGTTCACCAATTTCACTAATAAAATAAATAAATAAAACACCTCCTAACCTTGGAATCTGAGTGTAATTGTTGAAGAACACACAACATTAATTAATATAAGATCCTGCATAATCCAGTGTTAATTAACCCTTGCATACATACATACTGGTCACTACAGTGGATACCTATTCTACAGCTGTTCTCTTCTATATTCATGGATTTTGTTTTTCAGTTTTATATCAGCTAACACATTGGATGCTTATGCATCATCCCATACACTGCAATTGATAACATCACTGTAACTTTGTTGTTCTTGATCAACCTGATCATACATGTTTGAGTGTAAATCACTTGCTTGTTATTGTTATTCAACTGTAATAAAAAATACAAAAACTTTTTTTAATGCATATTATCTCCATGAAGTGAGTAATGACTAGTATTAGAATGTGTTAAAATGAGAGAAAACATCAGATTAAATGTTTTTATTTCATAGTTTTCTCATAGTACATCAGTAAATGCATGTGTCTTTGCTTAGTGGACATTTTTGCAACTCCATGAAAAATGCCTTCACAAAAAACGATCAGTCGCATAGTTTTTCAATGCCTAAAGAGGAATAAAAACACTTAGGAAAAAAATCTTGATTAAGGTTCTCCTAATTCATACATGAAAGGGTTAAGTTACTGCTGCTGTGCCATGTGTAAATGCACACAATATGAGAAACCACAGAAATGCATGTGTTGTTTTGGTTTCTGTAAAATGTTAGCACTAACAAGTAAACAGAAAATCATTAATAATGTTTTTTTTGTAGAACTGATGCCTGAGCAACATTGTTTTAAGAATCTGGCAATAATAGAACATTTTTCAGACCTGATAGTATAGACTAAAAACTGAAGTCTATTATGGCGGGCATTTCAGTAGATTATGGTATAGATACTAAAACACTACAAAAAGGAAAAGAAGATAAATACACATGCACATCTCTGCTAATTAAACACACAAATTAGGGTTTTTTGCACTCAACAGTTTTCATTATGGACTAATTTGTAAGCTGACATGTAAAACACCCATGAAACACTAGACACATTTCTGCTGCTTGTAAAGCTCAGATACAAAATAAAGGCAATTTAAACACAGATTTAAAAAAAACTGTATGGATGTGTCTACTGACGAATCATTAGTGCAAAATCTTTCGTGACTGGATGCTTAAATTAGAGCAGAAATGTGGTCAAATTTATGGTAAGATTAGAGGACTTAATCTATTTTTTCTAGATATGGTCATTAATAATGTGATGTATGTGGGATCATGGGAGCTGTTGTTTTTCCCACCATTACTGATGAAAAATCTGACATGAGCAAAGCAGAAATTCAATTTACAGATGAGGTAATGTATTAATTTTATTTAATGAGGTACATACACATTGTCTTACTTCATTCCAATGAAAAAGCTGCAAAGAATGTTCACTAATTTTATGAAACCACCGACAGGCAAAAAGAAATGAGACAGGCCATTGAACTTCCCTGATCACTTGCAGTAGCCTTTATCACTTATAACAATTACTTTAACATAGTTTAACATAGTATTAAACATAATGTAAGGACAGACAAATACAGTAAGCCCATCTATCCATCTTCTGTACCCATTGTATCCTCACTAGGGTCACATGGAGCCTATCCCAGCTACTTAAGGGTGAAGGCGGGGTACACCCTGGACAAGTCGCCAGTTCATCACAGGGCTGACATATAGAGACAAACAATCATATCACAATCACAATTCACACCTATGGAAAATTTAGATGAACTGATTAACCTATCAGTGAATGTCTTTGAATTGTGTGGGAGGAAGCCGGAGTACCCGGAGAGAACCCACGCAGACAACATGCAAACTCCACACAGAAAGGTCCCATCAGTGACTGGAGTTGGAATCAAACCCAGGACCTTCTTGCTGTGAAGCGCGAGTGCCAACCACTGCACCACCATGTCGCCCAATACAGTAAGTCCAGTTTAGAAAAGTTTATAGAGAACTATAAATGTATATTTTGTAATTTCCAACTGTTCAAAACTCAACAGTTGTAAAATACACTTAAATGTCAAGTACTAACTAAAATAATTATTGGTTATACCCACAAACAAGCTTTAACCACATTATTAAAAGCACCATCCTGTCAAAGTGCCTCTCCAAATATGTTTAACACCATAAAATTTGGACACTTAACAAAAAAATGTTAATGAGCTCATCAGTGAAGTCTTTCTTCACAACAGTTCCTATTTAAACCTCACTGATACACAAGGGAAAGTCCAAAAGTTCACAGACAAATGCAATCAAACTTTTTTATTTCCTTTATTGCCAGAGCTGTTTTTGACACAGTCTTTGTCTTTGACATTTGTCTGAGGACCTTTTGACCCTCCCTCATATTTCTGCATTAACTGGTCTGATTTGTCTGACCTGAACGAGGTCTCTGGCAATGAGCTCTGTCTCCGTGGATGGGATCTGGTCGTCCAGGGCCTCCCACCTCTCCCCGAGACGAAACTCCATGATGTAACGGTCGATGGGTGAGGAGTGGTTGGCTGGAGGGAGCCATGTGAGGAGGACACCGTGCTGCGTGCGATTGGCTGTGAGGCACCGTGGTGGAGTAAGAAGCACCAGTGGTTCTGGGGTACCCAGAGGGGAGCCTGCAGAACAGACATAAAGGCTACATGAGGCTCAGCCCAGATACGAACTGTGTCCTGCAGCAGATCACCTGTTTGGTATCAAACTGTATAAAAGGTCCCAATGATTACTTATTGCAGTTATTTGAGCTAAGAGCAGGTGGTTTGCATAATTACCTCTATATAAACACCTGGATGAAACAAGAAGGCATGCCATATTTCATCAATATTTCTAGATCTAACAATTTCATTTCATTGCTACTCACTGTCAGTCACAACTTTAAAATATTGAAGTTATTTATGTTAAATCTGCCCTTTGTTCAAAACCGAATAGAAAAAGAGAAAAGCAATTTTCATTTATATGTTCTGGTGCTCTACGTCAATAAAAAGCTCATTTTCTTCATTAGATGAAATGTATGTGCCATCAATAACCTATTGTTAGGCTTATACTATTATAGTGGCATAAAATGAAAAGAAAAAGATAATTAAACTGGCAATTAATTGTCAATGGCAATTTCATTATCATGACAACCTACTTCAATATCCCACAACAACACTAAGTATAAACTGTGCTCCATGCCTTGGGAAAATGGTTTAGAGGCTTGATGGTTTGGCTCAGTGAAAAAAAAACCTCACATGAACTCCGTTTGATCCTGTATGGAACACAGACAGATTCAACTCCCAGTACAATCCACTGTATAACTAAAGTTGTAAAGGATGGTGAGGATACCTCATTTTTCTTTTCAAAAGAATATACATATATCATACATTACATTATATAACAAGATTAATATCATTAGTTGTAAAAAGTATTGAACCATGGATGTTATTGTCCATTTCTATTATTCTTTTAGCTTGTGTATGTGTGTGTGTGTGTGTGTGTGTGTGTGTGTGTGTGTGTGTGAGAGTGTGTGTGTGTGTGTGTGAACTAGGTCAAAACTGTACAAGACTCAATTAGCCTTTGTTGAATGAAGGTTAACAGGTTTTCTCCAACACATTATTTACTAACAGCACATGGGGTTACTCTGCATAAAACAAAGGCAATATTCTGTTGAAGTAATTGTCAATAAGTAATTAAGTTTGAGCTAATCTCCATTTCCAAAATCACAGGGTTTCTTTCAGCCTCTCCATAGTTTGAGTTTGATCAATACACGGGTCACTTCACACACCAGTTTCAATATTATTCATTCACAAAGTGATATCATCAGACTTTTTTCCAATAGGTACCAGAATGTGTCTACATGGCTCTGTTATACATAGTTCTCCTTTTCAAGTGGCTCACTGCACACACAGAGGATTTAGGGTGTGCCTTCATCTGTGTATGCTTTAATTCAAAACCTCCACTTCTTTGTCCTTTCCGCTACTCCAGTAGAAAATCTGGCCATGCACTATTCTCCCTTCATAGCTTTTTTTCTGCTGAGACACTGATTTTAAATACCATACACCTTAAATTCAATTTCTGTTGGGGAAGCAGCACACAAAGACTGAATTGGCAGCGTGCCCTTGAGCCGTGACATGAGCTGAAACGCAAAATAGAAAAATCTGACTTTTTCAAGCATTAGTTCAATTAAATGACCTCAATACCAAAATACAGGTGGCTAATACATACCTATTAAAAATATGTTGACTTCTGAACATCTAGCAGTGTGTGCGCTCTTAGGGGTGTGGTTTTGCCCATGATGGTAAATAGCACACATACACGAACTGAGTCATCACTGATATGTACATTCTTATGGCAACTTTTTGATGTGGGCTTTTTTGTTCTGGTGGTAGTGTTTTTGTTTAAACGTAACCCTAGCAAAATAAAAATTCAATAAAATGTTGGTGTTTTGGGGGATTTTGGGTGATAAAAGAAACAAGGTTATACCCCTTTAAAATGCTACAATTTATTTATTTTTTTTAATTTTTTTTTAACAAAAAGACTATTTTAATAGTTATTATCAGAACTGAAAAGAATTAAAATTTGTGGAGAAAATTTGTCATTAATTACATTTTTATGCCATTTTTTGTACATGTATATTCATTCACTCATCTTCTGAACCCGCTTTATCCTCACTAGAGTCACAGGGTACATGTATACGTTTATCCTTAAAGTACTGAGTGCTAGTAATGCATCAAAAGTGATGCTAAAACTGATGTCAGACTCCAAAAATTAAAACAAAATTTAACTTAGTGTAGAAAATATGAAAGATATTTCACTTTTGGGGTTTTTGAGAAACATCAGGGTCACGTCCCTTTAAAATGGCATGTAAAGGGTTAAACCACCCAGCCTTAAAAGGGGAATGTTTGATAGTTATAATCATGACCAAAGATGATTAAAATATTTATCACAGTTAAAGTGAAAAATAACAGTAATTTGTTACATTTTTGCAGCATCTTTCAGACTAACTAACCCTCGAAAAAAAGAAATACGCATCAAAACCAAACTTGGTGCCAATCACTGACCAGTTTCCTACTGTGAAAATTCTAAAAATCCATTTAGGATGTATCATATGGAAAATAATTCTTTGTGTGTGTGTGTTATTTTAGAATTATATATCAGGGTTAAAATTTCCCCAAAAAATAATGAATACATAATGATACTAAGGCCTAAGCTGATTAGAAAATTAAAGTAATTTAAAATGGAAAATAATATTAATATATACACTTTCATAGCATCTTTTTTGACATAGACATTTTTGTCCTCAATGAACTCAAAGGAAGTGAAGTCCAAAAGTTATTGTCATTACTTACATGTGTGAAATCTCTGCTTTGATGATTAAAATATGTTGAATTTGAGAAAAGTCTCTAATTATACTTTGAAATATTGTCTGGTTCCACCCTGGTCTATGATCTATATGCACTTTTATTTTAAGACTCAGTGTATTTAAATGGAATCCCAACACAGTTCATACACACCATACATACAGGCACATATATGTGCCTTCATTTGATTGAGGATTACAGGTTTTCTTCATTTTGTCATTTAACCAGTTTAATTTATCAAGTTTTAAAGCACAAATGGATTTAAGACAGCAGAAAAGCTAAAAATACATGCATTGTAAATAATGTCAGCTGTGTTTCTTGCATATGTATTACTGCAGTGAGGTTTGCAAGTAGAAATAATGTGTAAAAGTGTAAAAGTGTGAAACTTGCCCGTTTTTAAAACGGCTGACAAAGTGAAAATATATACATTAAGTTAGACATCACTAGAGGGCAGTATATTCCATAATGCTTCTGATGAGCATGCAAAATTAAAAATAGTCTGTCTGCAGGACAAATAAAACCGTCCCATGAAGTAATTTAAAAATCCACTGGGTGTTGAGCAGGGTAGCCTCAGTATAAAACAGCCAGAAACAGAGGAAAGCTTCTGATTATGTGCTGAAGGCAGTAAGAGCAGCACCCACCTGCAGTGTTGACTGTCACAACTTCGCTGAATGGGCCAGTGCCCAGTTTGTTCTGTGCCAACACACTGAACTGGTACTCTGTCCCAGGCTCCAGCCCTGGCACCACCAACCAGGTCTGAGCACCAGAAACTGGCATTGAGTGCCAGTCATGAGGCCCGAAGTCTATTCTTTTTGACCTGAAAACAGATATGTGAAAAAAAAAAAAAAAAGGAAAATATAAGATGTATGATTTAAAAACGAACTATAATTTGTCACAAGCTGTTGCTCAGTAAGTGGAAATTCATGTTTATGTTTAGGAGACAGATATGAAACTGATTTATCTTTGTTTCAAAAAATAAAATTTAGTATAAAAACCCTCCCAAGATAAGAGATAATCTGGGCTTTAGACTCACTAACTAGTAGTTTTAATTCCAGTTTTATTCCTGTACCAAACCCATGTACAAGTATTTTGTGTTACTGTGCTTATAGCACAAAGACAACGTCAAAATCGAAGAAACGTTTTGCCAAGCATTTTATAAGTCATGAATTATGCACACACACATCCACTAAACACCTGGAGAAATACACTGTCAAAACTATTTTTCCATGAGCTGATGATTGATTTTCATAATTTATCATCATCAATAAAGAGAGCAGGAAGAAAATAAAGAAAGACTGCTCCTCCTGAGTCAAACTAGACCAATAAGCTCCAGGTAGTGTTTCCACATCCGCAGACGGCTAACATTGATTTTAAGTAAATGAAGAGCACTCACACTGGGCCGTACCACACAGAGAATGTCTGTTCGAAGCCGCCATCATAACCTGGTTCCCAGGACACATTAGCAGAGGTTGTCGAGGGTAATACATGGATATTACCAGGAGCATGTGGGCTGGTGCCTGAGTAGTTTGTGGAGACAAAGGGAGAAAATTAAAAGCATGGGTACAATCTTCTTAATCTTTATTCTCCTCATCAAATACATAATTAAATACAATTATAAGTTATTAAACTGTAGATATCCTCTTAATATACATCTGGTTATTAAGATCGTGATTATAAAGCGCTAACTTAGTGAAAAGGACTGAGTCACAGTGATTATACATCTGTCAAAATAACAGAAATACAGATGATTCTCTCACTCTTTTTATCCCTCATTATGTGTGTTCCTGCTCAGTTCATAATGTGATGCTGACTGAGGTGGTGACCAGCGTAAGGTCAAGTTCAAGAGCAGCAGAGCTGTCTGCAGCCCTGCACATGCCACCCACCTAACAGCTGTGCTGTGTGGCCTGTAGCCAGTTACTTCTGACTGGATAAAAGAGAGACCTGAGCATGGTCTGAGGCGCACAGCTGTCTCCACCACCCTGTGACACCTGTCAGCTGAGAGCTGGTCACATTAAGGCAGGCTGAACGCTGCCAGCTGTGAGACACTGACTAGACCCCATGACTACAGGGGCAATAGGGTACTGGGGCAAACGAACACACTTCCCCATATCTCAAAGAATTAGAACACAGCAGAACATTACTGTGCAAACATTTACCTACATGTACAGCATAATGCATCCTTTAAAGCCGACAGGAGGGAAGTCAAAAAGAGTTTTAGTTTAACCTTTCAATATTTTTTAAATTGTTTTTATCAAAGGTATAAATCTGTTAAGACTGTGTTAAATGAGCATTGCTTATGTACAACAGAATGCCTTTATTGTCTTTATACATATGTACAACAAAATTCAATGACTAAAAGTAAGGTGTAAAAAGCCTTCTGTGCCAGTCACAGTCCTCACATGTTAGAAGTAATGCATAATTTTGCCTTGTATAATAATCACACAAATGAAAGGCTATACATGGTCAAATCCTGCCAGTAGAGTTAGTAGTATATAACTAAAAAGGACATTTTCTATTCAGAGGATTACTGCTTTAAAAGGCACCATCCCAATTTAGGCAAGCAAAAGGCATAATCACTGCTACAATCGCAAATCAGACTCACAAAGGCTACGTAAAAGCAGGTACTTATTAAAAGCTGAACCCCACAATTTACATTTGGTGTAAATGAAGACTTTATACAATGTTGAATTTGAGGATCTGCAGCACTTCAACAGTCCATTTTTTTTTTTTTTTTTTTTTTTTTAAATCTAGAGACTCTTTAGTAAATACAAGACAAAAAATAGAGTCAGTGTTTGTGGACTTCATATTTGCTTTGACATAATCAGCTTCTCTGAGTCAATACATTTCCTTACACCAGTGACAGAGGAGCAGATCCTACAACACAGATACAGATACTTGTGAAGAGAATGATAAGATAAGATCATTTTAATATTGCCTCAGTGTCCGTGTTGCATTTTGTATATACTTTAAGAGATGAGGGTTTTTTCATGCAAACATGTCAAAACACACTGAAAAGTGGGAAAAGCAACTGACTATAAAACCCCAACAAGGTCTGTGTTTAAGGAAACTGTTCTGACACTTTGCAGATTGTTTGTACCGATGACTAGGATACGCGTGCTGGCAGTGATGCTTGTGACCACATTGGTGGCTACACACTCCCATTCTCCATGGTCCTCTTTGCTGAGGGACAGAAACTGTAAGCTGCCACTGGGTAGGATGTTGTGCTTACTCCTGCTTGGCTTCCCCACCTGTAAAAAACACAGGAAGTACAATTACTACATGGTAAAGCGGTGATTAGCCAGCAGAGTACAATATCATTTTAAGAGATTTCTCATGGTGTGTGTTCATGTAGCGTACCTTTCTCCAGGTGATAGTTGGTATATCAGGGTCTCCAGAAGCAGCACATGGGATTACTAACTCTCTCCCAGCCTCCTGACGGTACTCCCCCCCAGGCCTCACATTAAAGTAAGGGGGATCCTTAGTAAACACATGCACCATTAGCACACGCCTGCGACCGGTGAAGCATACACTACATCTGAGAAACGGAGCAGTGACGACATACCTTTAGCACCAAAGTGGCATGGGGGGACTTGCCCATGGTACCCAGGGCGTTGTAAGGCACACAGGTGTAGGTGCCCAGGGAGTCTTCTGTGGCCTCCGCCACACGGATACTTCCATCTGGCATCAAGCTCCAACCAGGGTACTACAAGACATCAGGGAATATAAAATGTCTGTTTTCAGAGGTTTTCCTAAACTCTTTTTCTTTAGCAACAGTTTTAACACCACTCCAGTGGACAGACATGGATGTGTGAGCCAGAGAGGATCATTTTTGATTTATCTAAGAAATGTGCCCTTTAGTAGCATGGGCTCCATTTATGTTGAATCATTTGGTTTGATGTTGTGCTTCAGTAATGTATTTTTTTCTGTTGCATAGTTTATTTGCAAAGCTAGGCAAAGATTATATTTATTTAAGATCAATCTGTAAAAGAACCTATAATTTTGTAAAAAAAAAAAAAAAGTATTACTCAATGTACCTCAATGACTTTGAAGGACTCAAGTGTACCAGAGAGAGAAATGTTTAATGGGATTACTCCTAGCAGCAAGTAAGAAGGCTCTGACCAGAAAATGGTTGAGAAGAGATATACCTACTATAAATGACTAGATTGATGTAGTATATATTATATATGTTATGGGGAGAATCACATTTAAACTGAGATGTAAACCTGATATTTTTACTAAAAATTGGTCTGAAGATTTTGTATAATTTCAATGAAATCTCAAACTTTACTGTAAAAGGAAAAACTAATATGTGTGTATGAGCATACTGATGTATGTGTGGACTAGGTGCTGAGCCAATGTGGGACTCTCCCCCCGCTGTCTGTTTGTTCTGTTATTGTATGCATTTGTGTTGTGCTTTTTGCAAATACAAAAATAAAAAGTAAATAAAAAAAAAATGTCTCACTGCAAGTTCTTCTGATGTCATGTAAACTGAGGAGGTTTGGGCATTGAGTGTGTATGACACAAAGAGATGAAACTGACAAATCTACACAGACACGGGTTAAACTGCAAACACTATATCAACTGTCATGTTAGGAAGAATCATTTTCTGATAAAATCACTGGTTAATCAGTAAAACTATTAAAGCTATGAGGCTGACGGACCTTCTCCACTCTGAGAGGGTAGCCGTCTTTCTCCCACTTTACAGATGTCACGGGTGGGTTGGCGTCCACAGGGCAACGGATGATCCCTGGCAGTTTCCGTGGGACGTAGATGACCGGGGGCATATTAATCACTCGTGCAGGGTCTAAACACAAAGCAAAGATCACTGCTTGAGATGGTGGATACATAATCAATACAATTTGTGCCTCAAGATTTGACATAATCTGATTTATGAAGAAATGTTCCCAGTAGAAAATGCACTTGCACTCCAACTGATAGCAAATACCTGAGCGCTTTTAACATCAAGGATACAGGACACTAGTTTCATCAGCAGCAGCAGTATTTGAGGCCAGTGATGAAATCAGTGTCCATGGTTGCAGTGCTGTGAATCCTGCAGCTCTCTCCCAAACGGCAGCACAGTAATCAATGACTAACAGCAACTTGGGAGCAAATTAGCTCAATGCACAAGAGCCGAAACGTCATCAAATGGCCAGAAGTGGTATGTCTCTCTCATCAGTCTGTGCTGATGAACAGGAAGGTCACCATTTCATTTGAGGGGACAGAATTGAAAGAGACTGGGAAAAAATGGAGTCTGAGTACGAGGCTGCCTTCATCTTTGTGCACAGGAATGAGGCTGGACTCAAAGCATACAATAATTGTGTCATTAAAGCCTTTGAAAATGTGAAAGTGGTTGGAGGTTTGCTCAAAATGATGGAGGGGCTACGTCTGCTCCCCGTCTGTAACATCTGACCTTGAAATCCAAGACGGTTGTTTTGCATTACAGTGGTACAGCAGTGCTGCCAAATAATACAGCAGCCTCCAACAGCAGCAGCAGCCTCCATACTGCTGCTGCTGTTCCCTCCTCACACAGCTCTCTGTACTGTCTCCCGCCCCTCCCCCCTACACTTTGTTGCCACGGTAACACTCACACTGAACAGTCAGGTAGGCTGATGCTGAGGGCGAGATACCGAGGCTGTTGCTCGGACTGCAGGTGTATTTCCCAGCATCCTCTGGCTTGACCCGGAAGATGATAAGGGTGCCATCGATGAGAATGCGCACTCTGAGCTTCAGATCACTGCAAGAAGACACAGACGTTTTGTCACAGCGTGTTACTGAAACACACCAACAGGACAGAGTATGTCTAGGTTTTTTTTTGTTTTTTTTTTAATTTATTTATTTTTGCTATGTTACATCAGGGTGCCATAAGAGAGCAGCAGAGAGTCGAACAGCAGCCAGTTCTGAGAGGCGTCCAAAGAACACCGAGTACAGAGCAGGAGATTCAAATAAATCTGCTAATTGCTGTAATCGCCAAATGCTACAACCTTCATGTTTTCCCCCTTGACACCATTTAAAATTAAATACACTGATGATGACACACATATTCAGGTTTTAATGGAGCTGCTGTCGCTGCATACAGTAAACTAGGTGAACCTTTTATCTTGCAACAGAAATAGAACCAAAACAGAACACGTGAAACCACCTCAGAGCAAAGAAAATAAGTTGAAACATTAATCAGCTGTTTATATATCAATTATAGGTCAGTTATGACGTAGTTAGAACAACGTATGGCTTCACAGACGCCTAAAATACCCAACAATCCCCAAATGACTGCACTTCATGATTATATATATATATATATATATATATATATATATATATTCTTTTTTTTAATTTTTTAAAAATTTTTTCAGAAAACTCTAAGGAATCTTTTCAGTGTACTTCACTGAATTGAAGTAAAAAGGTCATTTATATTAAGGTGTATATATTCCTCATTAGTTTTTAGTAGCATAATAGTTTTTTCTTTTGTTGTTATAAAGCACTTATCAATAACTTGTTCTGCATGACCATAGTCTACAATTTTCTTCTATAACCTTTTGATTATTCTTGTGGATTACAATCTTAATATGCTTAGCTCCTACATACATATACACTGCACAGCCAAAAAAAAAAGTTGCACGTGCAATATTAGACTGCACCATCTTTGGGTTTCATTACAGGAGATATTAACTGTGACATATTTTTGCCACATAATGCTTACATAGTGCCACAATAAGGTTCATAATATGTTTTCATCCATAGCTCCATTCATTTTTTGATTATTGAGGATGTAGAAAAAGACTGCTGCACCAAGTCTTCATCACATCCTGAATTAGAGTCTGGATTTTACGGAGGTTAAACCATGTGTGAAAATGATGTTTTATTCTCACTGAACCATTGTGTCACAAGCCTGATCAATCCTGGCATTGTCCATTTTTTTTTTTAAAACACGTTAAAGACATGAGAGGACACTCACTGCAGTTAGAGTTCAATAACGTGTTCCAGCTCAAATATTATTAACCACTGCAGTATTTATCCATGCAAGGATCAGAACTATTTGCCGAGTTAAATCCAGTGAATGGCTCCTGGAATCAAAACCAAAGGTGGTGCAGTCAAATATTGCACATGTGACTTTTTTTTTTGGCTGAGCAGTGTATTATCACAATTCATGTGCCACAATGTTATGAATTCGATTGCATCTACATCTGAACTCAGAGGGTTGACTGTTTAATGAGAGTGTAAATATATACAACACGTGGAATCTGATCTTTTCAGGTGTGATCTGGGTCACTTCAGCCTCAGTGCTCAGTTCTGATTTACTGCTTAGATTTGATTTGGATTCTGTTTGTTCACATTATTCTTTTAAATGTGGCCAGAATCAGATTCTGCTGTAAATTAGTCACAGCACATGCACAAGTGGCTTTCAGATCATTTCCCTCAGTAAAAGTCCTAATAGACAGAGTGAAAAAATTATATTATTATTAAAGGTTCTGCATTCCAAACATTACCTTTAAACTAAATATTATAAGTAAGAATTGGCAATAATAAGTACCATGTCACTGTTTTACTATTTCTTTGAAAAAATATCAATATTAACTGATCAATAATATGATCCCTGTAAGTGTTTTATAATTATGTATGATATTTTGGATTAATTTTACTGCAGCTTTCTTTCTTTTTTATTGCATTTGACCTTCATACCATGTAAGTGACTCCCTCCAGTGCAGAGTTGTACTGAATCTCCATTTAAAGTGATATGAAAGTCATGTGAATTCCAGAAGTCACCTGGATCAGAACTAAAAAGATCACATTCCATGCATTTGTGAAGTTCACACCGTCATAAATACAACAGAATCACAATCAGAAACCGATCTAATGTTTTTCAATGTGACCGCAGTCTGAACAGTCAGATCAGAATTCATGCAACTTTAAATTAATTTAAACTAAAATGTATTACAACCTTTTATTGGCGGCAATCACTCACATGGAATTCAGTAGTTAAAATGCAACATACACAAAAACGCAGCAGTAAAAGAAGTCAAAAATACTACATATGGCAGCAAAACATGCATTATGAATAATGATAATATTTAGTATATACACAGTAAACAATAGAATACATATTTTGGCTCAAACATAAGGTTTTTAACTCACACCTTGTTGTTAAATAGTTAAACAAAAAAATCTGATATGAGCAGTAAATCAGAATTGAGGACTAAGGCTGATGGTGTAAACATAACCTTCTGTCTGTGGACAAACTGCTATACCTCCTGAACCACAACCATTAAAAAATT
Source organism: Ostorhinchus rueppellii (assembly GCA_030068375.1). Taxonomy (NCBI): domain Eukaryota; kingdom Metazoa; phylum Chordata; class Actinopteri; order Kurtiformes; family Apogonidae; genus Ostorhinchus; species Ostorhinchus rueppellii. The sequence continues at coordinate 28,408,377 of JAQQZY010000006.1, read as the reverse complement.
ACAGACTGTTAAGGACAATGTCCTTCCAATATCTGTATCAATAAGTCTAAATATATGCACTTGATCAAGATATTTTTTCCTGAGTGTTTTTATTCCTTTTAGGGAATGGAAAAAAAAACAATGTGATTGATTTTTTTAAGAACCTATTTACAAGCAATTTACAAGCAAACAAAGACACATTTCCTGGTATACAATACGAAAAGTATGACATAAAAATATCTTTAATGCTGCTAATGTAATGTGTTCTCACATTTTAAAATATCTGAAAGGAGATAATATGCAAAAAAAAAAAGCTTTTTTTTTTTTTTTTTTTTTTTTAACTCC
>JAQQZY010000006.1:28388136-28407953 GCA_030068375.1 Ostorhinchus rueppellii | reverse complement strand
CTAATGGATGTTCATGAACTTAGAGACACTGCTTAAGGGTATGGTCTCCTATGACACCACCAAGGTTGATCCGGATTAGATCCAGATTCCGGATCGGATCCAGATTCCGGATTTTATTGCAATTTTTTTTCATTTGTTTTCATGGTCAAGGAATCTAATAAAATAGATTAAAAAATAAAGATACGTCTGTTTTACAAATCGGGATTAAGTAATCGGATGTGGATCCAGAAGAAATCCGCCATTACCGAAAAAGTGATGTTCGCAAATAACTTTGAATCTAACGATGATATTAAGTTGAATCCAATTTATAATAGTATATTTTCATGGTCAAGGAATCTCATAAAATAGATAAAATAAATATCCGGGAAAAATCCTGCATTCTGGATCACTTTGTTACATTGAGGTAAATGTAGCATCAAAAATAATCATCAACACACAAGTACATTTTTAACATAACATTTTATTCAAAAAGAATCTAATAAAATAGATTAAAAAAATAAAGATAGGTCTGTTTTACAAATCGGGATTAAGTAATCGGATGTGGATCCAGAAGAAATCCACCATTACCGAAAAAGTGATTTTTTATATATAAAATGTTTTTGTTTCTTGTTGTATTCTATTTGATAATATGTTACTGTTTTATCAATGTAATTATTCTTTTGGGCAAAATATAATAAAACGTTTCTATTATGTGTTGAGTAAATTTGTGTATCTTTTTGTTAAACATTGGCATCACCCGGCAAATCGTCATGGTTGGGAATACAATTTACAAGAGCCACTACTACTGTAATCAGATTACAGGTCTTGTCTATAAATGATACATTTGATTCAACGACAGGGCATATGTAACATTAAAAAAGAACAACTGTTGGATGGGAATCACAATAAGCTTGGTGGAGGTCAGCGCTCTTCTCGTGCATTTCTAGTTTTATTTTTTTACACTCAACCATGTCACTGCAGATCAGGTTTATCTAGAAGACCAAAGTTACAGTAATAGTGTGAATCACAGTGTTATATACAATATACAAATATACAAGAGAACACCTTTGCATAGCTGTGACCACTATGCATGAAAGGGTTAAAAGGCTGAATAAGTTAGACTGTTGTGTTTTAATACTTTTGTGCTTACATGGAGTTAGTGTTATAGTAGTTTTAGAGAATTAGAGTAATTTGTTGATGCTGAATTTGATGCATTTGCTGGCTGACTGTCGCTAGAGGCTAGTTAGCGTTAGCCGTGTAGAGGAGCAAATGAGACAAAATGAAGGACTTGGATCTACATTCTCACTGAAAAACTAAATCTTCACGGAAATCAACTCATAGTATTATCATAGAAGCAGGGAATTCAGACAGTATTTATCATAACAACACCATATAACCACATAGGAATACACTGAAACCTACTTAAAATCTGCTTTTTGTGACCCCATACATCCTCTTATTAATGGGTTATATTGAAAGTATAATACACTGCAGAGGTATTGAAATGAATTTATCATTTCTATAATTACAGATATCTTTACGGAGGACTACCGCTTATAAAATACACCAATCTTTTAGCTACATCTCACCTATCCTGCGAAACTGAGGATCCTGCAAAAAGACTGAAGTCATAAAAATCATTTAAAATTAGATGGGACACTTCAGTGCATTTGCTCTGTGAAAGTCCCTTTGATGCTTGCTTTCACTGCCAGTCAAAACCCCCATTCACTGGTTCTCCTTTCCCTGTTGTTCTGTCTGTCACTCGGTTGCTGTAAACCCCCGAAAGACTCTAAAGACCTGCTCTGGGGAACCTGCAGAGGTCTTGGCTGTGCTGCGGATCATCACTGCATGAGGGGCATATGATGACACAAGGCCTGAGTCATGTGATATTGTCATCAGAGTGCACTAACTCGCCTGGCACGCTCCAGACAGACCCCTGCTAGGCCCACTCTCACTGCCTCCAGGGCCCCAGCAGGACAGGACACTGGCATGCACATGCAAACACACCAAATACACAGTGACAGTCAGTCAAAATACAGCACAGCAAAAGCCTCAGAGACACACAATGTCACTCATATCACAAAAGCTTCGGGATAAAAGCCTTGTGCGGCATTCACAGTGGTGCTTTAAAGACTCTTAGCGAGGGGCCCTTAAGTGATAGTGCTTAAAACGTTAATGTTTTCCCCTTAAGTGACATTACAGACTTGAACTTGATCATAACTTTACTTCTTGAAGTAGACGTTGTCCTCTTCCCAAAACCAGGTGTAGGTCAGGTTGCCAGGATACGCCTCCGCTTGGCAGGTGAAGAGTGCATTCTGGGATATGTTTACAGTGACGTTTTCCGGTGGTGAGACGATGTATGGAGGCCCTGAGAGGCATAAAAACAATGCTTTTAGTTTGTTATACACACAGAACAGCCCAGTCTGAAATGAAGCAATTTAAAAAAAAAAAAAAAAAAGATTCCTGGTAACCTTTTTTTCAGGCAGAGATCACAGTGAGAAAGAGCACATACTACAGTACTGTATGTATTATTTACAATATATCACTAGAGCCTGATGTAAAATACAGTGAGCAGGCAGCTACTGTAACCTTAATAGTAGTCAGTGAAGGAGCTTTTGCGTGCTTCACATTGTAACCTTTCCATCCTCTGAGGTACTCTAGGTTGTGCTTAACTCTCAATAAAACAGTGGAAGCCATGAAAGGTAAGCTGTCTTTTATGAGTGGGCCCAGATACAAGCCTCCTGGTTATTTTCCTCTCAGTGTGCACAGCTTTATACATCAGGTGGGACCACTGAGCACTGTGCAAGTGTCTCACAGAACAATTAAAAACAGATCACAGGAGTGAGAATCATGACTCCTCAGATATCTGCTTGTTATTACTATGAGTCCTAATCATATCCTGCGTTTGATGTCTATCAGCTTTTCCTGCCAATATTCTACCAAAGATAGCCCAAGTAGTTAAATGTCAAGGTTTTCTAGGCGTTACACCTCAGGATAGATGCTTTTTTTATGGTGTTACTCAAATGTTTTGCACATAAAGATTTTATGAAGCAGTGTAATGCTGTTTGTGTACATGTACATACAGTGGTGGGATATAATAAAGCACTTTTACTAGATTAATTTGAGATATATTTCTATTTTAATACAAAAATATTATACTTTTTACTGCACAACATTTGGTTTCATGTTCCAGCTCTTCATCACTTCCTGTCCAGTAAAAACCACATATGTTCATGTGTTCCTTTATGTTCTACTTCATATAGACCATCATAAAATGGACTTTTAGACTTAGACTTCCTTTTATTGTCATTGCACAAAAAGATACACAGCAGTGAGATTTTGGCAACGAAATGTTGTTGCTTGGCTTCCGGATTCCACAGAAATTATAGACTATACAATTTTTTTTTTTTAAGAAAACAAGCTAAAATGAGTGCGATAAAGAGTAAGTAGATAAACAGTATGTAAACAACAGAATAATAAGTAGTGCAAAACAGAAAACGTTTTAGAGATATGTGACAATGATACTACAAACATATATGGATCTAATAGAACATGATGCACTGCTGCAGAATAAACTACAGTCGTACAGAAAATGAGCTCAACCTTGATCTGAACAACAGCAGACATTAATGATCAATCCAAAAACATTGAACAGAACTGTAAAACATACACTAAGGACAGTTTTATTCAACAATGACTACTTTTACTTTCATTTTGAGGAATATTTTGCTGAAATAATTACAAACTTTTACCTAAACAAGGTTATTCTCTATGACTGGTGTAATGTTTGTGTTACAATCATCCTTCTGATATTATTTTTGATTTAATATGAAAGAGGTTAAAGGGGTCATATTTTACTAAACCCACTTTTATTAGTCTTTGGTTCATTTATTTGTGTATTTGAGGACCTTATAGTTTAAATAGTTTGAATTTGAACCCTTCAGGTACTGCAAAGCTACACTGTAAAAACTAAAATATTGAATCAACTTTGAAAAAAAAAAAAAATCTTCAGTAATGTCACATAAGAAAAAATATTTGAGTGAACCAAATTAAATTATATTACATTACATTTAATATAATTTAATTTGGTTCACTCAACTATTTTTTTATGTGTGACCTACAGAAGAAAATTTTTCAAGTTGATTCAACGTTTAACTTTTTACAGTGTATCTTTATATTCATTTTGGCAAAAATTGAGTCGATTTCTACAACCCATTTCAATTCCTACTTAAATTTTTATGTTTTATAACTAGTTTCATCACAACATTTGCACATATAAGGTCCAGACTTCCAAGCCCATTACCTAAAATGTTCAGTTGTTGGTTGTATTAATGAACACAAGAGCAGCACAGCCAACAACTTGGAGGGGGTGGGGTGTGAAGTGGCTCATTTGCATTTAAAGGGCCAGTGCTCAAATTGACCTTTCTGGTGTCATTACTCAGAAATAGCATTGAAGATGGACCTGTGGAGTTGAATTAATGAAGAATTCAGACCCATGTCGAGCAGTTACAGTTTATGTAGACGACAGGAAAATGTTTGAAAATGCACAATTCCATTTAAAAAAGCAAAATGTCATTCTTTTAACTGAGATTTAATCCTGTGGCTCCCACATAGTACGGTGTGGAGTTGGAGGTTTACTATAAAATATAAAAGGATCAAAAACTATTAGCCTAAAACTGGTGCCATCACAGATTTTACAGAGGGCTGCTTTACACTGTGAGGTTTTTACTTATGTTTCATTTTCTAGCTGAATGAACATGAAGTGCATATATCTAATTGAGGTCTAACACTTGGCAGGTAGGGATTGTTCATGTGAATCACCATGGCTTCAGTGTGTAACAGTGAATTCCTGCACGCTTAATGTACTTGCACCATCTACACCACTGATTACACTGTCCACTAGGTTTCAACACAGTGCTTTTTAATGCCTGTTTACAGCCTGTGCACATAAAATGACTATACAGTAAGTAGAACAAAGAGAAATGTAATTGCTTTGCTCTGTTTCCACCTACTGGAGTTGAGCATTAAGACAGACCTCGTGCCAACTGTACCATGAAAGCAAGATGCTCAGTTGCTTGTTAAATACACACAGTTAACTCCCACGGCCCCGCTGCATCAGGAGGCTGAGAGAAATGGAGGCTGGTATCATAACCATCTATCTGATCTGTGTCTAGCAGAGAGCCTGGTTAATGGACCGGAGACAGACAGCTACGTTCTCACAGACAGATCCTCTTGTACACACATGACTGTGCACACATGCACACAGAGCCCCAGACTAACCTATTGACTGACTGGTAAAGACCCACCCACAAGGTGTGTTAGAAGTATAGGAAAAACTGCACGAGTCTGCTCTTACACTAAATGCCATCGAATATGACTTTAGTGATGCAAATTAGTATTAGGCCTCAGTTTGGAAGTAATATGAAAGGGTTATTATAGTGTGAAAAACTCATTTCCAATCCAATCCAATCCACCTTTATTTGTAAAGCACTTTAAAACAACCACAATGGACCAAAGTGCTGTGCAGAAAAATAAATAAACGATAACAGAGTAAAATACAGAAATAGATTAAAAAGATCAAATCTGTATGATTAAAAAGAACAAATTAACAATAAGAACAATAAAACCAATACCAAATAAAACAGCTGAATAAGAATAAAACATTTAAAACATCTCACATGGTTTCAAAAGCCAAGGAGAAAAAATGGGTTTTAAGAAGGGATTTAAAAACAGACCGAGACGAGGCCTGTCTGATATGGAGAGAGAGCTCGTTCCATAGTTCAGGAGCTGCTGCAGCAAAAGAACACTCACCCCTGAACTTATGTTTAGTTTTAGGAACCCTCAGGAGCAGTTGGTCAGCTGACCTGAGAGAGCGGGGTGGTGCATAAGGCTGCAGCAGCTCAGAAGGGTAGGGCGGAGCAAGGCCATGGAGGGATTTCAAAGTAAATAAAAGAATTTTAAAACCAGTCCTAAAACGTATGGGCAGCCAGACGAATGAGGCTAAAATTAGTGAAATTTAACAAGTGTAAATAAAAAGACAGCTTAAAATATACTGAAAATGAATTTTTAAAAAAACAAAACATGAAAATTAAAATAAATAAAAACGCCTTTGTTTGTTGTATTTTAGTTTTCCTGCTGTCAGGTTGTAAAGTCTTACAAGCAGCAATAAACCTCACACATCCACACCCAAACACATAACTACAGATTTTTTCTTTGTGCAGTTTTTTTGTAAATGTATTATAGAGTAAATTATGCTCAGCAAGGTCCAAGACTGTGGTTTATTGCATATATGCTTCTGCACTTTATTCTCACTGTTTCTACTGAGTGCTACTTTATGTTTTGTTTAGATTTTTTGTAACATTTTTTATAACATTGCAGATTTCTCCATCATGGGACTACTAAAGGATTATGTTATCATATATTTACAGTTTGGTCTTGTTTCAGCTACGAGAGCGACAGCGCGCAGCTGTCAAGCAATGCTAATGGTTCAGGATGTAAAGGAATAAAATGAACAGCATAACATGAGATTTTTAATAAAGCAAGTATTCTCTGATGTGATGTGTTCTTTCATCCTCACTTTTACATCTTTGAATCAAAAATACTTGAAAAACTAGCTCTAAGATCAAATAAAAACTGAAAAATCAAACTGAAACCACTTGCTCAGTTGTAAAATGAACCAAAATTAAAGTGAAATCAAATCACAAAAAAAACAAACAAACAAAAAAAACGTTAAAACTAAACAACCATGGGCTTTTTTAATTTCAAAATATAATGCATGTAGAATTCAGAATGTAATGTAAGATTGTGTTCTTAAAAAAAAAAAAAAAAAGCAACTAATGCATGCATACTGTACCTTGAACCAACAGACGGGTAGTGTGGAGCACTTCTCCCTGGTCACTGTAGGCTCGACATGTGTACGCCCCTCTGTCATCTCTAGTGATGCCAAGGATGGTTAGAGTGCCATCATGTACCTGCGGTTTTATGTGCAGGAGAAATAAACAAACATACAAGCTCAAATACAAAACAGCAAAAACACAAGTGCTGAATGTCAGGCCTCAGGTTCACACAGATGTAGAACGCCCCCAGTCTTGAAGTAACTGCGAGTCTACATTAAACCCTTAAAAATCATGAATATGGCATGTTTTAATTAACTCAGGTTTGAGTCTTACATGTGGTAACCTTGGAAACGTCTAAATCTGTGCTGCTGTGCGTCCTTGTGTGGAAGCCCTGATGAGAACCAATAAGTGGTGAAGAAACACATTAACCAAACCTAATAGAAATACCCTCATAAATTATGCAACAGGTTCCGAGGCTCTGTCCATTCAAGTCACACACAGCTGTAGTCTGTCCATTCATGCAGCTGAGGGCGGAATCTGCTGCGCCGGCAGAATCATTCCTGTTCATCTGTCTTTCAAATGTTTTAGCCAAGAGATGCAACAAGACCAAGCTCAATTTTACTTCTGCCAGTCTGTTGGCAAATGTGTCATCACTCCAACTGTCTGTCACAAGATTAGCACTTTATGCATCACTGCAATACTCAACCTCTGAAGCCCTGCGCGAGCTCGCAGTGTAAACCAAACACTCGTGTATTGCGAGGAATCGATTTGAGGCCTGGAAAGCCATTTGCATTGATTTAAAAAAGTTGGAATAAATTAAAATTGATTAAAATTTTCTTTAAATTAATTACAGACTCGTATTGACTAGTCTGGCTGATTTGGCATGTTTTCTGTTCCTGCGCAGCTTCCATCACATGCCAGTAACTCTTACTGATCTGCAAAGATCTGTGGTTTGATTTGCTTTTAAAACAAAGGCCATTTGTTGGCAGGTCATATGTTTGATTATGGCGAACAGAATCAGCTGTATTCCTTTTATATATAGTACTATATTAAAGTGCAGTCAATAAAGCCCAGATAAGCACTTTATCTTCTATGATGAAAAGCCCATTTCACAGTCTGTACATCTTGAAAGTGGGATCCTTCTGTGGCCTTTTGCCCATTACAGGGTTCCTACACACTTGAAATGTCAAAATTCCATACTTTTTCCAGACCCTAATTTCTTGGTAAAAAAAAATAAAAAATTCTAACCAGCCAACCAGACTTTATATTTGGGATTTATGAGCCAGTCATCAGTGAATTTACATCTACCCATTATGAGTTCTGCCTACGATCATACAACAGCTCACTCATAGCATGTGGACTTCACCTGTGCGTCGAAGCAGCAGTGAACCTTGACGGCACCTGGGCGGGGCTTAAAATAGGCTGGAGGAGGATCAGAGCAGAAGACTGGGCACTGAACTTGTCAATCTACCCATATGTTTCCTGGGATTTTTTAAAAAGATATTCCTAATTTTATGTTTTACAAAATAGAAAAGTGGTGACAGTCTTGGAAACATGAATATTTTTCTATACGTTTATTTCCATTGTCCATACTTTTCCAGACCTGGAAATGTATAAAATAAAATTCCAGACTTTCCATACTTGTGTAGGAACCCTGCCATTACAAGTTTTTTGGTTGTTTTTTTCTTTGCTTAACCCTGGAACACTTTCGGAATAAAAATAAACACCATCATAATCACTGGGTGATTTTTACCTGATATAATATACCCAACAAAATGTACTTGTCATAAAAAATAGATCAAAAAATGACAAATTACAGTGTTTTTCTTTTATTTTTAACTCTGGCATGTCTAACATAATGAAAAAAAAAACAATGTCATGGGAGGACCCTAAAAAATGCTCCAAAATTACTGAAACATTCGGAATTCGAGAACAAAAAATTCCTTCTAAATAAATAAATAAATAAAATAATATAATAATAATAATGTAAACTTGGTCTTTGCTCCACCCATTCTTGGGACATGTGAGACTTCCCTGGTGAAGGCACAGACTCCTGGACACTCAGACAAACGCAACATATTGAAAATCATATGAATACATTTACTTGGGTGAAAATAACCTTGTGATAGTGCTCTAGGATTAAAGGAACACACCACCGGTTTTCCATACTTAATTATCATCTTACTGATCTTAGACGGGTTGATACATACCTCTCTTATCTCTGTGTGTGCACTCAATCGCTCTGGTGCACAGCACAACTTTGTTAGCACTTAGCATAGCTCATTATTTCCTACAGGACCAAACAGGTGTGAAGATGGAAGCAACCAAGCACTTCCATGTTTTCCTTATTTAAATACGGTTACGAGAGTAGTTACATGACCCAAATATGGTTACACAAAATAAAACATAGGGATTTTCTAAGCGGCTAAAATGGTTAACTATAATGTATGGCTGAATTACACTTGGGAGAACTTCGATGTCGAAGCAGTTATATCATCACTCCTGGAGATTTTCCAGGTAACGACTCTTGTAACCGTATTTAAATAGGGAAAACATGGAAGTGATTGGTTGCTTCTATCGTCACGTCTGTTCGATCTGGTAGGAAATAATGAGCTATGCTCAGTGCTAACAAAGTTGTGCCACACGCCAGGACGATTGAGTGCACGCGCAGAGATAAGAGAGGTATGTATCAACTCGTCTAAGATCAGGGAAGAATATAGTTCAGTACGGAAAACTGGTGGTGTGTTCCTTTAAGCGAGGGTCAGAGGACTGATGGGGATAATGAACACTGTATGTGTACTGTCCTGACCTAAACTGACATTCTTCTGTGACAGAGGCAGTTACTGTAGTAGAAATATTATCCTGTAGAACTCTGTCACAGCAGACTTGCAGAAGTCTCTGTGGAGGAGTTGTGTGATATTCTCCCTGTTGTTTATCAGTTTGCCCAGTGCACTGCGCAGAGCAAACCTCCCTGATCAGTGTGTTCAGTTTGTTGGTGTCGTTCCCTCTGACACTGCAGCTCCAGCAGACTGCAAGGAAGAACACTGCACCGGCTTGTAAATGGTTTGTAACATCTTATACTGCACATATAAAAGCAACTGCATTTGCTGAAGAAATCTGTTCTCCCTGTAGACTGAGTGTGTGTTTAAACCTAAATTTAAACCGCTGTTGAAATCATTACTCATACAGACTTCACATGCGGTAGCAGTTGGAGCCGACTTCCAAGGCGGTAACCTTAACAAGATCTGATGATATGTAATGGTCATCAGTCCACTCCAATACTTTCTGTGCCTTGGCTGAACTCAATCCAAGCTGAGTGAGAGAAGATTAAAGAACAGGAGGAGGAGGAGGAGGAGGAGGAAGAGGAAGTCAGCAGTTGATGAGAAAGAAAAAGGGACAGAGGGGAGAAGATAAGGTGGAGCATGAGATGAAAGCTGAATTTCAATTTCTGTCACATCTAATACACTGACTTCTGAAACAGTGGGGAGTTGTTGAGAATTCTTGTGATTTTGTTGCTCTTTTGTTCATAATTTGAGTGCTCTTTTGGGGAAGACCCTTCTATTCCCACTTCCTAGTTCTGTCCTCTCCTGCACGACTGTTTTTCTCTGTGTCTTTTGCTTTAAAGCTTTTTTTTTTCCTGCACATGCAAATAAATGAAGTAAGAAAGTAAAGAGAGGATGATGAGGATTCTTCATCTTCTCTAACCTCATCTGTCACATTCCTCTCTTTCTTCATGACGTTTCCATGGAGCTGAGCATGTGGGTGAGCAAATATACCCTCATGGCAAGCTCACATGCACACAAACACACACATTTCTCCTCTCGCCACAAGACGGAGCTTTCCCAAGTCTGAAGGTTTTGCTTACACTCAAACTGCAAACAGCAAATGAATGTGGAGAGCCGATAAATACAGCGCTCTCTCTATTTTTCACTATAAACCCAGTGAAGTACGGCATTGGGCTCTCACTAGCGATTTTCATTTTTAGTGTAACATTCATATTAGGACTAATGCAATATTGATGCAGAAGAAGGAGATTAATAATGCATCAGAATGTTGTCCAGTCGTTTACAGAGGGAGCAGTGTTAAAAAGAGGCGACAGTGGGGAAAGATGCTGAGGCAAAAAGGGAAAATGAAAGAGTGGGGAAGATGAGGGAGGCCCTTAATAGACACTCCCGAACACTGCTGTCACTTCCTCTACACTATATCGCACAGGCAGCTATTAAGAGTTGATAGTGCCTGCAGCAGACTGTTATATCAACGACGTGAGAATGTGAACTGGAAATAAGGAGGCATCGAGCCTAAACATGTTCCACTCATCCTAAACAATCACTAATCTGTGACGTTCAAAGCTTTGCAGTCTAACGACCACCTACGAGTTAATGTTTTGCGAACCAACCTTACTTTACCTTCACCTGCCTTGTCTAGAATAGAATAGAATAGAATGTCTTTATTGTCATTGCACAAGTACAATGAAATTGCGGGGTGCAGTCGTCCCAAGGTGCAATAATAAAAATATAAAACATATAAAATATATATATAATATATAAAAATACATACATTTCTACATACATACACATACTCATGCACCAGACATATATATATGTATACATATATACTTACACATACATACATAAAGAACAATAAAACAATCAAAATATAAAAATATAAAAAGTATAAAAGGTAATAAATATGGGAATAAAAACAACACAATGGCATAGACACAACATTCACAATCACAGTCCCTGAACATGTAATCTACCCACCCTGAGCTTATTATTGCACATATATGATATCGCACTGTAAAAAAAATATTGCACTTTGGCCACAGGACTCGCACACTCAGTATTGCGTGCCTTAATGGCATTGTCTACATCTAATTCCTACTTTTGTCTAATGTCTGACAACCTCCAGACACCTAACAAGAAAGTGTTGCTTTCAGCTGTCACTCGCAAATGTAGGTGCAGAGAGCACTTGCGATAGTGTAGTGAGAGGATGAGATTTCTACTTGAGAAAAAGGTGATATTTGCACCTTTTTACTCAAGATGTAACATTGTGTGGTTGTGGTACATGGACGCTTTTGGTGTCTGACTTACGTATAATGGAACAAGTGTGTTAAGTGTCTGACTAACGCCACAAACCTGCTGTTTATTGTTGATGGTTTATGTAGCTGAAACATTTTCAGCGATCAAACCACACTGAGGCTGTGCCAGAAATATCTTGTCATAGCATCAGAGTATCTGCATTTGGGAGTTTTTCCACAGGAATAAAAAACATGCATCACTAGACAACAAAGGGAGCTACTCCACTGCTTGTACCTTTTATTAGCATAGTTTAAGTGACTCACGGTGCATTTTATTTTTACTTCAGACATTACTGAATCAGGACGAGTCGGGATGTGCTGCCTGATGTGTGGCCTGACTGACAGTCCTGCTGAGTGGATCACTCATGGTTCTCCTAATTAGCTTATCAACAACCCTCTTTTTTTGTGCACAGAAAACATGCTAGCAAGACATTTTCCCAAACTAGAGAATGCACTGAATGCTTTATTTAAGAGATTATTTATCACACAAAATGTAATATTCTTTGCAGCACAACAACTATATGAGGCTGAGTGAGATATAGTGCATAACATGCTTCCAGTGCAGATGGACTCAGTGGATGGCACCATCTGTGCACAAAACCCCTCTACTATATTGGTACACAACCATACATCTGAATGATTGCCATAATTTTTTTTTCTCCTCTTACCGAATATTTTGTGTTGGTTACAAGCTCCTCCCCCTCCCTCAGCCAGCTGATCATTGGTTTAGGATTTCCCTGGGCAGAGCAGCTGAGCAGACTGCTACCACCTTCTTTCGCCTCCACATACTGCGGTGGCGTCGATGTAAATGTAGGTGGGGCTGTGGAGAAAGCCAAAACAGCAGGTAGTTATTGTTTTGTATAATATCCCACATGGCAATTTCACCTCTTCATGACTAAAACATTTTTATCAGAGCATTATGACAATTAGCCTACAGTTGATATTCCTTGAGTTCTAAAAAAAAAATAAGAGGCTTTAAAAATAAGATTACACATAAAAATGAACATTACAGACCTTGAACCAAGAATTTTTCAGAATTTTTTTCACTGTGTTGATATTAAAAATTTGTTCTTTCTACATAAACTCAGAAGATAAAACAAAAATACTAAAAAATAACAACAAATGATATGCCTTGCATAACTGGGGAAACAAATACTCATGACAAATATAATACCACTAATGAACGGGTTACATTTTGTTGGTTTTCAGAAGAATGAACTTCATTTTGTGGTTTAAGCATTTTTTATTAAAGCAAAAACTGAAACATTGCCCAGCCCTACCATAGCCAAATAAATGACCTGTTAAATGTAACAACATTTTATTTGCAAATGACAAAGCATTTCAACCCAGTTCGCCATAGGTCTTATTTAAAATTACCTACACATTAACATGACTTCATGAAGTTATCTTACATACTAGTAACTGGAGCAGGTAAACCACATTTGTTTTTAAACAGACACTTAACTCCAAAAATGAAAAAAAAAAAAAAAACCCAACAAAAACCAAACATGTTTATTCAATATTAGATTCAACTGAGGTGGTGTAGATAGTAAATAATCAAACAAAAATCAATAACAACTTGCTCTCAAGAAAAGAATGACATTTTTTTTTCTCACACGTTGCTCTTGATGCATCGACCAGTCAGAAGCTTCTTTTTCAACAACTACTGCGCTATTGGTCAGAAATTTGAGGTGGGTGTGGTTAATGTGGACTTGAATATGAGGAAGCCCTAAGGGGGAACATCCCAGTCCCCCAGCACTGATATTTATTGTATACTCACATTCTGTACCACATTTGTCCAGCAGTCACATTACTCTGGGCATAGCAATGTGATTGTAAGGCTGTTGTATTTCAAAACTAATATCTTCCAAAATATTGGTCCTATCAATGTGCCATTTTTGCTAGTAATTTCCTTTACCAAAATTACAGCAATATGCCAAAATGCATCAGTCAGCTATTTCCATATTTTGTGTGATGCCTGACACGCGAGCACACACACACACACACACACACACACACACACACACACACACACACACACACACACACACACACACACACACAGTCCATTGATGATGTAGATGCATAGCTACATGTTTTTGCAATACTTCAAATTAAAGTTTACTATGCCAAAATAAAGAGGAAACGGATGGTTTAAAGTAAATATACATGAATTCAAATCATGTAACATACATTAAATAAAACCCATAAAGGTGTATTACTTGCATTGCCAGCTTCTTATTAAATTTGTCACGTTTCTCGTTCTCACATTTATAATATACAGTAAGTTCTTGTGGTCACTTTAGTATTTCTGTGTCACTTTTTTCAGATTGTACTGTGAATCCAGGTACCTGAATGCCACTTTTTTTCTTCCTCTTTTTCTTCCTCTTGTAACATATTAAAAAAAGGTGTGTGAATAAACACACCTGTATATTGGGATAGTGAACATGGAGTGAACTATTTGACAAGAGCTGGGTGATGCTGCTGCCATGTTCTGGACTAGTTCTCCATCCTGGGACAGGAGTTGGAGACAATATCCAGTGCACGTTGCAGTTTGGTGTTCAAAAATTCGAGAAGCGACTTAGCAGCATGGCTACATTTCCACTTGATGTTTCTGAGCTCCACTAACAGCCCCGGGGGAACTGTTCACCACCTACTGCAGACTAATAAACTGGAGTTTCCGCTGCCAGCTGCTTTCAGCAGTTCAACAAAAATATTTTGATTATAAATAGTGGCACTATTTTGGTGTTTAGTTAAAGAAAGCAAGGTGATGCTATACAAGTGGGTCACTGCTTGCCGTTGGGAGTCTTTCCATGCTCCATACTACACACAAGCCCCTGGCATGGAGTAAACGAATCGCCCAATTAGCACATTTAGACATCTGCCTGTCCATACAGCCCTCTCACTCCCTAACAGTCATTACATTATATGATAGATTAATGGTGATACTAATAAAATGCATGTCTGGTTTATTTATCACTTGCTGCTGTGGAACAGCATGGAGTTGATGGGTCAGCGGTGACATTAAACGCATCGTTATGCATGATAGTTATTAGTTGCAACTGCTATCAGAGTCTTTTATCTCACATTCATTTTATTGAAAGATTTGACCCATCCTTCTCATTTAACCGCTGAGCTTATAATGTGTGTATGCATCCTCATTTTGTAACTAAGCGCTGTTATTAATTCTCATACAGCATCTGATGTACGTTAAGGGAGTTCCCATCACTAAACAGAAAATAGGTGGTATACAGTACGTGGCAGTGCAAACAGCAGGTACATTTTGTCAACCTGGGAGTTCTTTTGCACCATCAGGTACAGCTCATCACAGAGAAAGTGTCAACATGGCCGCCGGGAATCCTGGAAGTTGCTCTACAGAAAAGTAAGCCATGTCAAATTCTCATCCTACTTACTGCTTCTCTTCATTAATCATATACACTGAAGATGCTGGAACAGAGTCCGTCTGGACTCATCACACCACATGACCTTTATCCATGCAAACAGTCTAATCCTACTAGTACTGCAGAGGTTAAAGGGTTAAAGAACTTACTGCAGCTGAAACATGTTCATTTATAGTTTGACTTCAAACATGGAGGAAAAAGGAGAACTCACAAAAGCAATCAACTGCTCATCCAATCAATACAATACATATAAATATAACCCAAACAGAACAAAACCTGTACATACACCGTCGCCCATGAAGATGGAATAAAATATTTTTAACCTCTTCTTATGAAATGATTGTGACAATTAGATTTATACTTGATAGATAGTGTAAGTGGGACTCAATAAGTAATCACTACTACTAATAATGTGACTATATGTAACTAAATTACTCTAAAAAGAGTAATATGTCTGAAAATAAAAACTATTTCAACTAAATGGGCAACAGTTTGAAAATAAGAGGGAAGAACTGAACACTTATTTAGTTCTGCTTTGTCAAGTTCAGTTATTCATGATTCATATTTATATACAGGTATTTACAAACATATACACATATACATACATATACTGTATGTGCATCCACATACATGTAAACCTACCCCAAAAACAGAGGCAAAGCAATAAACACCCAGTGATAATTAACTACCTTTATTTTTGTAAATATTATGTTGTATTCCCTTTACACTGCTTCATGTTTCATTTTAGTACCTGCAGTAATAATCCAGTGGAAGGATCCTCATATTTGGATAAATCCAGGTGAGAATTTTTCTTAGCCAGGATGTGTATTTTAGTGAGAGGGAAACAAATCCCAAACTAATGATCTCCCTTACACTCCTCCCTAATTCGATTCCAAAGCCAGTTTCAGAAAAAAAAAAAGAACAATTTTGTGAAATTTTTGTCCATTTGAGTAAAACGTGGGTTGACATTTCAGCCAATGTGTGCTATTTAGGGCAAAAAACAAACCAACAAAAATTGTTTTTATTGAAGTCTTTGTAGCATGGTCCCCACTGGGTCTAAGGATGACTGTTCACATCAGCTCCAACGGGCCCATTAGAGGCTGACAAGAGCAGACACACATATGGATGTGATGGACAAATGAGCTGGCATTTGGGCTGAGCTTGGGTCAGCTAAATAAGTCACCCTATCAGTAGCCCAGTAACAGTGGCGGGGTCTGTTTCCTTTGGTGAGGAAAATGGATGATATGTGGACAGTGACTAATGCATACATACTAAAAAAAACTGATAATGTGTTAAAAAGATAAGAGAACAAGGCAGGACAAGAGGAGGCGAGGGAGTAGGGTAAAATGGAGAGAAGATGAGAAAGGAGGGAGGGCAGGGAGAGAGAGAGTGGCCTTAGTGTCTTTTTCGGGCACAAGGCCTTGCCATCTGACACCTGCCACTGAGTGGGCATGAATTCCCTGTCCGCTTGGCAGGAAGTTAAGGCCAGCAAACAGGAACTCAAAGGAGGAGTGTATGCAAATACCAACGGCCAAAGGAAACGGGCAGTGTCTGTGTGGCAGCCAGACGAAAATGACACCTGCTTCCTTCACAAATACCCATTTAGAGGCTGACAGTACTATAAAGTCTTAATATCAACTCCCCTTCTTAAATGTCTGTACTCCAAAACAGTCTCTGCTTTTTACATTTCCATGAATGTCTGTCTATTACTCGAAGTGAACCCCCAGAAGAGCAAAATAAGCCTCTGTGTTACACCAGCTGAAGTCCACTACACCCCCCAAAGCTGCACACATTACCTCCACCAAGTCCTGTGAAATGTCAAAATGTAATATGTTAAATATACATAGCATTTACGGATATTATTAGATCTGCACCAGCCTGAAGAGCTCGGTTTCTGTTGAAAGGCCTGACAGGAGTGGAGAACAGCACGAGAGAGAGAGAGAAAGAGAGAGAGAGGTTGAAGTAAAGAGTGAATACTGATTAGGCAAGCTACAGAGATGCAGTATGACTACACAATAAGACATTCATACGCCCACAGACACTCACGAACTCCAAACATCACAAGAGTGTGCAGGTGACACTCGGCGGCAGAGTGTGACCTATTCACTCTTCAGATTCAACCATGAAACAGATCTGATTTAGCTGCATACAAACACATCCAATGAGAAGCTGTCATGTCAGTGTTGATGTAATGAGCTACACAGAGCACGGTGCACACACAGTCGCTCTCAGTGTGTGTTGTACCGACATACCCCGACACGCAAACACACACCAAAGAAAACGCTATGTTCTGCAGTGATAATATCCATTTATACACAGCAGCATTTTTTATTCCAAAATGATTATGCACTCCCATGGACTAGGGCGAGATGATTTTTTTATATAATATTTCACGTGCAGCATGCTGTAATCGTTATTCACGTACGAGAATTGCAAGCTTTGTGAGACATATGCACAATCAAATCGAATATACATGAGTTTCACACAGTGCTCATAAGTTCACACACCAAAAATAACTACTTTGCTGGCACAGACTTGTGTTAGAAGCACAGAGGATTACAGATTTCTGATGTTTAAGACCTGTGAAGCTTTCACACAGAAGAAGTCACTGCTCTGGGTTTGAACTGCTCTTCTCAAACCGCACGACGTAAATGACTATAATAATACAACAAAATAAGACATGCTTTTGAATTTACTGCAGATACTTCACTGCATCTTTGCTGCACCAAAAACCTGCAAACAGCAAGGCTTTATTCAGTTACATCTATTGCAAAATGTATGAAGTAGATTCATATAATATCTGTTTAAGAGGTATTCGAGGAAAAAAACAAAATACATTCCTCATATGAAACAGATACATGGTTGAATTAGAAAAAAAAAACAAAACACAAAGGCATCATTGTCTTTGTGGTCTCTGGTGCTCTGCAACAATGTGGAGACACACTTCACACAGGATTCTCAAAGCCACTGGGGCATTCCTGGGAAATGCAAAGGTGCAGATTTTTTTTCCGCCTGGTCATCACTTTGATAGCTCTCAGACTATCACAGACGATCCCTGCCGGAACCGCCTTAAACAGGACACAATCAATTTTCTTCTAACCAGACTCTCATCCTTTTTACTCCAGGTCTATTGAAAAGTAGTTGCAAGAAATATTGAAAAGTGTGTTTAATGGTCACTCATTCATATTGGCCTATTAATGTAGAATCTGCAACCCTTCACAAAAAGAGTCCGATTATAATGGGGAAGTTACAGCTGTAAAACCATAAAGATGAAGACAATTAAGATGATTGTAAGTGATATTGATGATTGTGATTAATAGAAATCACTTTTGATGAGTATTTATTTCTACATGTTCAACATATTATTGCTGTCTGTGCAGAAGAAAGAAAGAAAGAAAGAAAGAAAGAAAGAAAGAAAGAAAGAAAGAAGTTTGGATAACTGGGCTTTGCAAACTTCAATATTATTCCCCTCTTCTGAAGGATCATTCTTATACTAGTATGTGACCCATGGGGAAAAGGTACTGACACAAAAATTGTTTGGTTAGTAATTCTTTAAAATGTGAACAATAATTCATACATGAATACACAAGGTGTCCATGCTGGGGTCCATAGGGAAGTTCATTTACCTTTTCCCTACCTCCTGAACCCTCCCCAGAACCGGCCCCGATACCAATAAGTCGGGACTGTAGCTAGTAAATGCTACCTTCCTATTTTTAACTTCATTTCCCATCATGCAGTGTGGTACTGCACTTCCGTGACTGTAGAGCAATTGTATTCCAAAATTTAAAATATCTCCAAAAATATCAACTATATCAACTTGCTGAGGTATTTAAAGTGCAGACAGGACTATTCCTCAACTCAATTTGTCAGAATTGTGCCGATACACACTCATACACACAAACGCTCCGAGCCCTTCTAGTAGTATGATATAGATACAAGTCAACAATAATACAATATCAAATACAATTTGAAGTTTTGGAACTAAAATGTTTGTGTGAGATGCTAATGTGTTAATGCTTATAAGGTATATTGACTTGTGTATTGATGTGCTGGAGAAATTTGTAGTTAGCATACCTGATTTATAAAAATGAGGTAAAATAACACATTTTTCTGCTAGAAGGGAAATCATTGTTGGCCATTGTAATAGAAGATGTGCATTTGGATTTCAGCTGTAGAAACTTTATCTGATGAAAGAATGTGTGACGTCCAATTTATTCATCTCATGGTTGTCAGTACAGTATATACAGTCACGGAAAATGATTAATCCACCCTTGTTTTCTTCAGTTTCTTGTTAATTTTACCTGGTACAACTAAAGGTGCATTTGTTTGGACAAATATAATGATAACATAAATAGCTCATAATAGTTTACATTCAGAGCTGATATCTATCCATTTTCCATGGTTTTCTTTATAATAACCAGCATCATTTAAATTCTTCCATCAGTATCTATGGCACTGTACTGACAAAAACAGTGCTTTTAGACATTCCATGTTTTCTTTTCTGTCTGTTTTAGTCACATG